>OZ014519.1:140863299-141463299 GCA_963966055.1 Lathyrus aphaca
TTGTACGTTGTATGGGGATTCTGTTGTAATGAAGGTAACTCTACCTGAACTGTATTGACCAAGGGCAGCAAAAGTCAACAGTAAAATGCTCAAATTTTAAAATGGTCAGAATGGGGCAGGTGCAACTTACCAATAAGAGCTTTTTTTGCTGTTTGCGTTGTGGAAGAATTCCAAGCCCATCTAGCATTGACTCATCAAGTTCTGCAAAACAGGATATGTTAAGAAAACATAACTAAGTGCAACTGTGAAGCAAATAGACATTCACGTGTACAACCTTTAGTTTGCAGCAGAGTGGCAAGCACACTCAAGGAACCAAAAACTTGTAAATCAGCCCCGTGAGTTACATATTCAAGCAAAACTTCCCTACATCAATAAGAGACATCATGTTATAGAACAGTTAATCATAAGAACAGATAAAATCTGTGAGTTGTATTAACAGTGACAATACAACAATTACAGATTAGAAAAAGAAGAATCTGATAGAATATATATTTTATAACCCCAAAAGCCTAAGGCTCCCCCCCCCCCCCCCCCCGCCACCAAGAATATCTTGATGATCTCACTCTCTATAACAGAAATTCTTTCCTACCTCCCTTTCTCTCTCTCCCTCCCCCTTCCCCTCCTGTATAATTAACTAATCATTTGCTTCCCACGTTTTTTGCCAGCTCAGTCCCCTTTATTTCCCTGTAGCGATGTGCCTACTATTGACTATCCGTATTTTGGGCACATTCTCTCAAACTGATACAGAGTGAACCATGTCTTCGAGGCTAAATCAGGATAGGCCCCAGCACATTTTCATCATCTTCCCATGTAACATCTTTTGCTGAGCTGTCTTTCCACTTAATCAAGCTCTTCTTCACGGAACTACACTCCCTGACAGTAACTCTCTGTCCAATTATCTTTTCAGGTAAGGCTTCATCACTTGCAGCAATATCCAGTTACTTATGAAGTTCTCTTATAGAAACCAACATATACACAAAAGGAAATAGGGAAAATCCCTTTGAATTACATAATAATACTGCAGAACTTCAAGTGTCGCATAACCAGAGTAGTCAATCCCGGATTGCAGCACGGAGCAGCCGACCCCAAACCAGAGTAATCAATCCCGGATAGCGGCACGGAGCAGCCGACCCCAAAAGTGGGATAGCGGGGTGACCGCCATTTGATAATTTTTGGACAAATTACATATAATACTTATAAACATATATTTAATTAAAACCCATAAAATATTCATAATCAAATAATGAAACGATGGAGCTGAGGGAGGAGACGACGGAAGAGGGAAGAACAAAGTGCTGAGAGAGGACTTTAAACTCAAATTTGATTGAAAAAACTCAAACTTACCCCTAAACAATTTTAAATTTAAGGGGTTATTTTGATTTTTCAGAGAGGAAAAGACTAGCGATCCAGAAACTGCCCCGGGCCGAGAACTGCTCCGCTTCGATATCCCACTGTTTACCCTATAGAAGACCTCTTATTCGAAATGTGTAAAGAGGGAAAGGCAAAACTGATTATTCCAGTTATGGGAAAATTACTTAGTTATGGGAAAGTTACTTAATGGGACAGTAACTGTTAGTTATGGGGCGTTACTGCTGTGAGCAGTAATTAATTATCTAATTATTTATGCCTATTCTATTCTGGGTGGTGTGTAACAATAAATAAGAAAGACGCTGAGCAGGGGCAGTTTTATCTAGAAATTCAGAGTGGAATTTGGAAAGGGAGAGACTCAACACTCAAACATTTGGGAAATGAGAAAAAAACTGAGGGAAAAGACAGAAGGAAATGAAATGCGGGAAAAACTGAGGGTAAAGAAAGAGGGAAAAGAAATGAACTAGAGGGAAGATGAAGAACTGCTGGGGGAAGATGAGGAAACGAACTTGATGAAGATGAAGCTTGAACAGCAGAGCAGGGTAGAGGAAAAACAGAGGGTAAAGAAAGAGGGAAAAGAAATGAACTAGAGGGAAGATGAAGAACTGCTGGGGGAAGAAGAGGAAACGAACTTGATGAAGATGAAGCTTGAACAGCAGAGCAGTTTGAAGAATATCACTCAAATTTAGAGGGAAACCCCAAATTACTCTTCAAAGGTTTTAATTTTAAGGGAGTAATTTCAATTTTTAAGCAAAAAAGGGAAGGTGGCCCAGAATCCAATCCAAAACGTCCCACGACCACAGCCCCCACCCCCCCAGCGGCCGCAGTTCTAATTCACTCCACTTTCTGCTCGCCGCAGCGATAGCACCGCTCGAGGCCACTATTGATTACCTAGCAATCATAATCAAACACCGCCGATCTGTCAACTGTAACAACCACAGTTATATATTGACTAATGTGTCACAGTTCCAGTGCAGAAATATGAAGATCATTGTGCTCAAACAAATAAAAATTAAACGAAGATCCAGAACACAAACCAACCCACACCCACGCCCCACAAAACCCCCCTGAGTGGCCGCAGCCCAAATTCACTCCACTCGCCGCCGCGATAACACCACTCGAGGCCACTATTGACTACCTAGCAATCATAACCAAACACCAACGATCTGTCAACTGTGACAACCGCAGTTATATATTTACTAATGTGTCACAGTTCCAATGGCGCAGAAATATGAAGATCATTGTGCCCAAAAAAATAAAATAAAAAATGAAGATCAATTTTCCTAATCTAACATAAGAATATCAACAGAAAATAGCGCGCCAAAAGATTGACTAATACCTCAAAGCCACATTTGAACTGCTACCATTATTTAGCATGGTGATACTCTGTGGATGAAAACCTGAAGAGGTTGGTGAGCATGGAACATTGACTACCAAGCCTTTTTTATTATTCTTGGCGAGATTATCATTAGCTATCCCGTCGCGTTCAGAAGTAAAACCAAGATCAGGTATCATTCCATTGACTTGACCCCCAAAACATTTAGTAAGGGACTCTAAGGGGTAATAAAGTGCAGCAACTATTGTATTTGCCAAATCTTTGATCTTGACTATCCTCAAGATGCAACAAAGTAAGTAGAGAGAAGTGATAACATCACTTTGTATATCCTGGTCAACATGCTACTAAACATTAATAAGATCATGCTGAATAGCATAAATCAGAAATAAACAGAGAAACCCGTAAAGTTTCATACATTAGCAGCCACTATCCTTAGGGAAGGAAGAAGTACTGGAAAAATCAGAAGCGTCAGAATGCTGTCTGTTATTAACCTTTCAACATCAGGAATTCCCGCAGATATCACATCACTAAAGTAATATAGATTATCCTCAATTTCATCTACAGCAGCCGTAATGGTAGCCTTTGAATCTGGGCCTGGATTTCTGTCTCAGCAACCATAATTTCTCTTTAAGGAACAAGGAAATCTGAATGTAATATGCAAAATAAGAAATATGTATGTCTTACTTCAGCGTATCAGAGATCAGTTTGTTTAAATCCATACACTGCTTCTTAAAAAAAGAAACCAGATTTGAGAAGTACTCTGTGTGAGGTGCGCTAGTTATATATCTATTAACAGAGTGATCTCCAACTGAAAATTGCAGACAAAAATATTGCAAAAAAATATTTTTAATCATAAGATAACTGAGTTAAGAAAGAAATTGAAAAAGTATATAAAAATCAGCCTCCAAAAAACAGCCAAAAATCTCACCATGGTAAACATTAAGGGTCACAGCACGTACAGCAGCACGAATCATGTTCTCCTCATGAAAGGCAAAGCGTATCGCCTCAACATATAGTGGAAATGAAACTACTTCATCCTAAATGCACAGATAAGTATGGTAAATACATTTTGGCATCTCAAAAACAAAGGCAGATTTATGACATCTTCAACCCAATAAAAACATTATTTAAAATTAATTATCCTTAAAAGACTGGGATGCCCAATTATTAATAGATCCATAAAATTAAAAATCTCATAAGATTGGACTGCCTGGCTTAGAGGACTAGCAATTTTTTAAGACTGCACAAAATATCAGAGTTTAATTGAATTTAAACTGTTAAATATTAGTGAGAAAAAGAACCGTTAATTTTTTCTTCCTTCATTTCTTCTTTTTTCCAGATGCAATAAAATTTCAAAATCTTTTCAAAGTATAGTAAAACCTATATTAACCACCTTCTGTATCCGCAGAAATACAACTAAAATAATCAAAACTAAGTATCTTCTCTACCTCTTTTAAGCCATAAACATGAGATCAACTATAGTCTATAACCAAGTCCAAGTTCTCAGAAGAACATTTTACAAATTACTTATAAGCTAATAACCTAAATCATTATCAGAGCAAGAAGACTCGGAAAGCAGAAAACTTACGTTGTGAGTCTTCACAAGCAAAGAAATAGTATTCTTGTTTAATTTCCCACCGATTGCTCTTCAATGATGACCATAAGATATTAAAGGACAAGTTAGCAAAATTATACAAAGGGAAGCAAAAAACATAGGTTGTGCAGAGTAATCATCAACTGCTGTACACTGGTAGGATAAGGATACATTAAAACCAACCTTAAAAAGGATATGTAGTATGATAGCAGCTCTTCATTGCGGAAATCAAATGAATATGTAATTAGGAAGTTCATATGTTCATTACTAAGCATATAGTCTGCAAAAGTGACAATAAAGAAGAAAACAAAGCCCATCAACATTGTTTCATCTAGTGTAGAAAATAATGTAACTGCGGAAAAGGGAACTTCATTTGACAAACAACTCACATATAGCATGTTCACTTTGAAGGTTTTGGATCATAATGCTAACAGTTTGTAGCAACTGAAGTGGAATACTAATAGTCCTGCTAAGTTTTAGAACACGTACAAAATCCCCGACAACTTGATTTTCCATGAAAAATCTGCCACAAGCTAGGATATATAAATTGCCAGAATAAAAACAATTATACCAAGGAATATAAGCATAACTGAATCTCACTCAAAAAAGCTTGGGTCGTGTTGGTCACCATATGTTATCAACTCCGCAATTGATCTCAGTGCCTCAATAACAAAATCCTTCACAAATAATCCAATAGAGAAGTTGAAGAAACGCAGAAAAAAGTCAAGAAGTTCTAATCATAGCTAGAGTTTTTATTACCTTATTAACCTCATTAACTATATGAACTTTTGTTAACTGATCAGCTAGGTACCTAAACAACACAAGGTAGCAGGGTAACAGTGAATAAACAAAACAGAACATCAATGAAGTTTACTCAATTACTCACTAACTTGAGAATATAGTTTTGGTACTGAATAGCTTCAGAGATTGATATTATTTATAATGAAAATTGTACATGGAGAACCCCTTAATTAAGGGAATCAATCGGGCTACAACATCAATCATAATATAAATCCTAATAAAACTATAATTATATACGAGGAAGAGTAAGTCTTAATAATAAAGAATTAAATCAGCATATATCTCTCAACACTCTTCCTCAAGCTAAAGCATACAAATCTTAGGCATCAAGCTTTTCACAAATGCAAGTCATCCTTGTTCCTCAAATTGTGAAAATGTCCACCAAACGATCATTAGTAGAACCAACAAATGAAGTATCAATCTCGCCAAACACAATTTTCTCGCGAATACAATGAAAGTTCCGCTCACAAAAGACAGAATTAGAGACAATATGTAAGGCTGGTTAATCCGAAACATATGAGCTCCTCAGTAATCAGTTCATATATTAACAGCTATGTCATATATTAACAGCTATATCATCGTTAATCACATATATCTACCATTTTCTCACTATTTCACTATTTATTACCTAAATTAAACTTTGAATTACAACAATGCAAAACAAAATCAACAGAACGCAGATTATTTATTTACCTATTGAACAATTTATCAATTATATGGCATTGAGGAAAATTGGGAATGAAAATTTACCTAAGTTGATCCAAGGAAAAACGATCTTTGGATCTCCAGAAGGAAAACCACATGGTTATGAGAATCAAGAGGCGAAATTGAGGACACTACAATTCATCATGAATCGAAATTGAAACTGCTCGATCCACACACGAGCAGCTTCAGAGAGAGAGTAGGGTTTTCGGAAGATCGCGATGAGAGAGAAAGAGAGAGAAAGAGTGTTATTGAAACAACCGAGAACACTTGGATTTGGATTAATTAATTAACGAGAGGTTGAAGTTGAAATTGATGATGATGATTATGATGATGATGATGATGAGTCAGACGGTAGGAAAATATAAAGAATTTGAAGGAAATTTGAAGTATGACGGAATGGAACATGTGTTACATGAATGAATCTTCGCGTTGTTGTTGAGTATAGGATGAGTATACGAGTAGTTGATTAACAGCAACAAGGAAGAAAATGCCTTTTCGATGCAAAATGGGATCATCCTTCCACGGCCCAATAGATCATGTGATACTTATTACCCCCTTTCTTTTGCTATCCACACCACCTCTCTACTAAATTACTATATTATAGGTTTAATACATGTTTTAGTCCCTCAAATCAATGACAAATACGACAATTATGTATTTGTCAAACAGGAATTTGAAAAAAAATATCACCTAGCATATGTCGGAAATGCATTTTGAAAATGTGAAGAGGAGAATTTAATAAAACAGCACAAACACAAGACCTAACTAAAACTATTGGTTTTTCTTGATCCTTTTACTATGACTATTCATCTCCTTCGTTATAGCCCTAGCAGCCGCATGAGCCCCACCATTCCTTTCTCTGCTTCTATGGTAGAAACTCATATGCTTGAACTCCTTTTGCTTCATCCTTATAACATGACATATCATACTCATCTCAGTCCTTGGTATCTCTTTATCTTCATTGCTCATTATGTGGATCAGATTCAAGTTATCAGATTCAAATATCACATCAATCCTCTTGTCTTCAAGAGCTTTCTACATAGCAAAGTGCATCGCCACAGCTTCTGCCGCCTCCACTTTGTCATTGCCCTGTCATCTTGGCAGTGGTTCTGCAGGCGACTTCTCCATTAGACTTTCTAACTTCCACTCCAAGGCCCCACCAACCATCAGCCTTCATCGACGCATCAAAAGCATAACTTCAGGTATTATTCTTCTTCTCCTTAAACTGAGCATCTTGATTTTTCGCCCTTGTAGAGTGAATCATTTGGTCCTCTTTTTCCTTTGAGGAGCTCTCTGGTTCACTTGCTTCATATACCTCTCCTTCCGCTGCCAAGGATTAGATCTGCAATCCAGCTGCCCAGTTGTATTTCCCTTCTCGCCAGGTATGACATTGATTATAATACCAACTTTCTCCTTATGCTTCTCCTTTTGATTTGGCTCCATACCTTACATCTTCGCTTTTCCTTTATCCTTAGTACAAGACATATGTGTCTGCAAATTTTCATTTTGTATCTGATAGTTCTTCATGTTACAAACAACCACCCCATTTTGTTCTGCCAAATCCCATTTCAACACCTTCTGGTTAGTTTCCTTGTTAACTATCTCCAACGTAGTGACTCTTCTGCTAGCCTCCTTCTGATGTTGGCTATTTCCAGTAGCTTTCTATCTATAATTCTGACCATGATAGTAGGCCTCCATGTTGTTCTTGATATTAATCCCAACTACAAGGGGATGGTTGTCCTGGAGGTCTTGGAGCTTCTTGTTGCGGTTATACCATATACAATCTATTGTCTGAATTAATATTGCAACCTGGTCCTTGTCCTTGTTCCTGGTAAAATTCTTGCACCAATCATCAAAATTCATAGTGGTATTTTCAAATATCCTTGAAATTTATAGTGAGGGGTTACACAACCACACACATCTAGTCCATTCACAGTATATAAAGCAGTAATTAAGAGTTTGTGTAGCTTCTCTACATCTAGGGCAAAGAAAATCAGTTTTGACATGTCTGCTAGCCAAATTACTCTTGATAGGCAAAATGTTTTGTAGTAACCTCCACATGAGAGTTTGTTTCCTGGGGGGAACTTTTCTACCCCATATCTTCTTCCATATCTTGAAATATGGGTTATTGTTTGAGTGTCCTTCCACCATTTCACTTCTTTGCTCCATAAGTTTATAACCTGATTTCATAGTGTAATGACCATCATTGGGGACCCATTTGTCTGCCCATATGTTTATTTTTCTGCCATTACCCAAAACCCAATAAGATCCCTTGGATATTATCTGAACACTGTGTATGATACTTCTCTACGTGTAGCTAGCTTGGTTACCCGCTTTTGCCTTGAGAATCTCCCATTTTGGGTTATAATTTGCTTTCAAAACCTTTGCCACTAGAGTGTCAGGTTGAGTATGTAATCTCCAGACTTGTTTAGCTAGTAGAGCTTCATTGAATTCTTTCATCTTTCTAAAACCCAGCCTTTCATTTGTTTTGTGCCTACACAACTTCTCCCACCTCATCCAATGCATTTGCTTGTCTCCCCACCAATAGTTAGCCATAAACCTCTCCATCTTCTTGAGAAGTTAACCCGGGATGAGAAAAAAGCTCATCACATAGGTGGGAATGGCCTGAGCAATAACTTTAATCAAAGTAATCTTCCCTGCTTTAGATATGTGCTTGTTGTTCCACATATTCAGTCTTCCTCTAATTCTGTCAAGAATGTGCCTAAAGCTTGCTTCTTTAGATCTACCAATCTTCGTGGGAAGGCCTAAATAATTTGTGATATTTGCAGCTTCAGGGATGTTGAGACTGTTAAGGAAATGGTCACAGTTCTCTTGCAGTGTGCCTTTAGAGAAAATAATTTGAGATTTTCTGTTATTGATCCTCTGACCCGAGCAGTCTTGGAACCAATTTATCATTTCTTTAAGCTTTTCTGCTTCCTTCTTACCTGCTGGATAGAAAATAAGGCTATCATCATCAAATAACAGGTGTGTTATTCGTGGTGCATTGTTGGCAATTCTTATGCCTTTAAACATACTTTGATCCTTAGCAATATTAATTATGTTAGAAAATATATCAGCACATAAAATAAAAAGATAAAGAGATAAGGGACCCCCTATAAGGTTTAACAAATTCAGTAGGACTACCATTGATGAGAATAACAAGCTGAACCGTAGTGATAGTCCTCATGATAATATTTATGAAATTTTCAGGGAATTTAAAATACTCTAGAGCCTTTTTTATGAAATTCCAGTCAAGCCTATCATAAGCATTTTCCATGTCCAATTTGATGCCAACCAACCCCTTCTTCTTTCTCTTACTTTTGTCTATGTGGTGGAAAATCTCATAGGTTATCATAGTGTTGTCAGTAATCAGTCTCTTTTCTACAAAAGCCCTTTGATTATCACTGATGAGAGGAGGAAGGAGAGGCTTTAATCTGTTAGCTATAGTTTTTGTAATAATTTTCAAAATGACATTGCAAAGCACAATAGGCCTATACTTAGAAGGTTTTGTGGGATGCTTGACTTTTGGGATTAAGGCCAGGTAAGTAGTATTCAATCTACTAGGATCTGCAACCTGGTTTAGGACTGTAAGAATGGAGTTACAAGTGGTTTCCCCAATGATATCCCAATAATGATGATAAAAGTTTGACGGAAGCCCATCAGGACCCGGGGCAACATTTCCTTTAAGTTGTAAGAGGCCAGCATTGACTTCTTCCAAGCTATAAGGGGAGTCTAATTTCCTCTACTTCTATAAAGTACATACCCCATTATAGTTTGGAAACACCACCTAGTTATTTAGATTCTTTTCCTTAGTGAATTGAGCCTTAAAAAAACCTCCCAGAATATCTTTAATACCCTCCATATTATCAGTTAACACACCCTAATCATCTATCATTGAAATAATTATGTTGTGTTTGGTCCTTTGAAAAGCTTTTTTATGAAAAAACCTAGAGTTTTTGTCCCCTTCCTTCAGCCAATGAATCTTTGCTCTCTATGCCCACCAAGTTTCCTCTTGAAATACGAGCTGCTCCAATTATTTTTGGGTTTGAACCAAGAGATCCTTTTTTTTATGTCGTCTACAATCCTGTATGTACTTCAACTTTTTACTAAGCTCTTTAGATTTCTTTGTAGGATGACTGAAATTGAGATCCCCCAACATTTCAAGTCTGCAAGGGTGTTGCTCAATCTAATTGAGATGTCTTTGTCAGCAATGTTTGCCTAGGTATTAGTCACAATAGTATTACTCTCATTGCTTTCCATCAAGATGTTTTCAAATTTGATGGGTTTCTTTTCTTTCCCATGCACTTTCCTTCCTTTTGTTATGAATTGTATAAGAATAGGGTTATGATCTGAGGCAAATCTAGGTAGGTGTTGGACATGCTGATAGTTAAACATAGACATCCACCCCCTAGTATCCAAGGCTCTGTCTAGTTTAGCTTCAATGTAGTTCCCTCCATCCTGCTTATTACTCCAAGTAACAAAAGATCCTACAAAGCCTAGGTCAGTAAGATAACAAGTCGTTAGACAATCCTGGATATGATCATACATATTATGATTAATAGGCTTCCCTCCCCTCTTCTCCTTATCATAAAAGGATAGGTTAAGATCACCAAAAATCAGCCAATTATCCATTTGACTCCTCTGAGCCAAGTTTTTAATGAGAGAGCATGTTAATTTTTTTTTGTTAGAGTTAGGATAACCATACATAGTAGTACCCCTCCACTTTATATCATTCAAACTAGTCAAATTATGGGTAGTATTTTGATCCAGAACATATAAATCAATCTAATTTTTATTCATCAATATTGTCTAGGGTTACAGAGGTTTTCCAAAGTAAAGCTAGACCCCCAACCCTACTCTGCCAGTACAATTACAATCAACAATCCAAGAGTCGGTTAAGTGACCAACATTAGCTAATTTTTTAACAACATTATTAGGAGCTTTTTTCCTAGTTTCAGACAGAAATAAAATAGATGGAGAGTGTTACCTTATAAGGTGACAAAGAGCATGTTGGGTGTGGGGGTTTCCCAACCCCCTGCAGTTCCAAGAAATAATCTTCATTGATACTCATTTGCCTTATTCGGAAGGCCAGCCTTAGCAGTATACTCAACCATAGTGCCCCTGCTGCTTTAATGTTCTGCATTGTGTTCACTTCAATCTAAGCATCTTCTTTTCCTAGTAATTGTAGTTTGTATTCCATTGAAATCTGAGGTTGTACATTCAGCAGCAGGACCTTTGTCATTCAGAGAAATAGAGTTCAATTTGTCCAACATGGCTTTTGGAATAGAACTATATTGACTCCCATTGGTATTTTGGTTAGTGTGCCTAGGATTTTATTTTTCTTCCATGTTAAGTTGCTTTCTTCCTGGTTGGGTGGCCTTCACCCAAGGCCCTAAAGGGTTAATGTCAGAAACACCATGCACAGGAGAGTTGGCCCTTTTGCAAAACTCTTCACCATGTCCCATTCTACCACAATAAAAGCATAAAAGGGGTAGTTTTTCATATTTGAAATCGATCCATGATGCTCCATTGATTTTTCTTCCTATATACATTCCTGGGCTAATTGGTTTTTGTATGTCAATCAGGATTCTTGCCTAGCAATTAGAACCTTGCCAGGCATGTTGTACAATCATACTTCTAAGACCTCCCATATTCTTTCTCCAATATTTTGAGCCATGGTATGAATTTTCACATTAGCAGGTAGACCCTAGAATTGCACCCAGACCTGAGTCTTGTTGAAATCCAGGTTGTGCAGATGCCTTCTACCATCCCATTCTTGTAGAATTAGCCACGAGTTCCTGAAGAGCCAGGGACTACCCTTGAGAATATGATTAAAATCCTCTTCCTTATCCATGGCGATTTTGTAGGTGGAAGCTTCCACCTCCTGAATTTGCAGATTGAGAGGATGACACCAAATCCCTTCCAAAGCTGAGAGGAGGGATAATTTATGAATCAATTTTTCTGTAGCCAATCTCCCCACTATGAATTTTTCCCCTTTCGCGTTAGATAGAATTTATTCTTTTTCATAGAAGATGTAATCTTGATCTTGGAAATTAATCTTCTGGCTGTTATTTTGCAGGTTTTTAGAGTTATTCAACTGTTGCTTATCGGAACCCTTTTGTTGCTCCATCATAGACCTCCTTTCATGTGGAGAACGTGTGCCTTCTGAAGCCTAATGTGATTGCTGAACCAGCGAAATCACACTGGTGTTTATGCAAACACCTTCTGTGTTTGTTCCAATTTGCTCAAAAAAAGCCATGCCAGCAACCCCCTCCAAGACCTTAAAACCAACCACTGAAATACAGAAAGAAAGAAAAAGAAAACCAGAAATCAGTATGAAAGAAGCAGGTAGCCAGAAAGTAAGGAAAACAAAACAGAAAACGTGAGAATAAAAAAGAAAAACATCGCTCTTAATAGAAGAAATTGTTAACACCCATAGAGAGGAAGCACACAAGGAGTGGAAAATGGAGAAAACGAGAAAACAAACAAACTTTGAGTTCGTTTGATCCAAGAATAGAAAATATCTTTATCAAAATCATCTTTTCTACTTTAAAACAACATTTGTGTGTTTTTTTCACATCAAAAAGAGCAAAAGAAGTTAGAGTTTAAGGTAATGTACATGTACTCATTCCTCATTACTCGCATTAATCTGGTTTTTTGTTTAAAAAACGAATGTTGCATCCAGAAATGTGTTTTCGGATTTGTGATGAATGACATCTAGAATTGTGTTTCCGAATTAGTTCAGAGTTGAATTTGGTCAGTTTTTTTTTAATATTTTGTTATGATTGGCCTTAGATATTGTGCATCCCGATGTTGTCCCCAAACTTATCGTGTCTATGGATGCCAAATCGTTTGATGTCTAGGTAGAAATTGGCAAACAATTTACAAATGAACATGAGTTCATTATTCGTGATCATATGCTCAAATAGATTCGCACATAGGTTGTCAAATTGGGATTTGATGTTATAATTGAAAGGTCAAATAATGGTTCATATAGAAGAAATGCATTTGTGACACTAAGAAGTGAAAGAAATGGCAAATACACAATTCATATTCGGAAGTTGAAATAGGATGATATATGTTCAAGGAAATGTGAGTGTCGTTTTAAGTTTCATAGAACCTTATCGAATAATACATGAAAATTTAATGTGATTTGTGGTATACATAATCATGACACGTGTCACAAGTTAGTCGATCATTCCATTCCATGTCACATTAAAGATCAAGAGAAGAAAGTCATTTCTGACATGACATTAAACATGGTGCAACCCAAAAATATACTTGCATCTTTGAAATGAAAAAGACCTAAAAAATATCTTTAATATCAAGCAAGTATACATTGTTCATACCCAAAACAACTAGGTGATAAGATGTGATAAAACGAAAATGTGATAATTGTTGAAACTTTTGTATGATAACCATTATGTATCTAGGTACAAAGTTAGGCATGGAAATGGGGCGGGTCGGGGTGGTTTTAACCAGCTTCGCATCCGCACCCGCCTCCATGAAACAGATCATCTCCCGTCCCTAAACCCAGTCAGTGGTACAATATTACCACCCAGACCCACCCCTATTAGAAAAAGGGTTCCTCACCCCTGTAACACGGTGGGAGAACTGACTTTTCTATAAATGTTGCGGATAGCAAGAGTCGCCACCGACTTTTATTTTATCCAAAAGGAAAGGACATAAAAGAACAGGAAAGACCTTAAAAAGATTTTAAGTTCAGGGGGTAGGTTATACAAAGGGAAGGTGTTAGCACCCTTTATATCCATGGTTATCCATGGGCTCTTAGTTACTTAGTTCACTTTAAATTGTTTTAAAAAAAGGTGTATTGTGTGATTAAAAAATTTATAAGTACTTTATAATGATCCTCGTATGGATGTATATAAAGACTTTGCTTTGAAAATTTGTTTGAAATGTAAAGTGTAAAAAAGTATTTTGAAAAGGTGAGCAAGCAATTAAGAGGAACCTACCCTATATTAAGTCTTTGTTGTTCTTATGTTCTTTCAATGGTAAGACTAGCCCTATTATTAAGGAATAGGTAGTCATTACCTTGGATGTTATAAGGGACATGTGAAGGGACATCTGAATTTAGGCAACTGTAAGGTGTCTTTAGCAATATGTAGGGACTTATCATCTTTTATTCGAAGGGACAAGATCATTTATAGTAGGTAACCTCGCAGGGACTTGATCTTATAAACGGAAGGGAGTTGATGATATTTATGAAGGGACTTTGCTTTAAGACACCTTACTTGACCTTAGAAGTAGGCAACATGAGGAGTAACCCTAGAAAGTGTGAGATGGCGATCAAAGATCGACTTACGTGTGTGAGTGTTTATATTCAAGTATTTTATCTTATTTAATTAGTTTTCTAAATTATTTTAATTACACATAGTTATACAACCCTAAAATTACTAACCATGGCAATAATAATATTTACAAAAATAAAATAGAGGCAAGAATAAATCTACGACTATTACATGACTTTCGCAATTACATAATAATAGAAACAATTAATAATAAATAAACAATAATTTAAAGGGTTAGCAATAATAATAATAATAAAAGGGGTTAATAAAAATATAAAGGAAATAAAAATTCAAGAGAAGATATTATTTTAAAATTAAATAAATAATTTTAGAAAATTTTTAGAAGAAAATAGAATAATTATAATAATAATAAACAAAATAATAATTATTTACAAAAATATGATTAATCATTTAATTATACATTAGAACAAAAATTAATTAAATTTAATGTTAAAGTTAATAAAAATTAGGGTAAATAAAAAAATTAGGGTTTTGTATTTTATTTAAGAAAAAATTAGGTTTAAAAATATTAGGGTTAATTAAATTAATGTAGATCTAATTATTTAATTTATTTATAAAATATATATATATATTTAATAATATGAACATATAATATAATAAATCTAAATAATTTGTTTTTTTTTGAGAAAATCATTTGAATTAGAAAATATAAGTTTTTTATATACAAGAAAACAATATGTACATTTATTTTATAAATTTATTATTTAAATAATTATTTAAATTAAATAAACAAAATAAAAGAAATAATGAAAATAAATGAAGCAAAAAAAACTTACCTGGGGCTGGGATTCGAACCCAGGCCCTAGGCTTTACCAACACTAGACCAGCAGCATCACCACCAGGCCAAGCGTGCACTGGTGTTAGTGTAGGGACAACCATTCCTTTTCTTATTAACCTGCAAAAATATCAAAAATAAAAGCAAAACAAAATGGCCTGGGGGGATTCGAACCCAGGACCATTCAATACACAAGCAAATACACAAACCAGCTGAGCTACTGCGCGCGTTTGATATGAAGTCAACAAAACATTATATTTTAAAATAATTATTTGAATTTGGTTTTCAGCGCCAACTTCATCTTCTTCCTCAAATTTCCTGCGAAATTACCTATGAATTCAGCTGCGTTTCTACCTGCGAATTTCATCATCTTCATGACCTACGAATTTCAAACATCACACAAACAGTACAATTTCATCAAATTGATTAATGCAATGAAATCCTTAGAATTCATACAATCTTCCCACGTTCTTAAAAGTCATTTATATTTGGTTAATCATGAAACCCTAAATGAGGGACTGAAACCCTAACTATGGCCGTTTACGATTTAGGTCCTAAACCTTCAATCAAATTGCCCAGAAAGCTTGCAAACTTCATTCTAAATACAAATCAACAACCAAAATCAGTGAATGATGCATAAATAATAAAAATCAAAAATCAAAAGTTCAAGAACAAGAGCAATTCGGTTTGAGCTTTTCAACATGATTTGGATGCAAATGAGGATTGGGATACGATTAATGATGTCCAAGGATCATGTTTGAACCTTCAAATCACCTGAAAAACAACAAATTTGAAGAATCCGAATTTGAATTTTGAATCTTGTCCTTGGCTGCTGTAATTCGTGTCCTCTTTATTGGTTTATGTTATATATATATATATATATATATATATATATATATATATATATATATATATATATATATATATATATATCATAGAACATAATTAGGTTAAAAACTCAGTCCATCCTTTGGATTTTTGGATCCATTGAGATTGAAAAAGATACACTTTCAAATATTGAAAATAACTTGATATATCCTTACTATTTTTGATTGATCTGATTTTGTATAATCTCAATCACTTCTAATTATCCTTTAAGACCTTCTAGAACCAAAATCCTATCAAATATTCACACTTTTATATTTTATTTTGATTTAAAATGATTTTTAATGTATAAAATCATAATAAATAAAATAAAATGAATAAAAATTTGAATAAATGATTTTTAATTCGTGCATGATGTCATGGAAGTGTTTGGATCATAAAAATGCAAGCCCACTTGGAGAAATTTGGTTCTAAGGTCCCATTTGCTTCATAAACCTCTCAAAAATTTCCCAACTTTGCAAAGACACAAATCCCTTAATTTTAAGGATATGGAAGTGTTCTTGGACATTTTGGAAATCTTAAATAGTCCTCTAACCAACCTCTTTGGTCTCATGTCCATATCTTTTACCATTCTCAAGTGATACTCTTTGGAAGTTGTTGACTTTTTGTTGACTTTTAAAATGACCTATAATGTCTTGGCTTATACCTTCCAAATTGAAGCATTTTTGGGCTTGGCTTGTGAGTCATAAAGTTGTAGAGAATTCAATTTCCTTCAAAATGAGCTTTGGATGGAAAAATTTGATGAAGTATGTGAAAGTTATGGCTGGTCAAAGTTCAGTTGACTTTTCTTATGAAAACCCTAATTTAGAAACTCCTGATTCTTGATGATCTGAAATCTCCTTGATTAATCATGATCAACCCTTGATCAAATTATGAATTTTACTTCATATACTTGATGCTGGAAAAAATCATGAAGTTTGACTTTGGTTTGACCACAGTTGACCTCAGTTTGACTTTTTAACCACTTTGACTGATTTTTGCATATCTGATCATCTGACTGAGCAAACCTTTTGGGAAGGTCTTGAAACTTGACATGGGGATTCTTGAACACATGTAGGATGCTATGAAGCTCACTTAAAGCCTTAGAAGTCCATTTAGCCTAATGGAAGTCAAAACCCTAATTTAAGATGCATTGCTTAGGAGAATGCATTGTCTGAGGGAATTGTCAAACTTTCTGACTAATTATGAACCTTGTGAACCTTGTGAACCTCTTGAGATACCCTATGAACCTTGTGAACCTTGTGAACCTCTTGGGACACCTTAGTACACAATTTCTTGTCTTGGTGATGGCAAATTTTGGGGTGCAACAGCTGCCCCTGTTCAATTTTCTGAAACCTGAGGGGTTAGATTGGTATGTGTCATTCGTGACCTGGAAGGTTGAAGGGGATTGAACACAAAAGCCCAAAAATTTGCACTCGCCGGTGCGTAAAGTAACACTGATGATTAGTTGTATATGCTTATGTGGGCTCGAAGATGCCACTTGGAAGAATTAGAGATGGGCTTATAGATGCCATCCATACTATCAGGAGGTGATAATATCTTGATGTTGATACTGGATATCAGTACTAGGTCTTCGTATAGGCCGTCTCTGAATCGTTTATGCAACATGATTTGAGTTGAATGCTAGTACTAGATCTTCGTATATATCGTCTCTGCGTTATCTCTAGGGAAAAAGAATATTCTTCATTAAGTGTCAGGGCTTAGATCTTCGTATAGATCGTCTCTGAACCATATCTGAGAACATACTTTAATTTAAGTGTCAGAACCAAATCTTCGTGGCGATTTCTTTCTGAATTAATTATCAGCACTAGACCTTCGTATAGATCATCTCTGAACTGTTTTGAATTGTTGAATAGACCAGTAGAAATAAATCTTCGTGACGATTATCTCTTCTGGAAATATCCTGGATTAGGGAATAGATCTTCGTATAGACCGTTTGCCTACTATCCAAGGATAAAAGAATATCAGGATTAAATCTTCGTGACGATTATATCCCTTGAAAATATCCTGGATTAGGGAATAGATCTTCGTATAGACCGTTTGCCTACTATCCGAGGACAACTTGGGTAATGATTATCAACAATGAATCTTCGTGGCGATCATGCCTGAATTAAGTATCAGTACTAGACCTTCGTATAGATCGTCTCTGACCTATTGATAGTATTTTATCTGCATATAACCATCCTGCAAAGGAAAGATTAGTTTATGCAATATGTATGTATGTATGTATGGCATTATGCATTTAGGCAAATGTATTATGCATTCATGGGTATGTTATGGTATGATATAAATGATGTATGTATGAATCATGCAGCTTGAAGCATCTGGATATCTTCGTATAACAACTGCTGGCTTAGGGAAAATAAATCCTGATTCGTTGCTGGAGAATATGAGGAACTCGTTCCCGTCTCGTTCGATAGTATAGTATTTATAACCTCCCGTCTTCGTTCGTCGTATTTCTATTGAAGGAATAAGTTCCTGAGTATCCCGACTGAGGATAAAAGAGATGGACATAAATTCAAGGGGAGATGTAACTCGAAGTATCTATAAAGATAGATTTGCCCTGTTGGGGATTTATAGTTGTCTTAAGGGGATGAACTGGCGAAGCTTCGTTGAATTCCTACCTTCGTTCGTCCTTAGTAAATACTATTATTGCATTTTATGCATTTTTGGTAAACATCAATCATATTCAAAAGCATACATACATTCAAACACAACCAATGGACGTTTTTGCTTAGGTAAATAAGGTAAAAGTAAATCTGGATTCAAAGATGAAATTTTATTTATATTATAAAGTGACCTATACATAGGCGAGTTTGTACAAGGAGACAGAAATCCTAGTAAGATGAATTCGTCGTAAAAAATTTTATAAAACAAAGAAAACAGCTATGTGAGAAATAATCCTGTTGAGTTTCAATTCTACTATTGCCATTATCTTCAAGTATCTCATCTTCTACTGTTGAGACGAAAACAATTGGATTGATCTTTATCTGTTCGAACTTGAGTTAAGTAACACAAGTGGTTGGAGTTACATGGGGGATCCACACGAGACACAGTCATACGCTTTAATCCATAACTTTTGCCTGGATTTCCCTTTCAGGTTTTCAATCCACCGGGATACCCTTTTTTGCCCAAGCCGCCCTTTCAGGTTTTCGACTTGCCGGGTGTATATTTTATATATATATCCCTAATTTTTGCCCGAACCCTTTTGGTTCGCCGGGATGCCCTTATTTTTGCCTAGGTCAGTCAACCTAACGGGTCTCTTTTTATGCGTAGTATTTTTTAACTATGTCTGCGTTTACGGGCTGTGGGAAGTCTTCACCATCCATAGTAGTAAGCATCTTGGCACCTCCTGAAAAAATCCTCTTGACCATAAATGGTCCTTCATATGTAGGAGTCCACTTGCCCCTAGGATCACCCTGTGGTAATATGATACGCTTGATTACCAAGTCACCAACCTGATATACCTTTTGCTTAACCTTCTTATTAAAAGCTTTGATCATTCGTTTCTGGTACATCTGGCCATGACAAACAGCTGCCAGCCTTTTCTCATCAATCAAATTTATCTGGTCAAGTCGAGTCTGAATCCATTCATCTTCATCCAAGCCTGCATCCTTCATGATTCTTAAGGAGGGGATCTAAACTTCAATGGGCAGAACTGCTTCCATACCATAGACTAAGGAGAATGGGGTTGCCCTTGTTGAAGTACGTATTGTAGTACGATAACCATGAAGAGCAAATGGTAACATCTCATGCCAATCTTTGTAAGTAACAGTCGTCTTCTGTAGAATCTTCTTAATGTTCTTATTAGCAGCTTCTACTGCCCCATTAATCTTCGGACGATATGGAGAAGAGTTGTGATGCTTAATCTTAAACTGCGTGCAGAGATCAGTAATCATTGTGTTGTTTAGATTAGAGCCATTGTCAGTGATAATCCTTTCAGGGATGCCATACCTACATATGAGATTATTCTTAATGAATCGAGCCACAACATTCTTGGTAACAGATGCAAATGAGGCTGCCTCCACCCACTTTGTAAAGTAATCAATAGCAACCAGGATGAAACGATGTCCATTAGAAGCAGTAGGCTTGATCTCACCAATCATATCAATGCCCCACATGGCAAAAGGCCAAGGAGCAGTCAACACATTCAATGGAGCTGGAGGTATATGTACTTTATCAGCATAGATTTGACACTTGTGACAGGTTCTGGAATGTTGATAGCAGTCAGCTTCCATAGTAGACCAATAGTAATCTGCTCTCAATATCTTCTTCGCCATGGTATGTGTCGTACCTCGAAAAATACGATCCTAAAACAAAACAACAGAGTCGGCACCTAATTCTATTTATTCTACGAGAAAAAAGGAAGATATAGATACAACCTAAATAAAGGATAAGAATGGTCAACAAAACCACTAATCTAAGTTCGGGAGTCGGTTATGCAAGGGGAAGGTATTAGCACCCCTCACGTCCGTTGTACTCAACGAGAACCTCTTAGCTAATTATGCGATTAAATGTTTGATCTTAAGTCTATGTCTTCTAAATGATTATTACTATGTTTGTTCTTAAAGTTTTAGATTATTGTTATTACGACGGAGAAAGGATTAAATTTTTAAACAGAGAAATGGTTAAATTTTTTATTAGGGTGCTCGCGAAGGATTAAAATCCCCGTGTCTACGTATTCCCTTGTGCAATGGGAAAGTCAGAGCTTCGTAGTTCGTGCTACTACGATTTGTGTTTTTTAATTGAACGATTGTTTGAAAATCCATTCTACTGCTAAGCATTGACTTATCTGCTCGCGATAGGAGGCTGAAGCGCTAGCTTGTTTGCAAGATAGAAAGATTTAAACAATGTCCGTTTTGAGAAAAGATGTTTGATCTTTGTTAAAGATGTTTTAAACGAGAGGGCGAATGAATCACGCGTGGGGCTAGCCCATGTTGCTGTTGCATTCAAGAACGTGCGGAGTGCGAGACTCCGGAGTTCAGTTATTCGCTAATTAATTATGAAAATGATTTGAAATGGTTGGTAAGTTTTAATTTGTATTTGAAAGAAAGAGACAAATCGTCATCTTTAAGAGAAGTATCTCACCTATTCCACCACAAACGTTTGAGAAATGAGAAATCGAAAGAAGCTTTAAACTTGGATATAAGATCGACAAGCAATGCCACATTCTTTCTTTGAGAATAAATAAAATCGGAAGAAGCTTTAAACTTGGATATAAGTATCGACAAGCAATGCCACATTCTTCCTTTGAAAATAAATAAAATCGGAAGAAGCTTTAAACTTGGATATAAGTATCGACAAGCAATGCCACATTCTTCCTTTGAAAGTAATTGTTTGTAAGATTTTTGTTTGTGTTTGTGGGGATAGGAGGAACAACTTTCCTATGGAGATGAATCATGCCTGATCCTTTAAGATTGTTGAATTGTTTTGAATACGAATGGTGATTGAACCATCGCGTGAGGCTAGCCCATTTGCGGTTCAATCCAGAACGTGCGGAATGCTAGACTCCGGAGTTCCTTTTTCGTAATTTAATTTAAATGAATTGAATTATTTTTTATACGAATGGTGATTGAACCATCGCGTGAGGCTAGCCCATTTGCGGTTCAATCCAGAACGTGCGGAATGCTAGACTCCGAAATTTTGTTTTCGTAATTTAATTTAAATGAATTGAATTATTTTTTATACGAATGATGATTGAACCATCGCGTGAGGCTAGCCCATTTTCGGTTCAATCCAGAACGTGCGGAATGCTAGACTCCAGAATTCTGTTTTCGTATTAAATTAAATAAATTGGATAATTGTTTTTAGATATTTTTTAGGTTTATTTATGAGGGTGATGTACGGATAATCAAATAAACGCGAATGCGGCGTCAGGACTAAATTGAAACGCAAAAGAGATGAAGTTGTTTAACGGTACCTAACGGAGAAGGTCCGTTGCCTCTTCAATACGCGCGAGTGAAACTCAAAAAGAAATATTAAATCATATCAAAGTATCGAGCTTGAAGCGAGTATCAAGATTATTGATCAATGAGAGTATTTGTCAAGACAAGTCTTCAAACCCAAGTAACAACCCACCGCAAGGCCATCACCATACTCCGTTTTCCATCATCGAAACGTAATCCTATTTAAACACGCCGAATTACTCGGAACTAAAATCAAAGTTATACAAAATATTAATAATTAAAATTAACAAAATTAAAACAAGATTTTAATAAAGTTTTTTTTAGGCTAAAATTATAACAAAAGCCAAACAAAAGAATTAATTATAATATTAATAAAGTTAGAAGAATAAAATAAGGGATTATGAAATGAAAAGGTAAGACAGTGGTGGTAGTGAGGTTAGGAGGTGTTACCAGAAATTCAAATGGGTCTAACCCACCATTAATTATCAAACAAAATAAACCCTAACAATTTAAGAAAAGAATAAATAGAAAGAGAAAAAAGAGACAAAAGACAAAGGCAGGGGGGTCTATCGTTGGTATCAGGGCGAGTGAAAAAGGAACAAAATGGGCCTAGAAGAGTTCAGTTCCAACAATCTCCTAAAAAAAGGAACTAATATTCAGAAGAACTTCATTTAATTAACAGCAAAAAAAAAAAATATAATAAATTAGATAAATAACAAAAGTTTAACGAATAAAAAAACTAAGAGAAAGCAAATAAAAAACAAATCCTTTTTCAGATGCAACTCATCGTGTGGTTCCTCCTCCTTAACCTCACACCATCGCTCAAACTTCTCTCAACACGGCGCTCTCCCTCTCTCTCTCGATTGGAATCTCTCTCAGCTTCCCGTTTCAAACTCATCAAATCTTCCTCTCCCTCTGTTTCACGGATCAGATTTTTGTTGTAACATGGGTTTAAAGAAGCGGAAAGTGAACAGCGGAGGTTTGCGGCGGCGGAAGGTTCATTTTTTTGTGTGTTTGCGGTTAAGTGGCGGTGGAAGATGAGAGATGAAAGATGGCGGTGAAGTTGCGGCGGCTGGGTCGGATGTTCGGATTTTGGTTCAGAAAGGGTTTCGGTTGTCTCGCGGCTCTCCTTTCACTCGCGGACACGCAGGTCCGGTTTGTTCTTGCTGAAGGAGTGGAGTTTTGTGTTTCGGTTGAAGAGTTGTGCGATTAATGCGAGGGAGGGTTTATGATGGAGTATTTCGCGGAAGGGCTTGGCTTGCGATCGGCGGTTGTTCGATGGATGGGTTGAGTGAAGGTTCAACGAAAAGGGTTGAAGGTTGAGATTCGTTTCTGTGTTCTATTGTTTGGCAGTTTGTGCGAAGAACGGTTTTGTTTTGGTGAAGAGGAAATGAGGTTTGTACTGGTGTTTTTCGGAGAAGGTCGATGGGGAGTTGGAGAAGGAGGGTTCTGTTTTCTGGTTTTTTAGGTTCGGCAGTTGAAGATACAAGGTGAATGGCGATTTTCGGCGAGGAAGAGGAGGGTGGTTTCAGTGTTTGGGTGAATTGATTTCCTTTTTTTCTGGCTTGGAGTTGAAGGATATTTTATGTTCCATATCAGTTGATGCAGAAGTCAGACTAGTAGCCGGCATCCCAGTTGATTGTGACATATTTAAAAGATTTCCTCCTCTCCTCTCTATGTCTGTGGACATTTTAATCTCCTTCTGTGTTGATCCATGACGCTCATCAAGGTCTGCACGGTAATCAGGCAAAGGAACCCTTTTTTTGACAACAAGAGTCTTTCCCTTATTATATGCATGGAAATAAAGCTCATGTTGATAAGCCATATCAGCTAGGGCCTGCTGGTCTGCAATACTGAAGTATCGCTGAGTTGAGATCCCCCTTGTATTGTTACATCACTTTTTCCTTTGAAACTTCTCCCAACCTTTTCCATCTTGATTGAACCTTTTTTTTGACTTTTTAAATGCAGGTCTATACCTATGCAACTTTGGTGAAATGCTTAGACTGTGTTGCAGATTGAGAGAGTTGTCATTGTCTGTGTGGCTGGACTGTGTAGGTGTAGGGGAGTTGGTTTGATTTGGACTATAAACTTGAAAAAACTAACTTAAATAATTGCATGTCAACTAAGTAAAACCAGACTAAAAAAATATCTAATAACAAATAAAATAATAATAATAATAGTGATAATAAAATAATAATAAAACAAACTATTATAACTTAATTAAGTAAAAAACAAATAGTTAAGATATAAACTAAATGAAAAAATTAAATCAAATTAAATTTAAATTTAAATGAAATCAAAACTAATCTAAATAGTCTAAAATAAGAAAAAATCATTAGCAAGTCTAATAAACTAATTAAAATACCTAAACTAAACTCAAATTGATTTCCTTAGAAAATAAAATAAAATAAAATAAAATAAAGATGTAAATTTAAATTAGTAAATAAATAAAGGAAATGATTTAAAGAGAGCAAACAAACGAACCTAACTAATTTCTAAAATTAATTTAATCTTCCAAAATCAAGTATAAAATAAAATGATACTGAATAAAATCGAACTAAAATACAATAATTAATGATTGATGATATGTTTTAACTTAAAAAATGCAAAATGATCAATTTTTGATAAATCGACGAAAACACGTCAAAAATGAACAAAATTTTGAAAATTTCTGGTCAAAATTTAGGGTATGACAGCTGCCCCTATTTAATCATCCTGAACCTGAATGTCTGAGTAACAAAGATTCTTTTTGAACATTCAAGGTGGAAGGTGATTAAATATCAGAATATCGGGAATTTTGACCGAAAATGCAGATGAAAATGCTATGATATGCAATGTGAGGATGCAAGACAAAAGCTACAATGCTATTGGGAAAGGAAACTGACACCACTAGGGATTAAACGCATATAACAGGAGTACGATCCACGCGAGAATTTTTCTTGAGTGAAGCCAGACGACAACTGTTTACAGGTCCTAAGATGACTCGAACCTTTTGAGCAAAATTCCACTTTGAAGAAATCTACTGCCGAGATTTCAAACCTCATTTGAAAAAACCTTCTGTTGGTGTATCAGTAACGAAACAGAAATCTATTGCCGAGATTCTGAAACGAAAAACCAATTCTTTCGAAGTCTACTGGAGATCTAACTGCCGAGATTACCAGAGAATCCAAAAATGGAATACCTTCTGTCGAGATAGATTAAATGAACAAAAAATCTACTGCCGAGATCTTGGAACGAAAACAAATTATGTTGAAGTCTGCTGGAGATCTACTGCCGAGATTACTAGAGATTCTAAGAACAAGATACCTTCTGCCGAGGTATCAAAATAAAATTCCTCCGAAGTCTACTGGAGATCTACTGCCGAGATTACCAGAGATTCTAAGAACGAGATACCTTCTGCCGAGGTATACTTAATGAACCAAAAATCTACTGCCGAGATCTTGGAACGAAAACAAATTATGTTGAAGTCTGCAGGAGATCTACTGCCGAGATGACCAGATAACTTAAAAATGGGATACCTTCTGCCGAGGTATCCTAAATGAACCAAAAATCTACTGCCGAGATCTTGGAAAGAACAAAATTTGTCGAAATCTGCTGGAAATCTACTGCCGAGATCTTAGAAAGAACAAAATTTGTCGAAATCTGCTGGAAATCTACTGACGAGATTACCAGAGATTCTAAGAACGAGATACCTTCTGCCGAGGTATCAAGATAAAATTCCTACTGCCGAGGATTAAACTGATGATACATCCGTTGCCAACTCTTCTGCCGAGATTTAACTGAGGATGCCATTGTCGAGATCATAAAAGTAAGTACCCTCTGCCGAGGTAGACTGGAAATCTTCTGCCGAGACTTGCCAGAAATAAAAGGAATCACCCGTTGTTAAATCTTCTGCCGAGATTTAACTAAGGATGCCATTGAATAGAACTCTCACCATACTTCCCTTCTTCTGAAAGAGACAGCCATATGATGGAGGAACAACTTCACGCTCAAACTTCTCAACTTGTCTAGAAGAGATGGCCATTTGACGGAAATTGGAAAATTCACAACAAACTTCTCAACTTGTCTGGAAGAGATAGCCATTTGTTGGAAAAACAAAAAGATTCATATCAAACTTCTCAACTTGTATGGAAGAGATAGCCATTTGATAGAACATTCATCATACTTCCCTTCTTCTGAAAGAGACAGCCATATGATGAAGAACAACTTCACGCTCAAACTTCTTGACTTGTATGGAAGAGATAGTCATTTGACGGAAATTGGAAAATTCACAACAAACTTCTCAACTTTTATGGAAGAGATAGCCATTTGTTGGAAAAAATAAAAGAGATTCATATCAAACTTCTCGACTTGTATGGAAGAGATAGCCATTTGATAGAACTTTCATCATACTTCCCTTCTTCTGAAAGAGACAGCCATATGATGAAGAACAACTTCACGCTCAAACTTCTCGACTTGTATGGAAGAGATAGCCATTTGATGGAAATTGGAAAAATTCACAACAAACTTCTCAACTTGTCTGGAAGAGATAGCCATTTGTTGGATAAGTAAAGAGATTCATATCAAACTTCTCGACTTGTATGGAAGAGATAGCCATTTGATAGAACATTCATCATACTTCCTTTCTTCTGAAAGAGACAGCCATATGATGAAGAACAACTTCACGCTCAAACTTCTTGACTTGTATGGAAGAGATAGCCTTTTGACGAAAATTGAAAAATTCACAACAAACTTCTAAACTTGTCTGGAAGAGATAGCCATTTGTTGGAAAAATAAAAGAGATTCATATCAAACTTCTCGACTTGTATGGAAGAGATAGCCATTTGATAGAACATTCATCATACTTCCCTTCTTCTGAAAGAGACAGCCATATGATGAAGAACAACTTCACGCTCAAACTTCTCGACTTGTATGGAAGAGATAGCCATTTGACAGAAATTGAAAAATTCGCAACAAACTTCTCAACTTGTCTGGAAGAGATAGCCATTTGTTGGAAAAAATAAAAAGAATCAACGACAAACTTTTCACCTTGTCTGGATGAGATGCCATTTGTTGAAAATTGGAATCACGACAAACTTCCCACCTTGTCTGGATGAGATGCCATTTGCCGAACAAACTTCTCACCTTGTCTGGATGAGATGCCATTTGTTGAAAATTGAAGAATCACGACAAACTTCCCACCTTGTCTGGATGAGATGCCATTTGCCGAACAAACTTCTCACCTTGTCTGGATGAGATGCCATTTGTTGAAAATTGGAATCACGACAAACTTCCCACCTTGTCTGGATGAGATGCCATTTGCCGAACAAACTTCTCACCTTGTCTGGATGAGATGCCATTTGTTGAAAATTGGAATCACGACAAACTTCCCACCTTGTCTGGATGAGATGCCATTTGCCGAACAAACTTCTCACCTTGTCTAGATGAGATGCCATTTGTTGAAAATTGGAATCACGACAAACTTCCCACCTTGTCTGGATGAGATGCCATTTGCCGAACAAACTTCTCACCTTGTCTGGATGAGATGCCATTTGTTGAAAATTGGAATCACGACAAACTTCCCACCTTGTCTGGATGAGATGCCATTTGCCGAACAAACTTCTCACATTGTCTAGATGAGATGCCATTTGTTGAAAATTGGAATCACGACAAACTTCCCACCTTGTCTGGATGAGATGCCATTTGCCGAACAAACTTCTCACCTTGTCTAGATGAGATGCCATTTGTTGAAAATTGTATAAGAGATTCATATCAAACTTCTCCGCCGAACAGGGGAGATGCCATTTGATAGAACATAAACCTTGCTGAGGATGAACAAAGCGCTCGAAAAGAGAATGCCATTTATTGATTTACTAGGAAATCCATGGATAATAAACAAGCTTCTCAAATAAAGGGACGGCCACTTGTTGATTCCGATTAGAGGTCCAGGGATAAGAACAAACTTCTCCAATAAAGAGACTGCCACTTGTTACAAGTATTCCAAGAGGATGTTGCAACAACCCTGCTGGAAAACAAAGTTTGTCTTCAATGGAAGCCTTCAATAATTTTTTTCTGGGAAACTAAGCATCCGAAGGTGCAAAATGAATCCACTTTCCATCTGGAACTGCTGGGGATGGATCGACTGCTCGGAAAGAGACTGCCATCTGTTGATTCTACTTGGAAGTTCTAGGGACAAAACAAGCTTCTCAAATAAAGAGACTGCCACTTGTTGATTCCACTTGGAAGTTCTAGGGACAAAACAAGCTTCTCAAATAAAGAGACTGCCACTTGTTGATTCCACTTGGAAGTTCTAGGGACAAAACAAGCTTCTCGAATAAAGAGACTGCCACTTGTTGATTCCACTTGGAAGTTCTAGGGACAAAACAAGCTTCTCAAATAAAGAGACTGCCACTTGTTGATTCCACTTGGAAGTTCTAGGGACAAAACAAGCTTATCGAATAAATAGACTGCCACTTGTTGATTCCACTTGGAAGTTCTAGGGACAAAACAAGCTTCTCGAATAAAGAGACTGCCACTTGTTGTCAGGTATGAGTAATCCGAGGGAATGTTGTAGTAACACTGCTGGAGAGCAAAATTTGTTCTCAATGGAAGCCTCCAACAAATTCCTTCTGGGAAGCTAAGCATCCAAAAGGTGCAAAATAAATGCACTTTCCAATTGGTAGTTCAATTATCAAAAATTGCCAATGACCAAAATTCAATCCAGGAACGAGCTGGAAAGAAACTGTCAAGCAAGTCACTAACCCATGAGGAATAAACTCAATTGGGGATTAATCCTATCCAAGTTTGGAAAGGGGAACTAAAGCAAAAATCTTCCACGAGGGTGAGAACTCAGTGGAGAATTAAAAAGAATGTACATTTTCTGCCTAGGGCTGACAACTCTATTTTGAGAGAGACACATCACTTGGGGATAAAAGCGACCAAGGTGAAGGAGGTATGCATTAATGAATGCGACATGAATATGCATATGAATATGAATTCATTTATGATGTACATGTATGTATATGCGTTATGTTTATGCTGACAAACAGACAAAACAGACACAAGAGATACACTGGTGATGAAATAAACATCACAACAAACGAATACTCGACCAATCTTGTCAAAGTGTACGCAATTATTGGAGATAGGGTAAAGAGCCATCCATGGAACAAGTCTTGCTACAAGGCTCAAATCTCCTTGAGGAGAGAAAGATACTTCAATCGGGAAATAAACCCAGACAAGTCTTCTAACTTCAACATCTATCAGAAGGAAGCAACCATACAAACTACGTTTGCTTAGGATGAAGTAAATTTGTACTCCGTTGGGGGAAGAAAATCACATTCAGCTGGAGAAGCTTGAATCAAGGCTCAAACGGGGGATACTAGACTTAGTATCTCACTGGAAGCACTAAGTAGTAAAAGAAATCCATCAGAAAATAATGAGTCATGCCCCTGACACCTCATAGCATCTTGGCGTGAGGACCCTGTTATCTGGAGGTACTTGCAAGGTATATCCTAAGAGCTTATTGCTTAGGGGAACACGTGGTCATGCGCCCACGAAATGGTTTGTGAGAAGAGATCATCTCAAGAGGATTTTATAGAAGACTTGACATTCAAAATGCCTCAGTGTCTTCAAACTCTTGTAGAGATTCGTCGAATCTCGACGTCACTGCCTCAGATTAACTGTACTTGGCACAAATGAGTCTTCAATACTTATCCTTTTAGGGATTATAAGAATGTGTAACCACAAATTGGGAAACTACTTGCCCCTGTTTAGCAAAGTCTTCAAGCAACATGCCCCTATCTGGCAAAGTATTCCAACAACATGCCCTGTCTAGCAGAGTCTTCAGGCAATTTGCCCCTGTCTAGCAGAGTCTTCAAGCAACTTGCCCCTGGGGATGATCATTCTCTGAAATGGTTGTTCAACTACTCATCAGAGTTTCAAATCTCAAGAGGTTAAGCTCATCACTGGTACTCATACATAGGCTTCTATGATATCAAGCAAGTGCTTAACAAGAAAAAAGGTTAATGTTAAGACTGCTGATGTAACACACGTGTTTGTCTCGAAGATTTTTTTTAAAAAGATTTTCACAATAGCCTGTGACCAAATCACTAGCTAGGAGGTGATATTCATTTTTTTTATAAAGCCAACACAAATTTTTGAGCCAAGCTCATGGGAGTCGGGAAACACTTTCTCATCGAGTGTGCTTTCGAAATAAACCCTACTTCAATTAGGACTTTTGAGGGTTGTAATGGGGTTTGGTTCACGGTTTTAGAAACAAAGGATAAAGGCTCAAAGTTTATTTGGTGCCCACCCACTCTCTGTGATGTTCTCCAATCCTAGGTTCAGCTAAATTGACACATACATTTGTCTTGATAGCGTAGAGATGATGCTCCAAGGTCCGCTTGAAATGACAGTTATCTTATTTATTCTTCTATGGACATCAGTGACCCCTTTGACTTTGGTATGGTGGTCATTAAATCGTAATCTTTAGGTTGAGGATTGAAAGGCCTCTTCTAACTCGAATTTCTCTTTGGTCCTTGATTTTTGCCTAAGTCTCTTTTTGGGTTTTTAACTTAGCGGGATTTTATTTTCTTTTTCTCTCTTTTTTCATTGGAAGGCTGAAAATTGTGACTGTCAAGTCATTAATTGTAGTGGATTCCCTGATGGGATGTTTCACCTCATGATTTGAATGTGTAACCAGATTAACTGAACACTACCCTGCCCCAGGTTAAGCACAAAGGGTTTTGAAATATCTGAAAGAAACTCCTACTTCTAGGCTCGAAGTGGTTGACTAGGGATTAACTCCTTATTTCTCCAGTGTTTGGGGATTCGAAACAATGGATGTACATTGTCAGTAAGGTTTTGATCAAAAGCATTCAACTAGATAATTTGTGTTTTAATTTCTTCATCCTCCCTCCAGTTCTCTGCCTAGGCAAGAGATGGGATAATATTGGCATTATAAAGTTGAAAAAGCATTATGAGTGAATACGAATGGATTACTTCAAGGCAAACATATTCATTGCATTAATCATTCAAAACAAATAAGTTCTTACATGCCAAAACAAATGCATTAACAAAACATAGAAAAATACATATGAAAAGCAGCAAATGAGCTAAACATCTGAGAGGATAGCTCCAAAGCATTGAATGATCGCGTATATTCAGGAGTTTGTCCTACGCTCCAGCAACATATTGACTTGGACAGGACTCTCTTGAGTTTTTATCAGCACAAAGGCACTCCGTCCACAGATGGGATTCTTCCATTGAAGGTCAACACCCCGTAGTCGATCATCTCTTGAACCTTTTCCTGGAAGACTTTGCACTCTTCAATCGGATGCCCCAGTGCTCCATCATGAAACTCACAACTGGTATTTAGATTGATCCCACGGGGCCGAGACCTCGTGGCTCTGGTCTTTCTGGGTGTCATTATTGAGTTTCGGGCAAAATGAGACCACAATTGACTGTAAGTCATTGGGATTAGGTCAAACTGATGGGCCGCTCCTTCAGGACTGTTTGGAGACCTCCGCTGATTCTGACGGCGCTGACGAGTAGAAGTAGAATTTGACTGACGCTGAGAAATGACCAGATCTTTGGCCAAAGAGATCAGTCGCCCTCTATCAATCTTCAAGATGTGAATCTCTTCTTGGAGTTCAATGTTCTCCTGCACAAGGCTATCTATTAGAGTCTTCATTGTAGTCGAGAATATTCCCATATGATTTCTCAAAGTCGTGACTTCACTTCTAAGCTCTTTGTTTTCCTGCTCAAGTTGGTTCATCCTTCTCTGGTGACTGGTCGAGTACAGTTGACTGACGGAGAATAAGACATGGGTGAGTTGGATTGTTGGAAGATGATATGCAATGCAAATGCAAATGACATGCAGATGAATGCAAAGCTCAGAATGCTCAAAATCACAAACATAAAAAACTCCAGAATTGGATATAAAGGCAAGGTGTTGGATTCAAGATACAAGAGCAGCTTGGAATCTCCTAACTGGTAAGCCTTAAGTGGAGAGTTCTAAATTCTTTACCCATAAAGCCCACTCACAGGGTAGCTTCTATGGTGATGGTATAAGGATACTCAAGGTCACGGACGTTTATCGTATTAACGCCCCGTCGCAGGCTAGCTGCATTGTGACGATAATAACGATAAGGTCTACCTTGAGTGGAGTTCTCATGCTAGGCGTGCAAGGAGCGAGTCCTTGGAGCCTAACATTACACAACTACCAAAATGAAACAGGTTCTAGGGGGTCCCAGAATCACAGCCCTTTCGTGAATCAGGTCACGCGACAGGCTAGCTGCGTTGCGACAAGATCTACGAAAAGTCTAACTATCTGGGGGAGCTTTCATGCTAGGCGTGCAAGGAGCGAGTCCTTGGAGACTAACACTAATAACATCCAATTCTAACTTAGGTGTTCCCTCTTCTTTTTCAAAACTCAAGTACAAATTCATACCCTGTGATATCCCGAGATCCAACAGGCAGATATAATGAGCAGATAATAAAGAAGGAAGCGGCAGATAAAATATCAACAACAAATAAAGAAAGACAAATCAAACAAGTCATCAAACAAACGCATACTATCCTAAGCTAGGCTCGACTCTCTTATGCACAAGGCAATTAGCTCCCCAGCAGAGTCGCCAACTATCGTACCTCGAAAAATACGATCCTAAAACAAAACAACAGAGTCGCCACCTAATTCTATTTATTCTACGAGAGAAAAGGAAGATATAGATACAACCTAAATAAAGGATAAGAATGGTCAACAAAACCACTAATCTAAGTTCGGGAGTCGGTTACGCAAGGGGAAGGTATTAGCACCCCTCACGTCCGTTGTACTCAACGGGAACCTCTTAGCTAATTATGCGATTAAATGTTTGATCTTAAGTCTATGTCTTCTAAATGATTATTACTATGTTTGTTCTTAAAGTTTTAGATTATTGTTATTACGACGGAGAAAGGATTAAATTTTTAAACAGAGAAATGGTTAAATTTTTTATTAGGGTGCTCGCGAAGGATTAAAATCCCCGTGCCTACGTATTCCCTTGTGCAATGGGAAAGTCAGAGCTTCGTAGTTCGTGCTACTACGATTTATGTTTTTTAATTGAACGATTGTTTGAAAATGCATTCTACTGCTAAGCATTGACTTATCTGCTCGCGATAGGAGATTGAAGCGCTAGCTTGTTTGCGAGATAGAAAGATTTAAACAATGTCCGTTTTGAGAAAAGATGTTTGATCTTTGTTAAAGATGTTTTAAACGAGAGGGCGAATGAACCACGCGTGGGGCTAGCCCATGTTGCGGTTGCATTCAAGAACGTGCGGAGTGCGAGACTCCGGAGTTCAGTTACTCACTAATTAATTATGAAAATGATTTGAAATGGTTGGTAAGTTTTAATTTGTATTTGAAAGAAGGAGACAAATCGTCATCTTTAAGAGAAGTATCTCACCTATTCCACCACAAATGTTTGAGAAATGAGAAATCGAAAGAAGCTTTAAACTTGGATATAAGATCGACAAGCAATGCCACATTCTTTCTTTGAGAATAAATAAAATCGGAAGAAGCTTTAAACTTGGATATAAGTATCGACAAGCAATGCCACATTCTTCCTTTGAAAATAAATAAAATCGGAAGAAGCTTTAAACTTGGATATAAGTATCGACAAGCAATGCCACATTCTTCCTTTGAAAGTAATTGTTTGTAAGATTTTTGTTTGTGTTTGTGGGGATAGGAGGAACAACTTTCCTATGGAGATGAATCATGCCTGATCCTTTAAGATTGTTGAATTGTTTTGAATACGAATGGTGATTGAACCATCGCGTGAGGCTAGCCCATTTGCGGTTCAATCCAGAACGTGCGGAATGCTAGACTCCGGAGTTCCTTTTTCGTAATTTAATTTAAATGAATTGAATTATTTTTTATACGAATGGTGATTGAACCATCGCGTGAGGCTAGCCCATTTGCGGTTCAATCCAGAACGTGCGGAATGCTAGACTCCGGAATTCTGTTTTCGTAATTTAATTTAAATGAATTGAATTATTTTTTATACGAATGGTGATTGAACCATCGCGTGAGGCTAGCCCATTTGCGGTTCAATCCAGAACGTGCGGAATGCTAGACTCCGGAATTCTGTTTTCGTATTAAATTAAATAAATTGGATAATTGTTTTTAGATATTTTTTAGTTTTATTTATGAGGGTGATGTACGGATAATCAAATAAACGCGAATGCGGCGTCAGGACTAAATTGAAACGCAAAAGAGATGAAGTTGTTTAACGGTACCTAACGGAGAAGGTCCGTTGCCTCTTCAATACGCGCGAGTGAAACTCAAAAAGAAATATTAAATCATATCAAAGTATCGAGCTTGAAGCGAGTATCAAGATTATCGATCAATGAGAGTATTTGTCAAGACAAGTCTTCGAACCCAAGTAACAACCCACCGCAAGGCCATCACCATACTCCGTTTTCCATCATCGAGACGTAATCCTATTTAAACACACCGGATTACTCGGAACTAAAATCAAAGTTATACAAAATATTAATAATTAAAAATAACAAAATTAAAACAAGATTTTAATAAAGTTTTTTTTAGGCTAAACTTATAACAAAAGCCAAACAAAAGAATTAATTATAATATTAATAAAGTTAGAAGAATAAAATAAGGGATTATGAAATGAAAAGGTAAGACAGTGGTGGTAGTGAGGTTAGGAGTTGTTACCAGAAATTCAAATGGGTCTAACCCACCATTAATTATCAAACAAAATAAACCCTAACAATTTAAGAAAAGAATAAATAGAAAGAGAAAAAAGAGACAAAAGACAAAGGCAGGGGGGTCTATCGTTGGTATCAGGGCGAGTGAAAAAGGAACAAAATGGGCCTAGAAGAGTTCAGTTCCAACAATCTCCTAAAAAAAGGAACTAATATTCAGAAGAACTTCATTTAATTAACAGCAAAAAAAATATAATAAATTTGATAAATAACAAAAGTTTAACGAATAAAAAAACTAAGAGAAAGCAAATAAAAAACAAATCCTTTTTCAGATGCAACTCATCGTGTGGTTCCTCCTCCTTAACCTCACACCATCGCTCAAACTTCTCTCAACACGGCGCTCTCCCTCTCTCTCTCGATTGGAATCTCTCTCAGCTTCCCGTTTCAAACTCATCAAATCTTCCTCTCCCTCTGTTTCACGGATCAGATTTTTGTTGTAACATGGGTTTAAAGAAGCGGAAAGTGAACAGCGGAGGTTTGCGGCGGCGGAAGGTTCATTTTTTTGTGTGTTTGCGGTTAAGTGGCGGTGGAAGATGAGAGATGAAAGATGGCGGTGAAGTTGCGGCGGCTGGGTCGGATGTTCGGATTTTGGTTCAGAAAGGGTTTCGGTTGTCTCGCGGCTCTCCTTTCACTCGCGGACACGCAGGTCCGGTTTGTTCTTGCTGAAGGAGTGGAGTTTTGTGTTTCGGTTGAAGAGTTGTGCGATTAATGCGAGGGAGGGTTTATGATGGAGTATTTCGCGGAAGGGCTTGGCTTGCGATCGACGGTTGTTCGATGGATGGGTTGAGTGAAGGTTCAACGAAAAGGGTTGAAGGTTGAGATTCGTTTCTGTGTTCTATTGTTTGGCAGTTTGTGCGAAGAACGGTTTTGTTTTGGTGAAGAGGAAATGAGGTTTGTACTGGTGTTTTTCGGAGAAGGTCGATGGGGAGTTGGAGAAGGAGGGTTCTGTTTTCTGGTTTTTTAGGTTCGGCAGTTGAAGATACAAGGTGAATGGCGATTTTCGGCGAGGAAGAGGAGGGTGGTTTCAGTGTTTGGGTGAATTGATTTCCTTTTTTTCTGGCTTGGAGTTGAAGGATATTTTATGTTCCATATCAGTTGATGCAGAAGTCAGACTAGCAGCCAGCATCCCAGTTGATTGTGACATATTTAAAAGATTTCCTCCTCTCCTCTCTATGTCTGTGGACATTTTAATCTCCTTCTGTGTTGATCCATGACGCTCATCAAGGTCTGCACGGTAATCAGGCAAAGGAACCCTTTTTTTGACAACAAGAGTCTTTCCCTTATTATATGCATGGAAATAAAGCTCATGTTGATAAGCCATATCAGCTAGGGCCTGCTGGTCTGCAATACTGAAGTATCGCTGAGTTGAGATCCCCCTTGTGTTGTTACATCACTTTTTCCTTTGAAACTTCTCCCAACCTTTTCCATCTTGATTGAACCTTTTTTTTGACTTTTTAAATGCAGGTCTATACCTATGCAACTTTGGTGAAATGCTTAGACTGTGTTGCAGATTGAGAGAGTTGTCATTGTCTGTGTGGCTGGACTGTGTAGGTGTAGGGGAGTTGGTTTGATTTGGACTATAAACTTGAAAAAACTAACTTAAATAATTGCATGTCAACTAAGTAAAACCAGACTAAAAAAATATCTAATAACAAATAAAATAATAATAATAAGTGATAATAAAATAATAATAAAACAAACTGTTATAACTTAATTAAGTAAAAAAAAATAGTTAAGATATAAACTAAATGAAAAAATTAAATCAAATTAAATTTAAATTTAAATTTAAATGAAATCAAAACTAATCTAAATAGTCTAAAATAAGAAAAAATCATTAGCAAGTCTAATAAACTAATTAAAATACCTAAACTAAACTCAAATTGATTTCCTTAGAAAATAAAATAAAATAAAATTAAATTAAATTAAGATGTAAATTTAAATTAGTAAATAAATAAAGGAAATGATTTAAAGAGAGCAAACAAACGAACCTAACTAATTTCTAAAATTAATTTAATCTTCCAAAATCAAGTATAAAATAAAATGATACTGAATAAAATCGAACTAAAATACAATAATTAATGATTGATGATATGTTTTAACTTAAAAAATGCAAAATGATCAATTTTTGATAAATCGACGAAAACACGTCAAAAATGAACAAAATTTTGAAAATTTCTGGTCAAAATATAGGGTATGACAGTATGACCACTAGAATGAGTGCCAAAAATCCCATCATGCACTTCTTATCCACACAACGAAGCAAAGTCAAATCATGATTGCGCTTGTACAAAATTCTATTACTCAAGAAGAATTTAGCAGAAAACCTCCTCAGAAACTTCTTATCTTTGACAGATGCCCCTTCAGGGAACTCCTGAGTTTCAAGATATCTTTTCACTTCATAGAACCAAGGCTTCCCCTCTGCTTCTTTAGTGTCAATCTCATTGCAGTATGCAGGTTTCTCAAATCTATCAATAGTAAACTTGGGAGCTTCATCATCCCAGCTAATCTCAAACATAGATGCCATGGTGGCTAATGCATCTGCCAACTGATTTTCTCCTCGTGGAATATGTCCAAAGGTAATCTCCTCAAAATATGGGATCAAGGATAACACATGTGTAATACCTCAAAATTTGCCCTCATTCTTTTTATCTTAACTGGCTTACCGCTTCGCATGCATCTGCATTTCCCATTAGGTCATAACATTCATAATCACGCATTCGCATAGATTTCCTCAGGCATGGGATCAACGCTCCGAAGAACCAGTTTATTCCATTCGTTTGGGGTTTCTAATTCACTGGAGTTTGTGTCATGGACTATGAATTAGGGCTTCGCACCCAATGTGCGGTTATCCGATGAATTCAAAGTTTTGGTTGTGGAGCTATTAATAACATCGTCTTCTTATGTGTTTGCCACTCGATTAGGGTTTATTTCCCTGATCAAGTGATTATTAAGGAACTCACTTGTAAGGACCATTCGTTGGCGCATCGGGCTCATCATCAACAAAGTAGGTTTATAGTGCCAGAATATTTAGGTCATACGTCCTTTCAAGGCTTGTCATCATCCATCATTGAAGGAAAAGCTTTGTAGGCCTCTTACAAATTAATTCGAGTGCGTTATTTTAAATTCAGGGGACATGGTTTGAGGTGTTGATTTCGGATCCATCATGGCATCGGAGTTTTGGTTCAAATAATGTGACCTAAATCAAAGGCGGCAAATTAAGAAAACATCATTCAAGCTCAAATCCAAGTTCATTCAAAAATACCCAATATTCATTCCAAACAAGTCATTACCATTTTCCACATCCATTTTCTACTTCAATCTATTTCACAGTAAACCATTTTAATTTGTTTTTACTGTCCAGTTCATCCTATGATTTCTCCATAGCAGTATCCTATTAACCAAAGTCATTTGCTTATCCATATCTAACCATGACCATTTTTGTATACAACTTAAATCATTCATGAAAGGCCCATTACCATAATCAAATTCTATTCAAATCCTTGTATAATTTATGCAAGACTAGTCATTTGAAAATCCAACTAATCCATATACATTAGATCATTATATTAGCCAAAAGTCCATTGGTTGCTTATTGTTTTTCTCCTATGGTCCGATTGTTGGAAAATCATCAAACCCAAATTTCCTTTGGTTTAGTCCATTTTAATTAAAGTCATATTTTGATTTTTATATCATTTAAACCAATGTTATTTTCAATCCATTTCCAATGATTTTAATTTTATCCCAATTTAATCTCAATGTGTAATTTGGCAGAAAAAGGAAAAAAGGAAAAAGGGGTGAAAGGACTTTGTCCTTGGTTTCATCATTGGCTAGTGAATGCAGGGCCAAGTCGATAACAAAAAAATACAGTTTAGAAATTAAAGAGGGAGATAAGTTACAAAAGTCATAAAAAATCAGTAGCAAATGATAACCGAAAACAGTCGGAAATAGCTACAAATATAATAGAAATCCGGTTACAAAACTGATAAGGAAAACTCAGCGAAACCTTCATCAAAGAAAAATCAGTTATAACAGAAAAAGCAGTTACAATTTTCAACAGAGATAACAGGAAAAATACAGTTACAAATGTAACTGATTTGCATAACAGGAAAAATCATCATCAACCTCATGAACTCCTCAACCTTCATCGGTCCTGGATTACTCTATTTTATTCTCCATGACTCCGTCTCTAATCTTCAAGCTGCCATTCCTTTGCCTTCTCAGTCAGCTTCTGTTTCTGTGCCTATTCAAGCAAAAGGACAGGGGCTGAAAACTCAGGCTGCCGTGCCTTGCTTAAAAACGATAAAGCAGGTGATCTCTATGATGCACAGACTTTACCATGAAATGCTCAAAGGGCTAGAACCTGTGGCAAAGGGATTCAAGCAGCATATTACAGATGAGGATACAGATTTGTTTCAACTGATAAATAATGTGCTAACAAATTAATTGAATCTAGAAGCTCAAACCTTAGTCACAACCGAATTTCCTTCTAGAAGATTTACTAATTCCAACTGAAATCACAACCAAATTTTTTCCAGAAGGTGCACCTGAGAATTCCAGAACCATCTTCCAGCAGCTATAAATAAAAGGTATCACCAACTTTCAGGGGCTGAAGATTCTTCAACATCTTCTCAACTTCTTCTCCATTTTCTCGTCTGCAATTCTCACATTTTCTTCAATCTTTTCCTGTTCCTGGTTTCTCCTCCCATAATCACCTCCAATCATCCTTCTTGTTTTATTATCTTTCAACCCTTCACCATGGCTACAAGAACTGTGAATGTTCTTCATTAAGCCGTAGCCATTAATCTGCAACTACGATCCTCTAACGCCTTCACAATAACCGAGTTAACAAACAGGAAGAGAAAGAAAATTTATCATATCAACAACCAAAGCTGCAAATAGTGAATCGCACAGAGTATCGAAAAGGGGCCTACCGTACAAGAGGAGTCACCATCGTCGTCGTCACGGTGCTTGGTTCATGTTCACGGTTGTCTTCGTAACATCAACAACAACCCTCAAAGATTAACCATCCAACCACCTACAAAGTTGCTGCAACATTGTGAGTTAATCAGTGCAATATAATTCGAATTCAAGACCAATGGAAACAGTCTCGAAACAGGGCGGTTACACGAGTGAGGAATCCGAGAGTTCATCACCAAAGATCATGACTAAGTGCTCAGCCTCAGACCGGTAACATTGTTCATCGTCAACAAGCTTCAACAAAAAAATTCGAACTGTGAATTCAACGAAGGGGATGAGACAAGACGAAACAGGTCTTAAAGATAAGAGGGAAGGAGTTACCAGCTATCTCGCCTTCAACCTTCCTCACTGGTTTTGTTCTCCGAATCGCGACGGCATTAATCCCACTTCCACCAAGAACAATCAACCAAAACTCCTCCATCTTCATCTGTAATCCACCTGCGAGAAAGAAAAGCGTATCAACAAATACAAATCATTAGCTACACAGCAATCCGATTGAGAGGTTCGCGAGAGTTTTTCGTCGAAATTCCGGGTTCGATAAACAGATCAAGAAAGTCACGAGCAAGAGTTGAAGAAGGTGCAGCAAGACAGAACCTTACCTGAATACCGTATCACTCGGAGGCGTCGTCGTCCGTCCATGTTGCGTCAGCGTCACGTGTCTCTTCGTAGGCTCCTCGTCAATAGGCCGAGATCCTCCATTGGAACCTTCGTCGGCGTCGAAAGAGCAAGGTATGTTCATTTTCAGTTCAGGATTTGTCAATTGTGCCGGTTAGAAATTCATGACGGCGGCTAGTGGTTAGGTTATGTGATTTTGTTGAAGAAGATGGCTGGTAAGAGTGAGGGTGAGAGAGAGACGAGGTGGGGAAGGATAGGCCGCGGCGGCGATAAGGATGAAAGATGGAAGAAGATAAGACAGAGGGGTAGCTGCCGCCGCTGGGGAGATAGATTTTAGGGTTTGTTCTGGTTCTTCTTAGTTTTGTTTAAGATTATTGTGTTTTAATTACAGGTTTTGAGTTTAATATAATAAATAAGTTCATTATTAATTCTATTCAATTAACATTAAAATTCAATAACAACCATTAACCCATAATTAAATTAAATTAATTCTCCAAAATCCCCATTAATCTTTTAGGTTACTAAATTGGGCTAACTTGTTTTGCTATCCACACACCCTCTTTCTGAGCCCATCTAGGAAAACAATTGCAAAAAAACACTTCTTGCACCTCCCCTGCCTTCTTGCGAAAATGGGCCCAATATCTTTGCTATCCGCACCCCATTCATAGCCCATCATAAAAAATAACTTAAAACAGCTGCTGAATGCACTCCCCCTCTTATTCTGCGTTTGGGTCTTAGCCCATTGCTATCAGCACCACCATTTTTAAAGCCCATTAGAAAAGCACTGTAAAAACTTACTCTTTTCACCCCCTCCAATTTTCCTTTTAGATTTAATTTTAGTTTTAATTATAGTTTAGAAATAATTCAATAAAAAATAACGAAAAGCATTAGAAAATTCCCAAAAAATTCCAGTAGCTTAATAAGTCAATTTAGAAATTTGTGATATTTTTATTTTCTGAATTTTTGTTACTTTTGATTTAATTCTGAATTTTTCTTTTAATTTGCCTCATTTGTATTTCTTTTAATTATGCTGGATTTTGTTCATTTTATTTAAGTAACTTCCAGCAACTTTTTTGAGCCATTCTTTTTTCTATAATTAGGGGACTCATAATAGTTCTTAGTGTATTTTTAGTGGATTTTTTAGGGCATTTTATCCTATGTTTTAGTAGCTTAATCTTTAGGAAATAATGGTTAATCTTTAGGTAGAAATAATTAACTTTTAGGCATAGAAAAAATGTGATTTTTTAGGATCCCTTTTAATATAATATAATAGGTGGTACTAGGTCCCTATAGTTTAGTTTTCACAATTTTTCTAGAGGTTTTAATATTTTTTAGAATATTAGTTTTAGGCCTAGTTATGCATAAATCCCATTAGTCAATCATAGTTAGAAATAATCCAATAAAAAATAAAAATAGGTTAGTTTAAATTTAGTCATAGAATTTAATTTAGACTTAGGCTAGTTAAAGTTTGATTTTTAAGATGAATATTAGGTTTAGCTTAGATTTAGAACTTAGGCTTAAAGTTCAATTCCATGTAGAAGTAGAATAAATAAATAGTCTATATTTTTTTAATTCATGTCATCTAATGCATTTTTTAGAATTTTATTTCTTATGGTTTAATTTCATTGTTTTGCCTGATTTTGATTTTATAACTTGTATAGGGTTCCCCATTTATTCTTAGAATCAACTTAACTTCATTAAGAAGTAAGTTGAATTCTAATAGTTTCTAGTTTCACTTAGGCTTAGAAACCACACTAACCATTAGGACCACTTGTAAATAAACAATGCAATTAGGATTGAGTCTTAGTCCCTTAGATTTTTTTCCTTTTCCAACTTGAGTCATTCTTTCTCCCTTCAAAAGAAAAGTAATAAAACACTTAATAAAAACCGAACAATCTTGTACGACACGAGACTTTGTTGCGGAGTGTTTATACGCGTCCTGTTTCGGGGCGAGGTGTAAATACTTCCCGTGATGGATAGGTCTTAGTACAGGACAGTTCACAAACAGAATTCAAAACACTTCTTTTAAAAGACAAAAACAAATAACAAGCGACTATCCTGCGAGAACTTCTCTTCTCATCTCATTCACTCACAACGCGAACTCGCGACTACTTGTCTCATTTGCAAGACGGTAAACGCACTCGTACCAGACGAGCCTGCAACACCTGAGCATAGACATACGCAGTCCTAGCTGTAAAAAACACAAACAAATAGTTCCCGCCTAGGTTAGGCGAACTACGTCGACTCTGATCCTCATTATCCCGATGAGGTACGTAGGCAGCGGGGTAGGGCCCGTTCGAGCACACTCTTTATTTTCCCTACATTTCCCCTTTTGTTCATTCTCTTATTTCAGTTCCTTTCTCATTTCCATTCCCATTCCAGTTAGCGGTTTTGTTCAGCAGCATTCCTATTTTTCTCACCCTTTGAAACAAGCAAGCAAGCGTGGATCCCGTCGGGTACGACGGACGATCTGGGGTGCTAATACCTTCCCAGGTCGTAACCGACTCCCGAATTTAGATGTTTGGTTCGCAGGACCTTGTCCTTTCCTTCTTCCTCAGGTTTGTGCAACATTACCTTTCCCATTCCTTTGGGATAAAAATGTCTGGCTGGCGACTCTACCCTTTCCGCGCCACTTTCGCGTTTGTACCAGGATGAAAATCCCGGGAGCGACAGCTGGCGACTCTGCTGGGGACCAACCTGATTCTTCCGGTTTCCCTTGTAGAGTCAATCCTAGCGCCTGTTTGGTTTTTGCTTCTTTGGGTGTTTGTTTGCTGTTATGTGCTTTAGTTTAGCTTTACTGTTTTTATTTACAGTTTTATTTACAACTTTACTTTATCGCATTTATTTACCGCTTTCAGTATTTTATTTTCCATGCATCATATTATACTGGACTGTCTGGCTGTGTTGGTTTTCATTTTTTCTGTGGGTTGGGAGTTACTGTGAGATAAGCCAAATACCCGGCTTGAGTGCACCATAGGATTAGCGTGGACATGTTGTGCTCGCATGGTTACATGATGAGTGGTGATGTGTTCCACACCCAGGTTGCGACTGTCTTGGGACTATTCTGTGTGGGGGTTCTTCCCCACTTCAGGGTACAATCTTGATAGTTATGTGCAACTGGGGACCGATCATTGAGAACCTTAATGGAAACAACCCTCTCCAGTGATGACAGTGGCAGACCACATTTGTTGGCAAACCCACTCGCATCCGAGGGTCCATTGGGAACTCGCATAGGATGGCCTGGTTCTCTCATAGGAATTCAGTTAAAGCGAACTGTTCGTATGACGATAGTATTGTACCCTTCGGGATGAATGTACTATTGTTTCTCGATTCAGTGCTTGAAGCTGGAGACTTGTGAGGGATGCTTGTTTTTCCGGAATTCAGCTGAGGCCTCCCTGAGTAGTACATAATGCCAAACCGATTCCCTGATTTGGTCATGAGCCATTTCTCGGAAATGGTGAAAGTATTATTGCTATTCGGCTTTGAGAGTCCGTGATGTTGACCCGAGTAGCACACCGGTGAGATTGGGAGGGGTTTACAGGTTTGCAGGAACCCTAAACTTCAACATACCAACTTTGCCAGTATCATTCAGTGTTCTATGGTTCTTTGATTCTGAGATCTGGGATTTCTATTCAGAGAAATTGTTATTGTGATTACCATTGTGAACCTGATATTGTGACTGTTATTATGACTCTCCACAGACACTTGGCTCGTTGTTCAGCTTCAACACCATCAGTGATTATGTTATTATGTGATCCAGTTTTACAGTTATTGGGTTCTCAGTTATGGGGTTCTATACAGAGATGGTGCTACTATTATGGTTCTATTCGGACACTTGACTCATTGCTCAACACCGGCACCAACATCAGATCATTGATCACATGCCTGTTGCATACATGACATCATATCATTCCAGCATATATGTTCAGTTATTTCTGAGGATCACATATCTGAATCATGCCATTGGACTTTGTATGTGTGAAAACTCGAATCAAAGCGGATAGATTCCTCAGAAATAATTGAACATGGCATTTGCATACATCCTTGCATTCTTGACAGGTGTTCAGAGACAGATTCTTTTCCTGACTTGATTTCTCATCAGAATGGACAACTTGAATCACAATCATCAAGGTATATATTGGAAGCAACTCCGGGTGGAGGTAATCGAAAGGAAGACCCAACTGGGACAACTCAGGGCAGAGGTATAAACTTTATTTCAGAACCAGAAACTGTTGAAACAGGAAGTCAACTAGGTGAAGACTCAGATAAGCCGGTTATGGAAATCCTGAATGTGGTGTCAAGGAAATGAAGCTATTTTCATCCCTATTGAGGGGAACTACGCTGCTTTGATTCTCCATTGGTCAATGGAGATACGTAGGCAGGAGATCGTTTAAGATCTTTCCGAGCAACCTTATTTATCAACTTCATTTATCAACCTCTTCCCTCCAGACGTCATTTGTCGGCATCCAATTTCAGCTTCCCAAGTGAGTCCTACGGGCAGAGCATATAGGATCATCTCCGATAAAGCTTCCTTTGGGGTTTCAATGCCAAGTATGATCATCATTCTGGGGCACCTGGCCTTTTAATTGAAGATTGCAAGTCTTTCAGAGGTAAAGGTGAAAACAAGGTCCCGAATTTGATCGACTCAAAGGTCATCATGCCAGAAAGTCTGCTCACATATTGAAGTCTCCTCATCAAATGGGTCTCCCAATTTGCAAAGGCGTCTTCAAAATCAATAAGTCCATACGGAGTCAAGTCTCCTCAATGACGGCAATGTTCAGCTTCTTTACTGCATTTTCATTTGTAGTTTATATTGTTTGTTTAAACATTTGTATGCATGCATGAAACTTATTTGTTTTTGAATGATAACCATAATAAAATGCACATGTTTTTCTTGAAGTAATCCATTCGTATTCACTCATGATTTTGTGTATGTGCATTGCAATACCAACTGTTGTGCTTAAACTCTATCAGGGAGGATGACGAAATGAAAACGCAAAAAACTTTAATTGTGTGCTTTTGAGAAAGACCCTGTTGACGATGTACAGGCATTGTTTCAAATCCTAAACACCGGAGATATAAGGGAGATAGACCCTCGCCAACCCATTTGAGCCTTGAAGTAGAAGTTTCGTTTCGCATAAAAAAAAACCTTACATTTAACCCAGGGGCAGGGTAGGCTTCAGTTAGTTTGACCAAGCATTCAAATTTCAAAAAGGTGCAAATATGAGGATCCATTACCTTTCGTTGTACAAAATCAAGAGGTCCAAAGACCAGAAACCACAATGGTTATCCCAATCAAGAATCCAAAGACCGGAAACCACATTGGTTATTACTCATTGACCAAGAAGTGAGACAGTCACGACCCTTTCAAAGCAATCAAGACAGACAGTGTCACACGATTTGTTCAAAAAAAAAATAATTAAAAAAAATGATGAAAGAGCCCGCTAAGTCGAAACTTGAAAACAAGCGACCTAGGCAAAAATTAGGGCATCCCGCTGGACTTCACAATCAAAGATTCACAAGAATCAGTCCAGGCAAAAGTTAGGGATAAGCAAAATAATGCAAAAGAGAAAAACGAAAAGGATTTCACAAGAAAGATCCTCGAACAAGAACAAAGTCGTGTGATACAGACACAAAAGGAAAAGGGGTGACTGACTCCAAACGACAACTTGATTGGTGCTTGAAACCGTTAGTGTAATTGGTTCCTTAACCATCACAAAACCCTTTTTGAGAGGTGATCGCTTGTGAAAGCTAGCTGAACATAGGAATGGAGAACATCACGAAGATGGGTGGGAACAAATAAACTTCGAGCCTATATCCTTTGTTTTTATAACCGTGAACCAGGCCACGATACAACCCTTAAAAGTCCTAACTGAAACAGGGTTATTTTTGAGAGCGTACTACCACAAGATCGCGTTCTTGACTCCTATGAGTTGTGCTAAAAGTTCTTTGTTGGTGTTGCATGTGCATGCTTTCATTCATCAAAAATCAATGTCGTATCTTAACCAGTGATTCACTCACAAAGGTTGGAGACATCTTTTTACAGTAAAACTTCAAGATTAACATGTGCGTTGCATTAGAATTTTCATTCTTAGAATAAACATTTTTTGCTTGCATATATTTGTTGGGCATCATAAAAATTCACATACGAAACTTCAATCCAGAAGCTTAATCTTGCCAAGTTGAGAAGTCTGAAACTTCCGAAGGACAATCTGTTGAGGTGCACTTTTTAAGAAAACTCCATCGAGTAGGGACTTTCCCAACAGTCGTGGTAAGAGCCAACTAATCTGGGGCAATCACTTCGAGATTCAAATCTCTCAAAGAGCCGTTAGTCTGATGCATGCATTCAAATTTTAGCCAAACTGGGGCAATTACTTCGAGATCCAATCTCTCAAAGAACAGTTGATCTGGGTGTTTTCTTCAAAACACAGTCAGTCATAGGTGATCACTTCAAGGCTCGTACTGGGGCAGGCCACCCCAAGAGCACTGGAAGTTACTTTCTCCTGAAGACGGTTAATCAGGAGCACCTACCCAAGGTTCAAAATACTAGGACACACTATCTCACAGTGATATGAGGTTTTTCATGAATCCTCGCGAGGAAAATTCTTGCACAGACCATGCAGTCTGGGGCAGTTATTTCGAGATCCAACGAATCTCTCCGAGAGTTTGAAGACACCGAGGTATTTCATATGCCATGTTTTCTGTAAAATCCTCTTGAGGCAGTTACTTCTGACGGGCCTTAATCTAAGGCGAGTTGAAAATTGCAAAGAACCATTGTTCACTCATGATTAGTTGACAACCTATCAACCCGGGGCTAGGGGCAAAGCCATTGTCGGTACAGTACTTCAAGAGTTATTTCATCAGTAAGCTTCATTGATCAAAATTCCTTAGCAAGTCTCATTAGACAATCCCTTCTCTAGTAGTGCGGAAAATGGAAGGTTACTTCTTGAGCAGAAGGATATCATCGTCTCTCATCCCCAGCATGAGATGCCTTATATCTCATTCCCAACATGAGAGGATTTATCTCTTATCCCCAGCAAGTGGCCGCTTGAGCTTTTATCTTCAGCAGGAAGCTTTATCATTGATATCACCCGTCATCCCCAGTAATGTGGAAGTCGAAATTTCTCCCAGCAAGGTAGCAGAAGGTGGGTGTTATCCCCAAGCAGGAGTTTCCCTTCAAACAGGGGCAATTTTCAGCAGTATAAGGAGTGTCTTGCCTCCCCAGCAATTGCTTCCTCAGCAGTATCATACCTTGGGTTCCCAGCCAAGTCGGGAAGGTCCTCACTTCCCCATCAGAGTGCCAGAAGGGACATCTCCAGCAGGTTCTTGGTTCTCCAATCTTAAAGTCCAATTTATTTTTGGCAAGGCCGACAGTTCAGGGCCAGTGAATTATTAACAGCTTTCCCCGCAGAGTTCTTTCCTCCTCATCAGGATGAACCAGATCAATGCAGTGATCATCGTTTCTCCCCAGCCAAGTTATCTGGGATACCTGCAGTCTCCTTATCAGGAGACCTCTTTGCATTGTCATTCGTATAATCATCATTGCGTCTACATCCTCCAAAGCGTAGCATTTCCATCATCATGGAGCATTACGCTATAAATTCAAACATATGCATGCCAACATGGGCCAGTTTTGAGGTATATTACATAAGACCCGTTACACCTCCAATCAGATTGAAGTGTTACCCACAGAATGCAACTTTGTTTCCCAGGGTGGTTATTTCTACCAAGTCTTGTTGTTATCTCCAGTTGAGTCTTGTTTCAGTACAACAAACTCATTTTTTTTCGCGTCTCCGTTTCAGTACAACGGTCACGTCTTGGGTTATCGTTTAAGTACAACGATCCCGTTCCGTTCGAGTATCCATTTAAGTACAATGGCCTCGTCTTTGAGTCTTGTTTCAGTATAACAAACTCATTTTTTCGCGTCTCCGTTTCAGAACAACGGTCGCGTTTCGGGCTCTCGTTTAAGTACAACGATCCCATTCCTTCCGAGTCTCCATTTAAGTACAATGGCCTAGTCTTTGAGTCTTGTTTCAGTATAACAAACTCATTTTTTCGCATCTCCGTTTCAGAACAACGGTCGCGTTTCGGGCTCTCGTTTAAGTACAACGATCCCATTCCTTCCGAGTCTCCATTTAAGTACAATGGTCTCGTCTTTGAGTATTGTTTCAGTACAACAATCTCATTTTCTCGTGTCTCCGTTTCAGTACAACGGTCACGTCTTGGGCTCTCGTTTAAGTACAACGATCCCGTTCCTTTCGAGTTTCCATTTAAGTACAATGGTCTCATCTTTTCGCGTCTCCGTTTCAGTACAACGGTCGCGTCTCAGGTTATCATTTAAGTACAATGATCCTGTTATCTTGGGCTCTCGTTTAAGTACAACGATCCCATTCCATTCGAGTTTCCATTTAAGTACAATGGTCTCGTATTTGAGTCTTGTTTCAGTACAACAGTCTCATTTTTTTCGCGTCTCCGTTTCAGTACAACGGTTGCGTCTTGGGCTCTCGTTTAAGTACAACGATCCCGTTCCTTTCGAGTCTCCATTTAAGTACAATGGTCTCGTCTTTGAGTCTTGTTTAAGTACAACAGTCTCATTTTTTCGCGTCTCCGTTTCAGTACAACGATCGCGTCTCAGGTTATCATTTAAGTACAATGATCCTGTTAGATCGGTTGATCTTATTTGAGTCTTGAATCGGTTGATATCATTTCTCTTCGAGTTGTAAATCGGATGATATTACATTCTCGCTTTCCGGGGTGGATTGGTTGATGCCATCTCCGTGTTAGATCGGTTGATCTTATTTGAGTCTTGAATCGGTTGATATCATTTCTCTTCGAGTTGTAAATCGGATGATATTACATTCTTGCTTTCCGGGATGGATCGGTTGATACCATCTCCGTGTTAGATCGGTTGATCTTATTTGAGTCGCAAATCGGTTGATGTTGTGTTAAGTCCTGTTTCGCCAACAGGCACCCTCCTTGTGGTTTCGGTTCGTTCAGCAGTCGCGGTGATTGCATTGATTCTATTCCACCTGGTTCTATTTCCGCTACCTATTCAGAGGTCGAAATCAAAAAATACATAAATAAATAAATGGGCAGATGGCATTTCTGTTGCCCTCAGTGTGCAAATTTTCAGGTTTTATTCGAGTATTCAATCACTCCACACCTTGAACGTATAAAAGCCGTTGCAATTATCCGTTCAGGTCTGTAGTTGATTGAATAGGGGCAGCTGTAATACCTCAAAATTTGCCCTCATTCTTTTTATCTTAACTGGCTTACCGCTTCGCATGCATCTGCATTTCCCATTAGGTCATAACATTCATAATCACGCATTCGCATAGATTTCCTCAGGCATGGGATCAACGCTCCGAAGAACCAGTTTATTCCATTCGTTTGGGGTTTCTAATTCACTGGAGTTTGTGTCATGGACTATGAATTAGGGCTTCGCACCCAATGTGTGGTTATCCGATGAATTCAAAGTTTTGGTTGTGGAGCTATTAATAACATCGTCTTCTTATGTGTTTGCCACTCGATTAGGGTTTATTTCCCTGATCAAGTGATTATTAAGGAACTCACTTGTAAGGACCATTCGTTGGCGCATCGGGCTCATCATCAACAAAGTAGGTTTATAGTGCCAGAATATTTAGGTCATACGTCCTTTCAAGGCTTGTCATCATCCATCATTGAAGGAAAAACTTTGTAGGCCTCTTACAAATTAATTCGAGTGCGTTATTTTAAATTCAGGGGACATGGTTTGAGGTGTTGATTTCGGATCCATCATGGCATCAGAGTTTTGGTTCAAATAATGTGACCTAAATCAAAGGCGGCAAATTAAGAAAACATCATTCAAGCTCAAATCCAAGTTCATTCAAAAATACCCAATATTCATTCCAAACAAGTCATTACCATTTTCCACATCCATTTTCTACTTCAATCTATTTCACAGTAAACCATTTTAATTTGTTTTTACTGTCCAGTTCATCCTATGATTTCTCCATAGCCGTATCCTATTAACCAAAGTCATTTGCTTATCCATATCTAACCATGACCATTTCTGTATACAACTTAAATCATTCATGAAAGGCCCATTACCATAATCAAATTCTATTCAAATCCTTGTATAATTTATGCAAGACTAGTCATTTGAAAATCCAACTAATCCATATACATTAGATCATTATATTAGCCAAAAGTCCATTGGTTGCTTATTGTTTTTCTCCTATGGTCCGATTGTTGGAAAATCATCAAACCCAAATTTCCTTTGGTTTAGTCCATTTTAATTAAAGTCATATTTTGATTTTTATATCATTTAAACCAATGTTATTTTCAATCCATTTCCAATGATTTTAATTTTATCCCAATTTAATCTCAATGTGTAATTTGGCAGAAAAAGGAAAAAAGGCAAAAGGGGTGAAAGGACTTTGTCCTTGGTTTCATCATTGGCTAGTGAATGCAGGGCCAAGTCGATAACAAAAAAATACAGTTTAGAAATTAAAGAGGGAGATAAGTTACAAAAGTCATAAAAAATCAGTAGCAAATGATAACCGAAAACAGTCGGAAATAGCTACAAATATAATAGAAATCCGGTTACAAAACTGATAAGGAAAACTCAGCGAAACCTTCATCAAAGAAAAATCAGTTATAACAAAAAAAGCAGTTACAATTTTCAACAGAGATAACAGGAAAAATACAGTTACAAATGTAACTGATTTGCATAACAGGAAAAATCATCATCAACCTCATGAACTCCTCAACCTTCATCGGTCCTGGATTACTCTATTTTATTCTCCATGACTCCGTCTCTAATCTTCAAGCTGCCATTCCTTTGCCTTCTCAGTCAGCTTCTGTTTCTGTGCCTATTCAAGCAAAAGGACAGGGGCTGAAAACTCAGGCTGTCGTGCCTTGCTTAAAAACGATAAAGCAGGTGATCTCTAGGATGCACAGACTTTACCATGAAATGCTCAAATGGCTAGAACCTGTGGCAAAGGGATTCAAGCAGCATATTACAGATGAGGATACAGATTTGTTTCAACTGATAAATAATGTGCTAACAAATTAATTGAATCTAGAAGCTCATACCTTAGTCACAACCGAATTTCCTTCTAGAAGAGTTACTAATTCCAACTGAAATCACAACCAAATTTTTTCCAGAAGGTGCACCTGAGAATTCCAGAACCATCTTCCAGCAGCTATAAATAAAAGGTATCACCAACTTTCAGGGGCTGAAGATTCTTCAACATCTTCTCAACTTCTTCTCCATTTTCTCGTCTGCAATTCTCACATTTTCTTCAATCTTTTCCTGTTCCTGGTTTCTCCTCCCATAATCACCTCCAATCATCCTTCTTGTTTTATTATCTTTCAACCCTTCACCATGGCTACAAGAACTGTGAATGTTCTTCATTAAGCCGTAGCCATTAATCTGCAACTACGATCCTCCAACGCCTTCACAATAACTGAGTTAACAAACAGGAAGAGAAAGAAAATTTATCATATCAACAACCAAAGCTGCAAATAGCGAATCGCACAGAGTACCGAAAAGGGGCCTACCGTACAAGAGGAGTCACCATCGTCGTCGTCACGGTGCTTGGTTCATGTTCACGGTTGTCTTCGTAACATCAACAACAACCCTCAAAGATTAACCATCCAACCACCTGCAAAGTTGCTGCAACATTGTGAGTTAATCAGTGCAATATAATTCGAATTCAAGACCAATGGAAACAGTCTCGAAACAGGGCGGTTACACGAGTGAGGAATCCGAGAGTTCATCACCAAAGATCATGACTAAGTGCTCAGCCTCAGACCGGTAACATTGTTCATCGTCAACAAGCTTCAACAAAAAAATTCGAACTGTGAATTCAATGAAGGGGATGAGACAAGACGAAACAGGTCTTAAAGATAAGAGGGAAGGAGTTACCAGCTATCTCGCCTTCAACCTTCCTCACTGGTTTTGTTCTCCGAATCGCGACGGCATTGATCCCACTTCCACCAAGAACAATCAACCAAAACTCCTCCATCTTCATCTGTAATCCACCTGCGAGAAAGAAAAGCGTATCAACAAATACAAATCATTAGCTACACAGCAATCCGATTGAGAGGTTCGCGAGAGTTTTTCGTCGAAATTCCGGGTTCGATAAACAGATCAAGAAAGTCACGAGCAAGAGTTGAAGAAGGTGCAGCAAGACAAAACCTTACATGAATACCGTATCACTCGGAGGCGTCGTCGTCCGTCCATGTTGCGTCAGCGTCACGTGTCTCTTCGTAGGCTCCTCGTCAATAGGCCGAGATCCTCCATTGGAACCTTCGTCGGCGTCGAAAGAGCAAGGTATGTTCATTTTCAGTTCAGGATTTGTCAATTGTGCCGGTTAGAAATTCATGACGGCGGCTAGTGGTTAGGTTATGTGATTTTGTTGAAGAAGATGGCTGGTAAGAGTGAGGGTGAGAGAGAGACGAGGTGGGGAAGGATAGGCCGCGGCGGCGATAAGGATGAAAGATGGAAGAAGATAAGACAGAGGGGTAGCTGCCGCCGCTGGGGAGATAGATTTTAGGGTTTGTTCTGGTTCTTCTTAGTTTTGTTTAAGATTATTGTGTTTTAATTACAGGTTTTGAGTTTAATATAATAAATAAGTTCATTATTAATTCTATTCAATTAACATTAAAATTCAATAACAACCATTAACCCATAATTAAATTAAATTAATTCTCCAAAATCCCCATTAATCTTTTAGGTTACTAAATTGGGCTAACTTGTTTTGCTATCCACACACCCTCTTTCTGAGCCCATCTAGGAAAACAATTGCAAAAAAACACTTCTTGCACCTCCCCTGCCTTCTTGCGAAAATGGGCCCAATATCTTTGCTATCCGCACCCCATTCATAGCCCATCATAAAAAATAACTTAAAACAGCTGCTGAATGCACTCCCCCTCTTATTCTGCGTTTGGGTCTTAGCCCATTGCTATCAGCACCACCATTTTTAAAGCCCATTAGAAAAGCACTGTAAAAACTTACTCTTTTCACCCCCTCCAATTTTCCTTTTAGATTTAATTTTAGTTTTAATTATAGTTTAGAAATAATTCAATAAAAAATAACGAAAAGCATTAGAAAATTCCCAAAAAATTCCAGTAGCTTAATAAGTCAATTTAGAAATTTGTGATATTTTTATTTTCTGAATTTTTGTTACTTTTGATTTAATTCTGAATTTTTCTTTTAATTTGCCTCATTTGTATTTCTTTTAATTATGCTGGATTTTGTTCATTTTATTTAAGTAACTTCCAGCAACTTTTTTGAGCCATTCTTTTTTCTATAATTAGGGGACTCATAATAGTTCTTAGTGTATTTTTAGTGGATTTTTTAGGGCATTTTATCCTATGTTTTAGTAGCTTAATCTTTAGGAAATAATGGTTAATCTTTAGGTAGAAATAATTAACTTTTAGGCATAGAAAAAATGTGATTTTTTAGGATCCCTTTTAATATAATATAATAGGTGGTACTAGGTCCCTATAGTTTAGTTTTCACAATTTTTCTAGAGGTTTTAATATTTTTTAGAATATTAGTTTTAGGCCTAGTTATGCATAAATCCCATTAGTCAATCATAGTTAGAAATAATCCAATAAAAAATAAAAATAGGTTAGTTTAAATTTAGTCATAGAATTTAATTTAGACTTAGGCTAGTTAAAGTTTGATTTTTAAGATGAATATTAGGTTTAGCTTAGATTTAGAACTTAGGCTTAAAGTTCAATTCCATGTAGAAGTAGAATAAATAAATAGTCTATATTTTTTTAATTCATGTCATCTAATGCATTTTTTAGAATTTTATTTCTTATGGTTTAATTTCATTGTTTTGCCTTATTTTGATTTTATAACTTGTATAGGGTTCCCCATTTATTCTTAGAATCAACTTAACTTCATTAAAAAGTAAGTTGAATTCTAATAGTTTCTAGTTTCACTTAGGCTTAGAAACCACACTAACCATTAGGACCACTTGTAAATAAACAATGCAATTAGGATTGAGTCTTAGTCCCTTAGATTTTTTTCCTTTTCCAACTTGAGTCATTCTTTCTCCCTTCAAAAGAAAAGTAATAAAACACTTAATAAAAACCGAACAATCTTGTACGACACGAGACTTTGTTGCGGAGTGTTTATACGCGTCCTGTTTCGGGGCGAGGTGTAAATACTTCCCGTGATGGATAGGTCTTAGTACAGGACAGTTCACAAACAGAATTCAAAACACTTCTTTTAAAAGACAAAAACAAATAACAAGCGACTATCCTGCGAGAACTTCTCTTCTCATCTCATTCACTCACAACGCGAACTCGCGACTACTTGTCTCATTTGCAAGACGGTAAACGCACTCGTACCAGACGAGCTTGCAACACCTGAGCATAGACATACGCAGTCCCAGCTGTAAAAAACACAAACAAATAGTTCCCGCCTAGGTTAGGCGAACTACGTCGACCCTGATCCTCATTATCCCGATGAGGTACGTAGGCAGCGGGGTAGGGCCCGTTCGAGCACACTCTTTATTTTCCCTACATTTCCCCTTTTGTTCATTCTCTTATTTCAGTTCCTTTCTCATTTCCATTCCCATTCCAGTTAGCGGTTTTGTTCAACAGCATTCATATTTTTCTCACCCTTTGAAACAAGCAAGCAAGCGTGGATCCCGTCGGGTACGACGGACGATCTGGGGTGCTAATACCTTCCCAGGTCGTAACCGACTCCCGAATTCAGATCTTTGGTTCGCAGGACCTTGTCCTTTCCTTCTTCCTCAGGTTTGTGCAACATTACCTTTCCCATTCCTTTGGGATAAAAATGTCTGGCTGGCGACTCTACCCTTTCCGCGCCACTTTCGCGTTTGTACCAGGATGAAAATCCCGGGAGCGACAACATGCTCTCTGTAAGGAATGAGATTTTCATGCTTGGTATCCCAATCTCCTTTAATCTGACTCACTACCAGGGCTGAATCTCCATATACGTCCAGGAACTGAATCTTCATATCAATGGCAACTTTGATACCCATGATACATGCCTCATACTCAGCCATGTTATTGGTACAATAGAAACAAAGTCTTGCAGTAATCGGGATATGACAACCTTCAGGGGAAATGATCACAACACCAACACCATTACCAAGCGCATTAGAAGCTCCATCAAAAACCATAGTCCATCGGGATCCTTGTTCAGGTCCGTCATATTGTCCAGGTTCTTTGGCAATAATCATAATATCTTCATCAGGAAACTCAAAACTCATTGATTGATAATCATCCACTGCTTGATGAGCCAAATGATCAGCTACAACACTTCCTTTAATAGCCTTTTGAGTGGTGTACTGTATATCATATTCTGTTAAGATCATTTGCCATCTTGTTATTCGTCCGGAGAGATCAGGTTTCTCGAATATGTACTTGATTGGATCCATCTTTGAAATCAACAAGGTAGTATGAGTCAACATATACTGTCTTAGTCGGCGAGCAACCCATGCCAAAGCGCAACAAGTTTTCTCAAGCAGTGAGTATCTTGTTTCACAATCGGTAAAGTTTTTGCTTAGGTAGTATATTGCCTGCTCTTTTCGACCAGACTCATCATGTTGCCCCAACACACACCCCGTTGAGTTGTCTAACACTGTTAAGTACATAATTAAGGGTCTTCCATCAACTGGTGGCATCAAAATTGGAGGTTCTAGAAGATATCTCTTGATTTCATCAAAAGCTGTCTGGCACTCGTCATTCCATTCCATCACCTGATCTTTCTTCAATAACTTGAAGATTGGCTCACAGGTAGAAGTTAACTGGGAAATAAATCTCGCAATGTAATTTAATCGTCCCAAGAAACCTCTAACTTCCTTCTCAGTACGGGGAGCTGGCATCTCTTGTATGGCTTTCACTTTTGCAGGATCTACTTCAATACCTTTTCCACTGACAATGAAACCCAGGAGTTTACCAGATCTAACTCCAAAAGTACATTTGTTTGGGTTCAATCTCAACTTGTATTTCTTCAACCTTTCAAACAGCTTATGCAGATGATCAAGGTGTTGCTCTTCATTCTGGGACCTGGCTATCATATCATCCACATATACCTCTATCTCATGATGAATCATATCATGAAACAAAGCCACCATAGCACGCTGATATGTTGCCCCGACATTCTTCAAACCAAATGGCATCACTTTATAGCAAAAGGTGCCCCACTGTGTAACAAATGTAGTCTTCTCCATATCTTCAGGTGCCATCTTGATTTGATTGTAACCAGAGAAACCATCCATGAAAGAGAATACCTTGTGTTGATCAGTGTTGTCTACCAGAACATCAATATGAGGAAGTGGAAAGTCATCTTTAGGGCTGACCTTGTTCAAATCTCTGTAATCCACACACATGCGTACTTTACCATCTTTCTTAGGTACTGGTACCACATTTGCAACCCATTGAGGATAAGAAGTCACAGCTAAGAGCCCTGCATCAAACTGCTGAAGGAAAATTGCGATCTAAACGCAGCGGAAAACAAAAATTTCCTTTAGTGATCCTTACGAATGAGCATGGTCAGTGATAGAATCGTTACCTCTTTGTGGCGATTCAGATCTTTGATGCAGCGATCACAAGCGTTGATGAAGTGCAACGCCTCTACTCAGTCCACACGAACAGCTTCCGGTCACAGTGCTAGCTGCTTACGAACGGAATTATTTGAGTGAGAAAAGAGAATCAAAAACGAAATTGCATCAAGTGAAAGCTTCATCACAAGGGTTCCTTTTATAGTCTCTCTTGTGGGCTGCGGGCTAAAAGCCCAATTCACATGATCCATAATAATATTATATATTATTATAATAACTATTATTATAATAAATATATTTATTTTATTATTATTTTATAACCATTATAAAATAACAATAATTATTATTATATTATCCGAATTTCTATTTTCACTTAAGTGCACCGCACCTTACGGTGTTCCTTTGATTTCTCTATCTCTCATCAAATTGTCCTTATGTGTGTGACCCTGTAGGATTTCGTAACGTTGGTAATTATATTAAATTATATATTTAACATAATAAACAGTGAGCGGTATCTAGCAACACATCACTGCTACCCAAGTCACGAAAATGTCATGTGATCTGACAAAACCTTTTTCGTGATAATATATGTTTGTACAATTACCCTTTTGCCCCTATGTCTATATTGAACACAAGGCATACACTGTGTCATCCTTGTCCAGTTCAATATTGGGCCCTTAGACATTTCTCCTGTTATGCAGGATTGGCAAATTCCATCTAGGACACTCATGTCCCTCAGCATGCTTCGTGGAGTGCCCATCAACTGTCTTTATGATCATCCAGTTACGGATAATGTTTGATCAGCAATAAAGCACCCGACTCTACATCTAGGGTCCATAGTGGTTTCAGGTCGAAGGGTGGTAATACACCATTATCACCTTGAGAATAACTTATGACACTTTGCATAACATACTATGTAGTATTCTCATAGCGGGTCAATCCGGTATAAATATTACTCCTAATATTTATACCTATGTCAAGACTTGATAACTCTTTATCCATGATCCATGAGATGTGATCATCAGTCTATCTTCATAATAGTCTCAATGCTTCAATGTTATCCCACTTTGCAATAAAGCTTGACTACGGATATTTTAAGAATAATGTCTTTATGTTTAATGGGATCTCATGATTAAGTCACACTTAACATTTCATTAAACAGACTAACTATTCTAGGGACTTTATTATTCTGAAAGACAAACATAATAAAGAAATGCCTTTTATTATTAAACGAATAATCCGATACAAGTACCAAAAAGTATTGGCCTCTAGGGCTTACACCAACAATCTCCCACTAGCACTAGAGCCAATTAGGCATACCCTTAATACCCATAGATCTAGTATGACCATCATGCTTCTGTTGCGCAAGAGGCTTTGTTAATGGGTCAGCGATATTGTCAAGTGTAGGTACTCTGCATATCTTTACATCTCCCCGATCGATTATCTCTCGAATGAGGTGAAAACGCCTAAGTATGTGTTTGGATCGTTGGTGAGATCTAGGCTCCTTAGCTTGTGCGATAGCACCATTGTTATCACAATATAAACCAATGGGATCCACAATGCTAGGGACTATGCCAAGTTCACTAATGAACTTCTTGATCCAAACAGCTTCCTTTGCTGCATTTGAGGTAGCAATATACTCGGCCTCAGTTGTAGAATCAGCAACTGTTTCTTGCTTTGAACTTTTCCAGCTCACAGCGCCACCATTGAGACAGAACACATAACCAGATTGTGATCTAAAATCATCCTTATCTGTCTGGAAGCTAGCATCAGTGTAACCAATTACATCAAGCTCTTCCTGACCTCCATATATCAAGAATGAATCCTTAGTCCTTCTCAAGTACTTAAGGATATTCTTGACAGCTACCCAGTGAGCATCACCGGGATCAGATTGGTACCTACTCGTTGCACTTAATGCATACGAGACATCTGGTCGAGTACATAACATGGCATACATGATAGATCCTATTCCAGATGCATATGGAATCTTATTCATGCGATCCCTTTCTTCCTTAGTTGAAGGGGATTGTGTTTTTGATAAACACAGACCATGTTGCATAGGTATGAATCCTTTCTTGGAATCATGCATATTAAAGCGTCTCAACACTTTATCTATGTATGTACTCTGACTTAGGCCGAGCAGTTTTTGTGATCTATCTCTATAGATCCTAATTCCTAATATATAGGCTGCTTCACCTAGGTCTTTCATAGAAAAACAATTCCCTAACCAAGTCTTCACTTGTTGCAAGGTAGGGACATCGTTTCCAATGAGTAATATGTCATCTACATATAATACCAGAAACACGATCATGCTCCCACTAACCTTCTTGTAGACACAAGGTTCATCTTTATTTTTGATGAATCCATATTGTTTTACGGTTTCATCAAAACGAAGATTCCAGCTTCTGGAAGCTTGCTTCAATCCATAGATTGATCGCTGTAACTTGCATATCTTTTGGGCATCTTGTGGTATGTCAAATCCTTCAGGTTGTGTCATGTACACATCCTCAAGAAGATTCCCATTAAGGAAAGCAGTTTTGACATCCATCTGCCATATTTCATAATCATGATATGCAGCGATGGCAAGTAAATTCCGAACAGATTTAAGCATTGCAACTGGTGAAAAGGTTTCATCATAGTCAACCCCATGAATTTGTTTATAGCCTTTTGCAACCAGTCTTGCTTTATAGGTATGTACCTTACCATCAATGTCAGTCTTCTTCTTGAAGACCCACTTGCATCCTATAGGGTTAACTCCTATAGGAGGTTCTACCAAGGTCCAAACCTGGTTTGTGTACATGGAATCCATTTCAGATTTCATGGCTTCTAGCCACTTCTCAGACTCAGGACCAGTTATGGCCTCTTTGTAGGTCACAGGCTCATCTTGATCCATGAGTAATACATCACCCTGATCACTTATGAGATATCCATATCTCTCAGGTTGGTGACGTATCCTGCTTGACCTACGCTGGTCTTGTTCTACTTGAGCAGGTTGCTCTTCCACAACTACTTGTGTTTCCTGCTCTAGTTCCTCCATAGGTGTTTCAATGTTTTGTGATTCTTGAATTTCTTCAAGCTCTATTTTCCTCCCACTGTTTCCTTTGGAAATAAAATCCCTTTCCAGAAAGACTCCAGTTCGAGCGACAAACACTTTGCCCTCAGAAGGATTGTAGAAGTAATATCCTCTTGTTTCTTTAGGATACCCCACAAATAAGCATTTGTCAGATTTGGGCTCAAGCTTGGTTGAAATTTGTCGTTTGACGTAAACTTCGCAACCCCAAATCTTCATGTAAGACATATGTGGTTTCTTACCACTCCATATCTCATATGGTGTCTTATCAACCTTTTTGGATGGAACACAGTTAAGTGTGTAAGCTGCTGTTAATAATACATGTCCCCAAAAGGAGTTTGGAAGATCGGCGTGACTCATCATGGATTGGACCATGTCTAACAAGGTTCGATTTCTTCTCTCAGATACACCATTCCATTGTGGTGTTCCAGGAGGAGTAAGTTGGGATAGAATCCCATACTCTTTTAGATGGTCATCAAATTCTAGGCTTAAATATTCACCGCCTCGATCTGATCGAAGAACTTTAATATTCTTACCTAGTTGGTTTTGTACTTCATTCTTGAATTCCTTGAACTTTTCAAAGGACTCAGATTTGTGTTTCATTAAATACACATATCCGTATCTACTGAAGTCATCAGTAAAAGTGATGAAGTACTGAAAACCTCCTCTGGCTGGTATGTTCAGTGGTCCACATACATCAGTATGTATGAGTGCCAAAAGATCATTAGCCCTTTCACCTTTTCCTGTGAATGGGGACTTTGTCATCTTTCCAATTAAACAAGATCTGCATGTCTCATATGATTCATAATCAAAAGAGTCCAAGAGTCCATCTTTATGGAGTTTGGAAATGCGTTTCTCATTTATGTGGCCTAATCGACAGTGCCAAAGGTAAGTTGGATTCAACTCATTAGGTTTCAACCTTTTAGTATTAATGTTATAAATTGGCATTTCAAGATCAAGGACATATAGTCCATTATTCATTTTTGCAGTAGCATAGAATATATCATTCAAATAAATGGAGCAACAATTGTTCTTTATTATGAATGAAAAACCAAACTTGTCCAAACAAGAAACGGAAATAATATTCCTGCTAATTGCAGGTACATAATAACAGTTCTCTAACTGAATTATTAAACCACTAGGTAAAGTTAAAACATAAGTTCCTACAGCTAAAGCAGCAACCTTTGCTCCATTGCCAACTCGTAGGTCAACTTCACCTTTTGCCAAATCTCTACTCCTTTTTAGCCCCTGCACATTAGTACAAATGTGAGAACCGCATCCAGTATCTAATACCCATGATGCAGAAGTAGATAAATTAATTTCAATAACAAAAATACCTGAATTTGAAGTCTCTACTCCATTATTCTTATCTTCCAGGTACTTTGGGCAATTTCTCTTCCAATGTCCGGTCTTACCGCAATGGAAGCAAGTGCCCTCCTTTGCTATTCCTCCACTAGGCTTCAAAATAGGAGGAGTGGGTTTGGGTTTGGCAACTTCCTTGCCTTTCCCTCTACCACCCTGTTTGATGGGCCTCTTGTTCTGTTTCTTTCCATTACTGACCATCAGAATGGATTTCCCTTTTGTCTTCATATTCTGCTCAGCAGTTCTCAACATGCCTAGCAGTTCTGGAAGACTTTTGTCCAAGTCATTCATATTGAAATTCAGGACAAACTGACTGAAGCTCTCTGGCAACGATTGCAAGATCAAATCAATCGCAAGTTCTTTTCCAAGGGGAAACCCTAATCTGTCAAGGTTTTCCACATACCCAATCATCTTGAGTACATGGGGACTTACAGGGGCTCCCTCAGCTAACTTGCTGTTAAAAAAGGACTTTGAAACCTGAAACCTCTCATTTCTTGCTTGCTCTTGATAAAGCATTTTCAGATGTCCGATCATATCGAACGCAGACATGTTCTCGTGTTGCTTTTGCAACTCAGAGTTCATGGTAGCAAGCATGAGGCAAGCGGTTTCATTGGCATCATCGAAATGCTTCTTATAAGCATCTCTTTCTGCCTTTGGTGCAGAACTAGGAGGTTCCTCCTCAGGAACTGGTGTCTCCAAGACATACAGCTTCTTATCGTGCTTGAGGACAATCCTCAGATTACGGTGCCAATCCAGGAAATTTGTCCCAGACAATTTTTCCTTATCTAGGATGGATCGCAAAATATTGTTCGATGTGTTTGTTGTCATGGTAATCTACAAGAGAAATATGAAAATATAAGTATCATTAAAAACAACATATTTAATTTGGCCTTTAATCAAATATGCTCCCACTATTTTATTCAAAACAAATGACCCTCATCATTTGATTCGGAAAATCCCGTTGGAAGACTTTCTAGTGGGTCGAGATCCATGTTTCACTTTGTTTTAAGTCAGCGTTAGGCTGATTACACAAAACTAAGTTATTTAGGTAGGAACTCCTTCCAATTGTATCTCATACAACTCTCGAATATTTTCAATTGGGTGAATAACTCCTTATTCTGATCCATCACATGAATCATTCCCAATTCTTGCTTCTAAACATGTATAATCTTATTATAATTTGTTTAGTTAAGTTTGACCCATTGTTTTAGCAATTGGATATTACAATTATCCCATCACACCTTACTAATATAGAACATGCACCTCGCATAGGCGAAACCTACAATGCTCGATACTAGTCTTGATGAGTGCTAAAAATTGGAAAGCATAAACTTAATATTTAATTTTGAGGTAATTTGTTATTAGTTTGATCTCACCAGCTTAACATGCAAAACGTCTCTCACATGCATCAACATACAATTATATGCATCAACATACATATAAAAAGATACAATTATGGCCCCTAACGCAATTGTTCTCTCAAGCCAATGAGAGAACCTAAGCTAACCTAATAACGATCTAAGCTTCTCCAAGCATGATCTCCAAGGTTATCCTCCTTTAATATTGAATACTTCTTTTTTCTTCATAACATAATATTACATTACATATAAGAAAACTCGTTTTACATACGAGGGAGTGAGATGAGAAAAGAAGTTACATAAAGAGATTGAGAGAGAGGCACGACATGCAGGCCGTATTTAAAAATCCCAAAACAATAATAAAGGATAAACTAAGGCCATAACTGATCACCACAAATAAATAATAATAAACACACTTTTATTATTAGTTTAAAATTCTGATAATTAAATAAACTAAATTAAATTTCGGCTGATTGATCACACTTTGCAGACTTAGCCGGGGGTTCCGCTGCCCCGACGAAAAATTTTATGAACACTTCATTGTATTTCACGTCGTTTCCTGCACAACTTTTGTGCATTTACAACCCCAACCGGAAAAGTCTGCGGCAATACAACACTTGTACTGCCATTAATCCTAATGCAACAATTTCATGCCGTCAAACACAACTCGATTGATAACTCAATATGATAGATCAACATGTCATTGCTTCACCATACTAACGTCGGATTCCGAAGCAAATGAAAATGATGATCTTTCAAAAGAATTACAATCCTTATGTGATTGAATGGATGAAATCAAAACAGTATATCCCATATACCATCTTTGCATCAGAATTTCTTATATCTTATATAAAAGTGATCGATCTAATTGTGTAACCTATGGATGATCAATGTATCGCACAACTTCACCATATTAATGTCGGTTTCTGAAGCATAATCAACATCAATCATCCAAATCGTACACAACAGATGCCAAATTTAATTAATCGTTTATTGTTAAATTCATTCTGTGTTTTAATCGAATCAAATACAGAAAAGACGGAAATTTAACAGCTATCAGATCCATGGTTTCGTAAGTGGCTCTGATACCACTGAAGGAAAATTGCGATCTAAACGCAGCGGAAAACAAAAATTTCCTTTAGTGATCCTTACGAATGAGCATGGTCAGTGATAGAATCGTTACCTCTTTGTGGCGATTCAGATCTCTGATGCAGCGATCACAAGCGTTGATGAAGTGCAATGCCTCTACTCAGTCCACACGAACAGCTTCCGGTCACAGTGTTAGCTGCTTACGAACGGAATTATTTGAGTGAGAAAAGAGAATCAAAAACGAAATTGCATCAAGTGAAAGCTTCATCACAAGGGTTCCTTTTATAGACTCTCTTGTGGGCTGCGGGCTAAAAGCCCAATTCACATGATCCATAATAATATTATATATTATTATAATAACTATTATGATAATAAATATATTTATTTTATTATTATTTTATAACCATTATAAAATAACAATAATTATTATTATATTATCCGAATTTCTATTTTCACTTAAGTGCACCGTACCTTACGGTGTTCCTTTGATTTCTCTATCTCTCATCAAACTGTCCTTATGTGTGTGACCCTGTAGGATTTCGTAACGTTGGTAATTATATTAAATTATATATTTAACATAATAAACAGTGAGCGGTATCTAGCAACACATCACTGCTACCCAAGTCACGAAAATGTCATGTGATCTGACAAAACCTTTTTCGTGATAATATATGTTTGTACAATTACCCTTTTGCGCCTATGTCTATATTGAACACAAGGCATACACTGTGTCATCCTTGTCCAGTTCAATATTGGGCCCTTAGACATTTCTCCTGTTATGCAGGATTGGCAAATTCCATCTAGGACACTCATGTCCCTCAGCATGCTTCGTGGAGTGCCTATCAACTGTCTTTATGATCATCCAGTTACGGATAATGTTTGATCAGCAATAAAGCACCCGACTCTACATCTAGGGTCCATAGTGGTTTCAGGTCGAAGGGTGGTAATACACCATTATCACCTTGAGAATAACTTATGACACTTTGCATAACATACTATGTAGTATTCTCATAGCGGGTCAATCCGGTATAAATATTACTCCTAATATTTATACCTATGTCAAGACTTGATAACTCTTTATCCATGATCCATGAGATGTGATCATCAGTCTATCTTCATAATAGTCTCAATGCTTCAATGTTATCCCACTTTGCAATAAAGCTTGACTACGGATATTTTAAGAATAATGTCTTTATATTTAATGGGATCTCATGATTAAGTCACACTTAACATTTCATTAAACAGACTAACTATTCTAGGGACTTTATTATTCTGAAAGACAAACATAATAAAGAAATGCCTTTTATTATTAAACGAATAATCCGATACAAGTACCAAAAAGTATTGGCCTCTAGGGCTTACACCAACAACTGCTTCATCACTTCTGCTTTAATCTTTTCTGACATTTCAGGACGCATGCGACGAACCTTCTGTTTCTTTGGACGACAATCTTCTTTTACTGGTAAACGGTGAACCACAATGTCTGTATCCAACCCTGGCATATCTTCATAGGACCAAGCAAAGATTTCCACATAATCACGTAACATCTGAATTAGTCTGCTCTTAACACCATCTTCTAATTCAGCCCCTATCTTGACCTCTTTCCTGTTTTCTTCAGTTCCCAAATTCACAACTTCGATTGGCTCTTCATGTGGCTGTATAGCTTTCTCTTCTTGTTGTAACAACCTAGCAAGCTCTATAGGTACTTCACAATCTTCCTCCTTTCCATCTTCAGCTTGATAGATCGGATTCTCAAAATTATAATTGGCAATAGTAGAACTGTTATCAACAGGATCCAGAGTGGATGAGGATCTGCATTTAGTGATGTGGGTGGGTGTAAGAACACATAGCTGATAAACAAAAATAAAAATAAAAGAAAGACAAGGAGCACAGTATTTACGAAAACAAAACGTCCATTGATTTTTATTGAATGAAGTATGCAAATGAAATGGCATCCCGAAACAAGCATACCATTGTGCCCTGGGTAAGGCACAAGGCTTAAAAGTTTAATTGTTTTAAAATTACAAACTTAAAATAAAAACACAGTAATAGTATTTACTCCTGACTAAAGGAGATAGGAATAACGTCTTCGGTCTTCCAATTGTTGAGCCCATCACCCACGGTAGGAAAAATCCAATCATCCAGGTTATAGCCTTCACTATAATCCCCCACAGCATTGATTTGATCCCTTATGACCCCTTGATTGGTGATACGAACAGCACGAGCACGACGAACAACCTTCTGGGATTCTGCATTGAAACCCAAACCAAATTTTTCAGACTTATAAGGGATATCAGGAAGCTGACCCCAAATAGTACAACCACCTTCTTCAACCACAACTCTAGCATCTTTGAGGGAGGCCATTGTAGGAGGTACTCTGGTAACAACAGGAAATCTTTTAACAACAGGGGGAGCTTCAGTAGCAGGAACGACCCAAGGAACTACCTCAAATGTCTGGCAAGGAGTCTCAACATATTCACCCTCCACCTCAACATATTTAAAAGTATTCACGTGACTGACCATGTATTCTTTTTCACCATAAACAGTGAAAATCTTTCCTTTCACCGGATATTTCAACTTCTGATGTAAAGTGGAAGTCACATCACCTGCCCCATGGATCCAGGGGCGCCCAAGCAAACAGGAGTACACAGGACGAATATCCATTACATAGAAAGTAGAGTCGAAGACTTGAGAGCCTACTTTGATTGGGAGATCTACTTCTCCATGTACCACTCTTCTTCAGCCATCAAAGGCCCTCACTACTACATTACTTGGTCTTAACACAACATCTTCAGGACTGAGCTTGTCCAGAACCTCTTTGGGGAGTACATTTAATGAAGAACCATTGTCCACCAGCACATGAGACAAGGTAGTGCCTTTACATTCAATGGAGATGTGCAGAGCTCTGTTATGATTCCTCTTGGCAGGAGTCAAATCAGCATCAGAAAATCCTAACCCATTATCATAAGTCAGATGTTCAACACAATTCTCAAATTGATCCATAGAAATCTCATTTGGTACGTGAGCAGTCTTCAAGAACTTGATTAAGGCTTTAGCATGAGCCTCAGAACACAACAACAAAGATAACATGGAGATTTTGGAGGGAGTATACCCCAACTGGTCAACAATATCATAATCACTCTTGCGAATGATCTTCAACACTTCTTCCATTTGTTTAGAAAGATTTTCAGCGATCGGTGCCTCAGCTTGCGCAGGTTTAACCATAGGACCTTTGCCCTGAGCATCAGTACTTGGTTCAGAAGTGGAGGTAGTGGTTGGAGTAACTTCACTCTTGGAGGTAGTCTGAGGAGAGACAATTCTTCCACTCCTGGTGATCTTACTAGATCCAGCAATATTATCAACATCAAGATTATCATCAGTAACAGGTGTATCAGTCAAAGTTTCCTATTTAACACCATGGATATAAACATCAGAACTGTAATTCTAGGGTATAGCTTTATCAAAAGTATATGGAACAGGGCCATGAGTGGTAATAATCATGGGAGCCACTCTAGCTTCAGCAACAGTCTTCACAGGGCCTTCAGCAGTAATCCTGACAGGACCCTTAGAGGTGATCCTGACAGGGCCTTTAGAGGTAATCTTCACTGACACTTTATCAACCATGGCCACATCTTCAAGCTTCGTACCTCGAGTTAGATGTTCACACATACTTTCCACATAAGGAGTTCTCTCAAACAATATAGTGTAATTGTCCATGAGGCGTTGAATACCATCTTTCAACTTCCAGTAGCTATCAGGTTTGTAGGCACAATAAAACAGTCTTCGTTGCAACCTGGAAAGAATCCAGCCTGTACCAGCTTCTTCTTGATAATGGATAAGGGAGTAGTCACATCTGCTACTGAGGAAACATATGAAACTTCATCAACAACATTAACAGTCTTCTCATGATTGGGCATGGGAGCAATGATCACATTTGGAGTCCCAGGAGGGTCAAATTCAATCTCCCCAGCTTCAATCATATCTTGAATCTTGTTTTTCAACACCCAGCAGTTGTTGGTGTCATGTCCCGGACAATTAGAGTGATAGGCACATCGTGCATTAGGATTGTATCGAGGAGAGGAAATATTAGGATTCTGAGGAGGGTCTTTCAAAGTAATGAGTTCCCCTTTAAACATGTGTTACAAGGCTTGGGCCAGTGACATGTTGATCTTGGTGAATTGCCTTCTAGGCCTCTGTTGATTGTTTTGTTGTGGCTCTAGTGCTGCAGGAGTAGGATTAGAAATGTGAACTGCTCCCACAGATTGGTGACTCCTGCTACGACTATGTTGACCATACACAGCATTAAACTCCTTCTTTCCACTAGGGGGCTTCTTAGCAGTGCTTGATGAAGAGGCGCCCACCTGTATCTTACCACTTCTTATACCACTCTCCACACGTTCTCCATTCATTATCAGCTCAGTGAAACCAGATGATGAGCTTCCAATGAGGTGACTATAGAAAGAATCGTTCAACATACTCATAAACATATCCACTAGCTCTCTGTCAGTCAGAGGAGGTTGAACTCTGCCAGCCAAGTCTCTCCATTTCTAGGCATACTCCTTGAAATTCTCCTTAGCACCCATAGACATGCTTTAGAGTTGCATGCGAGTTGGTGCTAAATCAGCATTATATTGGTATTGCCTATAGAAGGCCTCAGCAAGATCATTCCAATCACGAATATTAACACTCTCCAATTGGTAATACCATTCCAATTGAGCTCCAGACAAGCTCTCTTGGAAGAAATGAATCCATAACTTCTTATCAGCAGTATGTGGTTGAATCCTCCGGACATAGGATCTTAGATGCAGCTTAGGACATGAAACACCATCGTACACCACAAAAGCAGGAACCTTGAAGCCAATAGGTATAACCACTCCAGACACTAAACTCGGATCTTCAAAATCAAGCCCAGAAGATTTTTGTAACTCCATAGCATTCATTCTGTCTACCAGCATCTTGTACTTATCTTCACTAGCAGGATCATGATAATAATTTGCCTCGGAATCAGAATCTCCCACAGTATCATGAAGACTACCTCCCTCTTTCTCAGAATTATTAGACTCAGAATCCTCAATTTGTTCCTTTGTCTTGATAGGACCTCTGAACCTTCTTCCCATATTGATAAGGCCTCCTGATCTTCTAGTCTTCTTCTTCTTCTTAGCCAGCAGCGTCTTCAACTCATCTTGCCCCTTGGACAAATTCAGAATCAACTCTTGGAATTGTGCATTCTGAGCCTGGAGATCTTTGACAGTCTGTTCAAGAGCCATTTCTGCTGAAATAAACAGTGAGAAGATAAGATACTTGTTCATAAGAAACCTGTGATGCAATGATATGGTATGTAAATGCAATGCAATGTTTTCAAGGACCGCAGGATTTAAATTTGTTTAAACAACCATAAAGTAAACTTTTATTAGTAACCAATAAACTTGTTTGCCCCTTGGGCTTACAATAAAAATGAAATGAATACAAAAAATGGGTTTTAAGTCTCCCATGGACGTTTCCTCTTTGTGTTGAGGTATGAGTTGAGATTCCGCTCCTCGTGAAGTTGTTTTGTTAGCTCCAAGACTCTTTCTTGACTTGCTTTGTAATGAGTCTCAAAAGTATCCCTTTGCTCCTTCAACTGGATCCAAGACCTTTGTAACTCCTCCATGTCAGTGGGCATGTCTGGATGAAGAATGATATAAGAAGTATCTCCTTCAGCAACAGGCTCCATGGTAACTGGCAGGATGGCAGGATATGGCATCATAAGAGTCTGAGCACGAGATCGCACCCATCTGAGATAAGGTTCCATAGGAATGGTGTACTTGGGTTCCAGAGTCTTGCTGTCAACCTTGTTCACTTTACCCCATGCTCGTATGAACCTTTGACGGTAACCTTGAAGATCGTTGTCGTAGTCGAACACAATGCCTTGAATAAACATGTCATGAGGACCATCACTCTGAGCGTAACCAAACTGACGTAAAGCTAAGGAAGGGTTGTAAGTAATGCCCCCTCTTATGCCAAGGAGTGGCACATTAGGGAACTCCCCACAATGGTCAATGATAATAACATTCTCCATAGACCTAGAGCACCGATGAATATCTGAATGAGAAAGTGACATAATCCTCTTGGACCACCTGAACCCTTGTTCATTCTTCATCACTGATCGAGGAAGGTGAGAAATAAACCACCTAGACAATAGAGGTATACAACACATCAGAGTTCCTCGTGCCTTTGTAGTACGGGTATGAAGAGAGTGTAAGATGTCTCCAAGCAATGTAGGCACTGGATTATGAGTCAGAAATATGTTGATTGCGTGTACGTCTATGAACTGGTTTGGATTGGGGAACAACATTAAACCATAAATTAATAGGGCTAGGATCTCCTCAAAAGCATCATAACTCATAGCCTTCAGGAACACTTGAGCTTTCTCCATCAATACCTTAGCAAGAATACCCTTAACTCCACTTCTCGTTTCTAGGACAATGTATGATTTCTTCAAATGTAGGGCTGCAGCAATGACTTCAGGTTTAGGCTCTTTTTCCAAGCCTGTGAAGGGTTTCTGATCAAGAATAGGTATTCCCAATAGTTTGGAGAACTCTTCCATTGTAGGAACCAGCTGATAGTCGGGGAATGTGAAACAATGATGTTTAGGATCAAAGAACTGAAATAGGACACTCATCATGTCTTCATTGAACCCTGAAGTGACTAAATCCAGTAGGTGACCATGCCTCTTGATGAATTGGGAGTTTTCAGACACTTGAGATACCAAATCCTTGAGCTTAGGAGGTATCCCTACAAAGTTGATCCGGATAGTATTCCTACGAGCAGAAGCCATGACCTGCAACAAAGAACAAAGATAAATCATTTGGTCCTTGAAATGGTTAGTGAAAATGCTAGGCTTATGATGTCATGATGATGTTATGATGTTATGCTCAATCACAAACATGTGGCACACACAAACAAGTCACACAATAGCCCTAGGTTTGAAGGCTTGCATGAGTTTTAAAGGTAAGTACCCTCCCCTGAAGTTTAGTTGGTTCATCCTGTCTTATAAAGTAACCAGGTTCTAAGGGATCTCAATATCATTGATCCTTCACAAGGGTGGTTGTTCAGTAGGCAGCTTACTTGCCAACCAAAACCCTCCAAGTTTAGAATCTCAATGAGTGTAGCATCGAGTATCAACCAACTTCAGTCTTCACCAAAGCCGGTTATCTCACTACTTTCTAAAGGCCAAGATGGGATGACTAGGGTTCTAAAAGTCAGTTAGTGTATTGACAACATATGGCAGCCTCATATTATCCTCAACTTGCTTAAGGAACATAAGCACCAACCAAGAAGTCACACTAACTATGGCCACCAGATCAACCATATTGGTATACACCGTACAATTTCCTTGGTCTATTGCCATTTACCTAAGGTACACTAGATCCGGGTTAGGATCTTTCACACATAAGAGCCCCAACAAGTAAAGTAAAGCAAACAAAGCAAACAAATTTAAAGTGATCTAATTCCTAAGGGTACCCCTCTTTTATTAAGATCCCCAGCAGAGTCGCCAGTTTTGTAACACGGTGGGAGAACTGACTTTTCTATAAATGGTGCGGATAGCAAGAGTCGCCACCGACTTTTATTTTATCCAAAAGGAAAGGACATAAAAGAATAGGAAAGACCTTAAAAAGATTTTGAGTTCGGGGGGTAGGTTATACAAAGGGAAGGTGTTAACACCCTTTATATCCATGGTTATCCATGGGCTCTTAGTTACTTAGCTCACTTTAAATTGTTTTGAAAAAGGTGTAGTGTGTGATTAAAAATTTTCTAAGTACTTTATAATGATCCTCGTATGAATGTATATAAAGACTTTGCTTTGAAAATTCGTTTGAAATGTGAAGTGTAAAAAAGTATTTTGAAAAGGTGAGCAAGTAATTAAGAGGAACCTACCCTATATTAAGTCTTTGTTGTTCTTATGTTCTTTCAATGGTAAGACTAGCCCTATTATTAAGGAATAGGTAGTCATTACCTTGGATGTTATAAGGGACATATGAAGGGACATCTGAATTTAGGCAACTGTAAGGTGTCTTTAGCAATATGTAGGGACTTATCATCTTTTATTCGAAGGGACAAGATCATTTATCATAGGAAACCTCGAAGGGACTTGATCTTATAAACGGAAGGGACTTGATGATATTTATGAAGGGACTTTTCTTTAAGACACCTTACTTGACCTTAGAAGTAGGCAACATGAGGAGTAACCCTAGAAAGTGTGAGATGGCGATCAAAGATCGACTTACGTGTGTGAGTGTTTATATTCAAGTATTTTATCTTATTTAATTAGTTTTCTAAATTATTTTAATTACACATAGTTATACACACCCTTAAATTACTAACCATGGCAATAATAATATTACAAAAATAAAATAGAGGCAAGAATAAATCTACGACTATTACATGGCTTTCACAATTACATAATAATAGAAACAATTAATAATAAATAAACAATAATTTAAAGGGTTAGCAATAATAATAATAAAAGGGGTTAGTAAAAATATAAAGGAAATAAAAATTCAAGAGAAGATATTATTTTAAAATTAAATAAACAATTTTAGAAAATTTTTAGAAGAAAATAGAATAATTATAATAATAATAAACAAAATAATAATTATTTACAAAAACATGATTCATTATTTAATTATACATTAGAACAAAAAATTAATTAAATTTAATGTTAAAGTTAATAAAAATTAGGGTAAATAAAAAAATTAGGGTTTTGTATTTTATTTAAGAAAAAATTAGGTTTAGAAATATTAGGGTTAATTAAATTAATGTAGATCTAATTATTTAATTTATTTATAAAAAATATATATATATTTAATAATATGAACATATAATATAATAAATCTAAATAATTTGTTTTTTTTTTTGAGAAAATCATTTGAATTAGAAAATATAAGTTTTTTATATACAAGAAAACAATATGTACATTTATTTTATAAATTTATTATTTAAATAATTATTTAAATTAAATAAACAAAATAAAAGAAATAATGAAAATAAATGAAGCAAAAAAAACTTACCTGGGGCTGGGATTCGAACCCAGGCCCTAGGCTTTACCAACACTAGACCAACAACATCACCACCAGGCCAAGCGCACACTGGTGTTAGTGTAGGGACAACCATTCCTTTTCTTATTAACCTGCAAAAATATCAAAAATAAAAGCAAAACAAAATGGCCTGGGGGGGATTCGAAACCATGACCATTCAATACACAAGCAAATACACAAACCAGCTGAGCTATTGCGCGCATTTGATATGAAGTCAACAACAAAACATTATATTTTAAAACAATTATTTGAATTTGGTTTTCAGCGCCAAACTTCATCTTCTTCCTCAAATTTCCTGCGAAATTACCTATGAATTCAGCTGCGTTTCTACTTGCGAATTTCATCATGTTCATGACCTACGAATTTCAAACATCACACAAACAATACAATTTCATCAATTTGATTAATGCAATGAAATCCTTAGAACTCATACAATTTTCCCACGTTCTTAAAAGTCATTTATATTTGGTTAATCATGAAACCCTAAATGAGGGACCGAAACCCTAACTATGGCCGTTTACGATTTAGGTCCTAAACCTTCAATCAAATTATCCAGAAAGCTTGCAAACTTCATTCTAAACACAAATCAACAACCAAAATCAGTGAATGATGCATAAATAATAAAAATCGAAAATCAAAAGTTCAAGAACAAGAGCAATTCGGTTTGAGCTTTTCAACATGATTTGGATGCAAAAGATGATTGGGATACGATTAATGATGTCCAAGGATCATGTTTGAACCTTCAAATCACCTGAAAAACAACAAATTTGAAGAATCCGAATTTGAATTTTTGGTGACTTTTTGAAGTTTGAATCTTGTCCTTGGCTGCTGTAATTCGTGTCCTCTTTATTGGTTTATGTTGTATATATATCATAGAACATAATTAGGTTAAAAAATCAGTCCATCCTTTGGATTTTTGGATCCATTGAGATTGAAAAAGATACACTTTCAAATATTGAAAATAACTTGATATATCCTTACTATTTTTGATTGATCTGATTTTGTATAATCTCAATCACTTCTAATTATCCTTTAAGACCTTCTAGAACCAAAATCCTATCAAATATTCACACTTTTATATTTTATTTTGATTTAAAATGATTTTTAATATATAAAATCATAATAAATAAAATATAATGAATAAAAATTTGAATAAATGATTTTTAATTCGTGCATGATGTCATGGAAGTGTTTGGATCATAAAAATGCAAGCCCACTTGGAGAAATTTGGTTCTAAGGTCCCATTTGCTTCATAAACCTCTCAAAAATTTCCCAACTTTGCAAAGGCACAAATCCCTTAATTTTAAGGCTATGAAGGTGTTCTTCGATATTTTGGAAATCTTAAAGAGTCCTCTAACCAACCTCTTTGGTCTCATGTCCATATCTTTTACCATTCTCAAATTATGCTCTTTGGAAGTTGTTGACTTTTTGTTGACTTTTAAAATGACCTATAATGTCTTGGCTCATACCTTCCAAATGAAGCATTTTTGGGCTTGGCTTGTGAGACACAAAGTTGTAGAGAATTCAATTTTCTTCAAAATGAGCTTTGGATGGAAAAATTTTGATGAAGCATGTGAAAGTTATGGCTGGTCAAAGTTCAGTTGACTTTTCCTATGAAAACCCTAATTTAGAAACTCCTGATTCTTAATGATCTGAAATCTCCTTGATGAATCATGATCAACCCTTGATCAAATGATGAATTTTACTTCATATACTTGATGTTGGCAAAAAATCATGAAGTTTGACTTTGGTTTTACCACAGTTGACCTCAGTTTGACTTTTTAACCACTTTGACTGATTTTTGTATATCTGATAATCTGATTGAGCAAACCTTTTGGGAAGGCCTTGAAACTTGACATGGGGATTCTTGAACACACGCAGGATTCTATGAAGCTCACTTAAAGCCTTAGAAGTCCATTTAGCCTAATGGAAGTCAAAACCCTAGTTTAAGATGCATTGCTTAGGAGAATGCATTGTCTGAGGGAATTGTCAAACTTTCTGACTAATTGTGAACCTTGTGAACCTCTTGAGATACCCTGTGAACCTTGTGAACCTCTTGGGACACCTTAGTACACAATGTCTTGTCTTGGTGAGGGAAAATTTTGGGGTGCAACAGCCCCCACCCGCAAAAATTATTTTTTTAAAAAATACATTTTTTCATAACAATAAAATAATAATTTAATTAAATACTTAATCATTTTAATAACAAACATGTTTCTAAAGATTAAAATAACTCTAATAAACATATTTTTAAAGAGTAAAATAATTATAATAAATTTGTTTCTAAAAACTAAAATAACTCTAATAAAAATATAATAAAATAATTAAAATGACGAAATTAAAGTAAATTATAATAGATCGGGCGGGGCGGGTTGTAGCATCCCCCATCCTCGTACCCGCATCCGTAATAGAAAATCAGGTTTTCCCCGCACCCAGTTAAACCAATTTTCCCCGTTAATTTTGAGGCGGGTCTGGGTTTTTTTGCCATGCCTATGCAGAGTATGCGATGATGGGGAAACTGTTCGAGTTATATTTTTTAGTGATCATGCATGTAGACGAGCAGGGTCATACGATCTTGGATAAGGACGGGGGTGTAAAAGTGACCCCTAGATTTATACAAGTGTCCAAGCTTCTTGTCTGTGAGACAGACGAGGATGTCACAACTTATCTTGGCAGCCTTTAGAGCTTGTTTGTTTACATTGAATTTATGCCCGTATACTCTTTATGCTCTAACCGGTTTCTTTCTGTCTTTTTCAGATTCGATGGTGGATTTACAGGACAAGGTGATGGCGAACGCTGTCAAACGAAAAGGAGCTAAGAAACTGAAGCAACCCCGGTTGAACAACCGCTTGGTAGCAACGGGCACGAGTCTGGGTAACTCCTCCTCAGTTCCACAAGGTTCTCTAGGGACTGCTTCTAGAATGGGAAAATGAGAGTGGGGCGAAGATGTCATAAACTTAACGGAGACCCCCCAAATCCATTGTTTAAACTCCCAACTTGCTTCTTGAAACCGAATTTCTTCGAGGAGTCCTCTCTCCAGGTCCACAGAGCGGAAACACTTAAGTTGGAGGAGCTAAGTCGGCCAAACAGGCAAGTGTATTTGGCTCAGGATGCTAGCTCAGTGATGAAGATCTTAGTGATGACCTCCATGTATGTTGAGGGTACTGGCACTTAGGAGCAAGAGATCTAGAGGCTGAAGCTTATTTTGTCCGCTTCCAAGGATAGGGCTAATGTAACCTCGAAGACCTTGAAGGAAGCTTCGAAGAAGATCAAGGAGCTGAAAGAGTCCCTGGCCGCTGCTAATTCGGAGAGGAAAACAGCCAAGTACTAAGTTGCTCGCCTCAAGGATACAATGGCTCCTTTTGAGGATGAACTTAAGGACCTGAAGTGACTGGTGACCCGGGATGAACTGATCTCGAAGATCGAGCAAGGGGAATAAAACCTCAAGGAGATAGCAGACATGGCGTTTAAAAACACGGTGGATCAATTAAAGATCGTCAATCCCGGGGTGGTGTTCAACGAGCTGGGCATCAATTTCCTGTACAAGGTCAAGAACGGAGAGATCTTTGTACCATATTTTCTTAGAAGGTCAGAACAGGACGATACAACCATGGCTGAAGGGAATCAGGGAGCCCCCATTGACGCTCAGCCTACCGCGGATGCAAGTGTTTGAAGATCTTGTTGTTTTTTGGTTTTTAGTGGTCGGCCTCCGTGCCATGACCTTTGTTTTCTTGGGGGAGTTGTTCCCCCGTTTATGTAATATTTGAACAATTTGGTATGTGTGGCCGCATTTCTAATCTTTTTCCCGATCTTGAAGGTCGTTTTATTATCTACCTGTTGTATGTGCACATGTGTCCGTCAGATGGCACACTTTAATTCTTAGCATTTTTACTAAGTGTTTTTTTGATGCTCAATCGCTTAGACGTCTAAACTAAAAATCTGTATGATGCTCTTTTTTTATGCCCCATAGGGACTTGGAATTTGTTTATATATTTGGGGAATTGTGCTTGGTATATATAGTTGACGGTTTGGGGAACCGGGCAGAATGCCAGAGTATGTCTGGTCGGGGAATGGTGCCCGAGTCATGATAATGACCCGTACTGTGCGGCATGAACGTCCCATCGCGAGCTGGGTGTTCTTCCTGGTCGGGTACAAAGACAACGACAAACTCAGCCAAGGATCCAGTCGTGTGACGGTGGTCTTCCTCGTCCATGAGGGAAATCCCGTCGAAGAAAAGATTTTGGTATGCGATACTTGTACCAAAGCATGCATGTTTGGTCGGTGCTTGTGCTCCATCATTTAGATCTGAGCAGGCCGACATACGCCTTAATTGTAGTATTGCTTAAGTTTCTCGGCATTCCAAGGACGAGCAAGTTCTTCCCCATTCAGGTTTTCTAAGTAATAGGCTCCATTTTCCATTTTTGCTCGGACTCGGTAGGGACCTTTCCAATTTGTGGCCAGTATACCTTCTCTGGAGTCTTTGTGGTTTCTCCTCAGGACGAGACTGCCGACTTCGAATGTTCGTTTTATGACTTTAGAGTCATGTCTGTGGTGATTTTTTTAAGTGATGCTTCGCATAAGGCTGCTTCTGATCAAACTTCCTCGACCAAATCGAGCTTTTCGCGTAATGCTTCCAAATTAGTATCTTTGTCCATTGGAGCTTTTATTCGCCTGGACGATATGTGCATTTCTATGGGGATAATGGCCTTTGTTCCGTATGCTAGTCAGAAAGGGATTTCCCCGATTGTAGAGTGAGGCGTGGTACAGTATGACCACAGGACGATGTACAATTCCTCAACCCATCTTTTCTTAATCTCATATAGTCTTTGTTTGAGTCCTCGAAGGATGACCATGTTTGTCGATTCGGCCTGTCCATTGGTTTGCGGGTGCTCGACTGAAGCGAAATGTTGTTTAGTTCCTACATTGGCAACTAATTCCTGGGAATTTTTATCCGTGAATTGTGTCCCATTGTCGTAACTATGGCTTAGGGTACCCCGAACCGAGTGAGAATGTTATGTTTGAAAAAGCACAATATGTTGAGGGTTATGATCTTGGCTAGAGCTTCAGCTTCTATCCACTTTGTGAAGTAGTCTACTTCAACGATTAAGGACTTATTTTGGTTTGAACCAACGACAAAAGGACCTAGGATGTCCAAGTCCCACCATGTGAATGGCCACGGGGAAGACATTGTCTTAAGATCGTTAGGAGGCGCTAAGTGCATGTCCCTGTTTCGTTGGCATTTATTGCATTTTTTTACATGCTCTTTGGCGTCGTTCTCCATTATCGGCCAATAATATCCTGCTCGAAGGGATTTCCTTGCCAGTGATCTCCCGCCCAGGTGTTGGGCGTTGATGCATTCGTGGATTTCACACAGGATATGCGGAATCAATTCTTCCTCGACGCACTTGAGGATGGGAATGGAGAATTCCCGCCGATAGAGTTTCCTTCGACTAACACGTATGAGCAGGCTTGTCTCCTAACTATATTGGCCTCCTTTGGGTCTTGGGGAAATTCGTTATTAGTTAAGTATTTATAGATCGAGGTCATCCAGCAGTTGGCATCACCGATGATGTTTACGTCTATCATCGAGGATGTCTTTTCAATGTTGGGTCGAGGGAGTATCTCCTGTATAACAGATTTGTTTCAGCCCTTCCTTTTTGTGCTCATGAGTTTGATAGCACATTTGATCGTACGTTATGTTCCCGGGGAACATGGTTGACTTCTACGGACGTAAACTTTGTAATCTTTTCCTTGACGAGGGTCAAGTATTCTGACAAGTTGTCATTTTTAACCTGGTATTCACCCTTGACTTACAAGGCCACGAGCTGAGAGTCTGTATAGATAAGTATCTCTTCAGCTCCTAGATCTTCGGCGAGCCTCAGACCAGCAAGGAAAGCTTTGTACTCTGCTTGGTTATTAGAGGTGTGAAATGTAGAAGCATGCCTTCAATCTCGGAGATTTTGATGAAGACAACACGGCGCATATATTTCAGACCTGCAAAAAGTCAAGAGCTCCAACTGATCAAGCTTCAAGCAACCGGCTTCGCTATCAAGCTTCGATTGCATCATCATTCAACTTCATGCTTGGATGCTTTTGTTAGGTATATTAATCCTTTTTTAAATTTATGTACAAGTGTTCATGCATTCAATCATATACTAGCATATTACATAAAATAATTTAATATATTTTTCAAACCGATTAACACTCTTTAAAAAACCTTCTGTTTCTGGTTTTAACAGTGTTAACCGGTTAACCATTTGGTTAACCGGTTAACGGGTTCAATTTTTCAAATACCTGTTAACGTTCATAGGCGTTAATCGGTTAACCATTTGGTTAACCGGTTAACACTGTAATATTTTGAAAAATATTTTTCCTTTGAAATTCAAATTGCACCTTTTGATTATATCTCTTCAAGAAACTTTTTGATTCATAATTTTCACATCTTTTCAAAAGGGTGTCATGTATTATATAAAATCTGAATTTTTCAAATTCAAAAATATACCTCCTACAATTTTTATAAAAAATCACTTGAATCAAATTGATCAATTTTCAAATAATTTTCATACTTTTCAAAAGTGTTCATAAGATATTCATCTTTCATACTTCATGTTTGAACACTTGTATTGATTTTTGAAAAGAAAATTGTGTACATAGGAGAAGATCATTACTGATATTAAAATCATTGTATTACTCACTCAGACAAAAATATTATAGAAAGTGTTTTCTATTTGTGACTTGTGTTCCAAGGTTTGTTTGGACATAAGGGTAAGTGTGGCAAGAGGATTGTTCTTGCACACTTGTATGATAGTTTGTTAGAAAGTAGGCCTCACCATTGAAGGTGTGATAGGTTGTACTATTTCTAAAAACTAGTGGAAATCTCTTTCAAGTTGAAAAGGGACTGGATGTACCTTCGGACTGTGAAGGGAACCAGGATAACTTTCTGTGTCGTTTTTATTTTCTGCCTTACTGCTTTCCTTCCATACGAACTTAAAAGAAAAATTCTATCCATCAAAGAAAAAGAATCGAGAAAAATTATATACACCTAATTCACCCCCCTCTTAGGCGCATTCTGATCTTACAATTGGCATCAGAGCAGGTTTAGGTAACATGTTCCTATAAGATCCTATGGCTTCCGCAAACTCGAATCCCGTTTTCAAAGATGGTGGAAGTAGCAACAAGCCTCCGCTCTTCTCCGGCGAATACTTCGATTTCTGAAAAATCAGAATGAGGGCACATCTTGAAGCCCAAGGAGAAGGCATATGGGAAGCAATCGAAGAAGGTCCGCATAATCCCGTCAATGTAATCAACGGTGTTGGAACGACGAAGTTGCAAAATATGTATGATGAAGATGATAAAAGAAAGATCCTAAATGAGAAGAAAGCAATCAACATACTTCAAAGTGCTCTTAGTATGGACGGATTTTTTCGTGTATCCCAATGCAAATCGGCAAAGGAGATTTGGGATACTTTGGTAGAAACACATGAAGGAACAACAGAAGTTAAAAGATCAAGGCTTAACACGTTAAGTCAAGAATACGAAATGTTCCGCATGCAGCCCGGAGAATCTATTGTGGATTTACAAAAAAGATTCGTTCATCTAACCAACCATTTGATTGCACTCGAAAAGACCTTCACCAATGATGATCTCAATTTGAAAGTTCTAAGGTCTTTGACAAGGGAATGGCAACCGAAAGTGACCGCAATCTCGGAGAAGAAGAGTCTCTCAACAATGACTTCCGCATCTCTATTCGGCAAACTTCAAGAGCACGAGTTGGAACTTGGAAGGCTCGAAAAACATGAAAGTCAAGAGAAAAAGTCCAAAGGAATTGCCTTGAAGATTGACACGAAGGATGACAAAGATGACGAGATCTCCGAAGATGAGAACTTCATGCTTCTTGTTAAGAAGCTTGGTAAGTTTTTTAACAAAAATAATAATTCTTCTTTTCCTAAAAAGAATAAACATTTCAGGAAGAAGGATGCATCCACATCGAACCAAGAAGTTACATGCTATGAATGTGGAAAGCAAGGTCACATAAAACCGGATTGTCCAAGACTTGCGAAGAAAGGAGGATTCAAAGGCAAGAAGGACTTCAAGAATAAAAAGGCTTATGTCGCATGGGATGACAATGAAGTTAGTTCCTCATCGGAATCGGAAAGCGACGAATGTGCAAATATGGCGTTAATGGCGTCACATTACTCCAATGAAGAAAATGACGAGGTTAGTAGTAATTTTTCAATTTATGAAAATGATGCACAAGAAGTCATAGATGAACTTCTTAAGGAATGTAAGACAATGTACAAAACTATCTCATCCCAAAAGAAGAAAATATTATCTTTAGAAGAACAAAATGCATCTTTTGAAAAATACATTGAAAATGAAAAACAAAAGATAATGGATGAAGAACAAAGTCTTACATGTAAAAATTGTGAGTCATTGTCCTTTCAAATTGTTCAACTCAAAAGAGTTTTAGAAAGATATGAAAAAGGCCAAATTGGCTTGGAGGAAATTCTTAGGCACCAAAGATATCCAAATGATAAAAGTGGCCTAGGATATTCTAAGTTTTCCAAACCAAGCACAAGTGAAACCGTTTTCGTAAAAGCTAGTGAACAAATTGTTAAGGAAAAGACTAACAATGCTAAACCTATGCATCAAAGTCATAAAAAGAAAAGTAGTCTTAAGAAACAAAATTATGTTCCTAAATTCAAAAGTCAATTTCAACCTATGTGTTTTTATTGTGGAATAAAAGGCCATACACCTAATGCTTGCTATGTGCGCAACATTGGTGTTGCTAAAGGGCATTATGTGTGGGTTGAAAAGGGTACTAACTATCAAGGACCCAAAGCAATTTGGGTACCTAACAAAACCTGATTTTGTTTTGTAGGTATGTTTGAAAACAACTTCTACGCAATGGTATCTCGATAGCGGTTGTTCAAAGCATATGACGGGCGATTTCAACAAATTTTTAAGTCTAACACTTAAGGCCAAAGGATACGTTACTTATGGTGATGATAATAAAGGAAGAATTCTTGGAGTTGGAACCATTGGTGCATCTCCTCATACAATCATCGAAGACGTCCTTTATGTGGAAGGCCTTAAACACAACCTTCTTAGCATAAGTCAATTGTGTGACAAAGGGTTCCGAATCAACTTCACGAAGGAGGAATGTTTGATAGAACACGAAGTCACTCATGAACTCTTGCTAAAAGGTAAACGATTTAATAACATTTTCATGATTTCTTTTGATGACTCTCTCTTGAAGGTGAAGTGCTTAATGGAAAACAACAACGATGCATGGCTTTGGCATAAAAGGATTGCTCACATTCACATGGAGCATTTGAATAAATTATTAAAGCATGATCTAGTTGTTGGTCTTCCAAAGATGAAGTTTATCAAGGATAAGCTTTGTGACGCATGTCAAAAGGGGAAGCAAACCAAAACATCCTTCAAGACCAAGAAAGTGATATCTACTACAAGACCACTCCAATTGTTACATATGGATCTTTTTGGTCCATCAAGAACAAAAAGCTTCGGAGGTAACGTTTTTGCACTAGTTATTTTTGATGATTTCTCTAGATACACTTGGACTTTGTTTTTAGTGCAGAAAAGCGATGCCTTTAAAGCATTCAAGAAGTATGCCAAGCAAATTCAAAATGAGAAGTCACTCTCAATTGTTTCCATAAGAAGCGACCATGGTGGCGAGTTTCAAAACTCATCATTTGAAGATTTTTGTGAAGAGCATGGAATCTCTCACAACTTCTTCGCACCAAGGACTCCTCAACAAAACGGTGTCGTAGAAAGGAAGAATAAGGCACTAGTAGAACTTGCAAGGACAATGCTTAGCGACTCGAATCTTCCAAAATATTTTTGGGCGGATGCGGTTAGCACGTCTTGTTTTGTAAGTAACCGTGTCAATATTCGACCTATTCTCAAGAAGACCCCATATGAGTTGTTCAAGGGAAGGAAACCTAACATATCCTTCTTCCACATATTCAGATGCAAATGCTTCGTTCTCAACAACGGTAAGGACAACCTTGGTAAGTTTGATGAAAAATCCGATGAAGGTATCTTTCTTGGATATTCTCTATCAAGTAAAGCTTTTAGAATTTTCAATAAACGTACTCTTACCATTGAAGAGTCCATACATGTTTCGTTTGATGAGACTAACCCCTCGAAAGAGGATAATATTATTGTGGATGATGATGATGATGTAGATCTATCACAACAACAAAGGGAGATATCAAAAGAACAAGCAATATCACAAGAAGATAAGTCACCAACCATTTAAGAACATCAAGATCTTCCAAAAGAATGGATAACTCATAGAGATCACCCAATAGATAAAGTGATTGGTGATATTAGCCAAGGCGTTGCAACTAGACTCAATCTCAAGGATGCTTGCCTCAACATGGCGTTCGTGTCTCAAATTGAACCAGCAAAAATCGATGAAGCCTTAGGCGACGATCAATGGATAATAGCTATGCAAGAAGAACTCAATCAATTCGAAAGGAACCAAGTTTGGACTCTTGTGCCAAGACCGGACAACAAGCATATCATTGGCACAAGATGGGTGTTCAAGAACAAACTTGACGAGAATGGAATCATAGTTCGTAACAAAGCAAGATTGGTCGCACAAGGCTACAACCAAGAAGAAGGAATCGACTTTGATGAAACATTCGCTCCGGTAGCAAGGTTAGAAGCAATTAGATTATTACTTGCTTACGCTTGCTCTATGAATTTTCAGTTGTACCAGATGGATGTCAAAAGCGCTTTCCTAAACGGTTACATCAATGAAGAAGTCTACGTCAAACAACCTCCCGGTTTTGAAGACTTCAAGAACCCATCTCATGTCTACAAGTTGAAGAAGGCTCTTTATGGCTTAAAGCAAGCACCAAGGGCTTGGTATGATCGCCTTAGCAACTTCTTATGTGAGAAAGGTTTTACTAAAGGAAAGGTTGACAAGACTTTGTTCATCAAGAATCTTAAGGGTAACACCCTACTTGTTCAAGTCTATGTCGACGACATCATATTCGGTTCAACAAACAAAGATCTTTGCAAAGAATTCTCTCTTATGATGCAAGGAGAATTCGAGATGTCCATGATGGGAAAGGTGAACTACTTTCTTGGTTTACAAATCAAGCAAACAAAGGATGGCATCTTCATCAATCAATCCAAGTATTGCAAGGAATTATTGAAAAGATTTGATATGGACAATTGCAAAGAGATGTCTACTCCAATGGGATCCGGAACGTATGTTGATCAAGATCTCTCCGGCACTTCAATAGATATTACAAAGTATCGAGGTATGATCGATTCACTCTTATATTTGACGGCGAGCCGTCCTGACATTATGTTTAGTGTTTGTTTGTGTGCCCGCTTTCAAGCTAATCCGAAGGAATCACATCTCACTGCCGTGAAGAGGATCATGAAGTATCTCAAAGGAACAACGCACGTCGGACTATGGTATCCTAAAGGTAGTACTTGTTCTTTAATTGGTTATTTTGACGCTGATTATGCAGGATGTAAGACCGATAGAAAGAGTACAAGTGGTACTTGTCACATTCTCGGGAATGCACTAGTGTCGTGGGCATGCAAGAAGCAAGCATGCGTTGCACTTAGCACGGCCGAAGCGGAGTACATTGCAGCAGGAAGTTGTTGTGCTCAAATCTTGTGGCTCAAACAACAACTTCTCGATTTCGGTATAGATCTCGGTTGTATCCCTCTCCGGTGTGACAATACAAGTGCCATCAATATCACGAAGAACCCGGTCATGCATTCAAGAACAAAACACATTGATATCCGGCACCACTTCCTTCGAGATCATGTTTTAAATGGAGATGTCGATGTTACATTCGTGGATACACACAATCAACTAGCCGACATATTCACAAAACCATTGGCTAAGGAACAATTCTTCAAGATTCGACGAGAACTTGGGATTCTCAATGAAGGTGACATCTAATCTTAACCTAAAAATTGGTTGTTATATGTTTTTATTGCATTATGTGTGTTTATATGTGTTTTTGCTCACTTTAAAGTCATAAAATGCTAGCACTCACATTTCACCGTTTTCGGTTTTTCTCACTTTCGTATACCCGAAATTAATCGGTTTCAAAATATTTTTTGATCGAAAGTTGCGGAATGACAAGTGCTAACACTTTATGAAATTTTTTTTTTGAAAAATCCCTCCCATTTTTCTCCACCAAAGCTGCTGGATTTTTAAAATTTTTGAAATTTTTTGTCCGTTAACCGGTTAACGGATCGGTTAACCTGTTAACAGCTTCAAAACAGCAGTCCCTGCCTGCGTGACAGGTTCTGTCATTTTTTCTAACTTTTTAAAATTTTTATGTTGTGTTGTATATGTTATGTCTTTTTGTTGCATGGTTTCTCAAGACACCTCATAAATCTATTCCTCTTCCTTTGACCTACCATTAAACTCCACTTACTCTCTTTCTCCAAACCTTTCATCTCCTCCATTAAAACCCACTACATTGTAACTCTCACAAAAACTCCATCTCATTCACCTCACTCTTCTCTACACCAAACCCTAATCCGAAAATACTCTCACTCACCCTCAACCTAAGCTTCATCTTCATGGCTTCAAGAAAGGGAAAAGCTCCAGTGTCAGCTTCAAGGTCTAGCAGTGAAGAAGACATGCCAATGGAATCTACCAAGAAAAGAAGATTGGATTTTCGTGTTCGAGTTCGACATCTTCTCAAGGGTAAGTATGTGAACCTGAAATCTTTTGAATCTTTTAAGTTTCCGGCACTTCTAGAATATCAAGGAATGTTAGATTTTATTACCGATAATGGAAAAGTATATCCGGATTTGGTGAAGTCTTTCATGAACAACATGGTTCTCAATTGTGATGAAAATGATAAGCACCACCTTTTTGCTTCTATTAGAGATTGTGAGATTGAGGTTGACCTAGGTACTCTTGCTACCTCTTTGTCTTTACCGTACTCGGGAGTGTTTCTCCGAAAGGGTGTCAACCATGATGAAGGAAAATGGGCCAACTATGATAAGATGGAATACTACTATAACATTTGTAGGTTTCCAAAGGCAGCCGTGATTTCCGGCCAGCGTACCTCTCGGGTACTTTGTTATGCGAAGAATCTCTCCGTTGATGAGCGGATGCTTCATTATGTCATTTTCCATGTCTTGCTGCCCAAGGACTCCAATCAATCCCAAATCAATGATTTGGAGATGCAAGTGCTCTTTGCCATCAAGAACAAGATTAAGATTAATTGGCTTCCTACCATGCTATATCATTTGAAGCAACAACTTTCGTTGAAGACTCGTTTACCGTATGGCCGCCTTCTTTCAAGGATTTTGGAACTTACCGATATGGAAATCGACCGAGAACCGTTTATTGCTATGACTACTACGGGAAATGAAATCAACAGAGTCACAATTATCAAGAACACCGGCATTGTCCAAGCCAATGATGGAACTTATAAGTATGATGACGGATCCTCCACCTCCATTCCACCTATTCCGGAAACCGGCATTACCAATGACTTTCTCTACTCAACCATGATGTCACACCACCATGAAGCTATGCGTGCCATCAAAAGCCTTCGGAACCTTGTCCTAAGCTCCCGAACCACCACCGAGCATGTTGATGAGGATGTGGACGATACCGAAGAAGAGGAAGAAGATGATGAGGATGTGTCGGATGAGGAATGAGGACCATGTCTCCATGCTGTTTTTATTATGTTGTTTTATATTTTAATCATGTTATGTTTTGTACTCTCAAACTTAAGTCCTAAGTTTTTAGGCATTTTTGGTTTACTTGCACTATGTTTGCATTTTATATGTGTGATTGCTTGTATGATTGTTTGTATGATGCTATCTTTCATGTTCATGCTTGTTGGTCCCTTCCTTCTTGCTACTGCTGCTATCAGTTAGGGGGAGTTGCTGCCCATAGGGGGAGAATTCGCTTAGATAAACATTGATCAAAGCTCTCGCAGAATTTTCGGTTGTCATCATCAAAAAGGGGGAGAATGTAGAAGCATGCCTTCAATCTCAGAGATTTTGATGAAGACAACACGGCGCATATATTTCAGACCTGCAAAAAGTCAAGAGCTCCAACTGATCAAGCTTCAAGCAACCGGCTTCGCTATCAAGCTTCGATTGCATCATCATTCAACTTCATGCTTGGATGCTTTTGGTTAGGTATATCAATCCTTTTTTAAATTGATGTACAAGTGTTCATGCATTCAATCATATACTAGCATATTGCATAAAATAATTTAACATATTTTTCAAACCGATTAACACTCTTTAAAAAACCTTCTGTTTCTGGTTTTAACAGTGTTAATCGGTTAACCATTTGGTTAACCGGTTAACGGGTTCAATTTTTCAAATACCTGTTAACGTTCATAGGCGTTAACCGGTTAACCATTTGGTTAACCGGTTAACACTGTAATATTTTGAAAAATATTTTTCCTTTGAAATTCAAATTGCACCTTTTGATTATATCTCTTCAAGAAACTTTTTGATTCATAATTTTCACATCTTTTCAAAAGGGTGTCATGTATTATATAAAATCTGAATTTTTCAAATTCAAAAATATACCTCCTACAATTTTTATAAAAAATCACTTGAATCAAATTGATCAATTTTCAAATAATTTTCATACTTTTCAAAAGTGTTCATAAGATATTCATCTTTCATACTTCATGTTTGAACACTTGTATTGATTTTTGAAAAGAAAATTGTGTACATAGGAGAAGATCATTACTGATATTAAAATCATTGTATTACTCACTCAGACAAAAATATTATAGAAAGTGTTTTCTATTTGTGACTTGTGTTCCAAGGTTTGTTTGGACATAAGGGTAAGTGTGGCAAGAGGATTGTTCTTGCACACTTGTATGATAGTTTGTTAGAAAGTAGGCCTCACCATTGAAGGTGTGATAGGTTTTACTATTTCTAAAAACTAGTGGAAATCTCTTTCAAGTTGAAAAGGGACTGGATGTACCTTCGGACTGTGAAGGGAACCAGGATAACTTTCTGTGTCGTTTTTATTTTCTGCCTTACTGCTTTCCTTCCATACGAACTTAAAAGAAAAATTCTATCCATCAAAGAAAAAGAATCGAGAAAAATTATATACACCTAATTCACCCCCCCTCTTAGGCGCATTCTGATCTTACATGAAAAGATAGCGTGAAGGATACCTCTATCGATGTTCCATTCACGAAAATGGTCCATTTCCTGGACGCGCAATATTGGTTCTCCGGGGTGGTTATTTCAGCCACGAAATCAGCTAGGGTTGCGCTTTGAGGGTTAATATGCTTTCATATTAGATGTCGAACTCAGACAGTTCTAAATCCCATTTGATCATCCTTCTGGCCATGCCGGTCCGACCTAGGAGTTTCCTAAAGGGTTGGTCTGTTTGGACGATGATCTTGTACGCCAAGAAATAGTGCCTAAGTCTCCTCGCTACGTGAAGTAGTGCGAGGGAGACTTTTGCAATTTTCTGATACCTGAGCTCGGGCTCTTACAGGGCCTTGCTCGTGAAATAAATTGGTTTTTGTCCCTTGGGTGTTCCCCATATAAGGGTGGTGCTTACGAATTCATTTGCGACGACCAGATATAGAAACAAAGTCTCCTCAGTCCCTAATCGGGAGACAACTGGGGGTTCTGACAAAGCCTTCTTGAGGTGTGTTAAGTCTTGCTCGCACTCTTTCGTCCATTAGAAAGTAACCTCTTTGCAGAGGAGCTTGAAGAAGGGAAGCGCATGTTGGGCAGATTTTGCCACGAAGCAAGAGCGAGGTGAGCACCCTGTTGAGTGACTGGATGAATTTTTTGGACTTTGGCACAGGTGTTTCGGCGAATGCTTGTCACTTTTCGGGCTTAGCTTCGATTCCTCTTTCGGTTAGATAGAAACCGAAGAATTTGCCCGCACGTACTCCGAACATGCACTTTTTTGGATTAAATTGTATTTTGCACTTGCGTGTTTGTTTGAAAAAATTTCTTTAAGTGGAGAGCATGATCAATTTCCTCGTGGTATTTAATGATCATATCATCTATATAAAATTCTATCATGTCTCTGATTTCTGCTTGAAAGACTTTGTTCATCATGCATTGGTAGGTTGCGCACGCATTTTTCAAGCCGAAGGGCATTACGTTGTAGTAATAGTTGCTCGATTTGGTCATGAAAGCGGTGTATTCCTTGTCGGTCACGACCATGGGTATTTGATTATACCCGGAGTAGGCGTCGAGGATTGAAAACAATTTAAAACTTGTAGAATTATAGACCAGCTTATCAATGTTAGGCAAAGGGTAAGCGTCTTTCGGACAAGCCCAACTGAGATCAGTGTAGTCAACACACATGCGCCATTTTCCATTGCTCTTTTTGACTAATACAACATTTGAGATCCAGGTGGTATACCTGGCCTCAGTTACAAAGTGTGCCTCTAGAAGGTCTTTAATGACCTGCTCGGAAGCCTCTACCTTTTTTGGGGAGTACTTCCTCCTGCGTTGTGCTACTGCTCAAACGGAGGGATCTATGGTCAGATGGTGGCATGCCGTTTCTGGATCCAACCCTGGCATCTTATCTGCGTTCCATGCGAACAAATCAACGTTCTCCCTGAGGCACGCCTTCAGCTGCTTCCTCGTGAGGTCCGAGAGGTCGACTCTAATCTTCACTCCTTTGGTAGGATCTTCACCTAATGCAACCAACTCGAAGTCTCTGTCGGGCACCAGGCGAGTAGACGAAGAAAGCTTTGCAGTCAGTTGTGCTTTTTTCCTCTTCTTTGATAAACCTGCTATCGAGATCAATCGAATCAACCCGAAGGATTGGCTTTTGTTCCTTGGATCTGCAGGGAAGGGCGACTTTGGCTTGACGGCTATGGGTTGATCCCTTTGGACGCAACCTCAAAGCATCGACGAGCGACTTCAATGTCCCCGTGGAGAGTGGCTACCTATATTGATGAGGTATAATACTTCATCTTCAGATTCACCGTGGAGGGTACAACAATGAGCTCGACGAGGGTTGGGCGACCTAAGATGCATTGATACAGCGACAAACAATCAATCATGAGAAACTTCACTTTGATGGCCCTAGCGGTTTCCCCTTCTCCGAAGGTTACTATCAGGTCGACATAACCCCAGGGCCTGGATATAGTCCCATTGAACCCCTAGAGATCTGACCATATGTAGAGTGTCAGACGTGTCTCGTTAAGCTGCAAGGTCGCGAAGATCTGGGTGTACATGATATCTAACGGAGCTTCCCGGGTCAACCAGGATCCTTCGAATATCAAAGTTTGGCATTTGTGCACGCACAAGTAGGGGGATACTGGCGTTAGGCGCGCCGCCAAGGAGACCCTCCTTATATAAGGAAATGGGTGTTGATCCCCCGCAGGGAGGATCAATAGTGGAATTTTGGTTGGAGCCGATGCTAATTAGTTGATCAAAGCGTCGCTTTACCGACCCCACAGTGACTTTTTTATGCCTGCCTCCTGAAATTAACATTGTAGACGGGAAGAACTCCCACGGGCTATAGGCGGTGAAATAAGGAGGACCGATGTACGGTTCAGGAATATAAAAATCCTCTGGCCGTGTAATGCTGAGGACAACTTGGAGATTGGCGTCCATGGCTTAGGGGCGGTTTCTTCGACTTTTTAAGCCTCCTGCACCTCCTGTCAGAGAGTCTCCTTCCCCTTGGTGAACTGCTTCAGATGGCCGTCTCGAATGAGTATTTCGATGGCATCATTCAGATTGATGCAATCGTTGGTATTATGCCCGTGGGACTTGTGAAACTGATGATACTTTGTCTTGTTCGTATTTGGATTGGTCGGCAACTACTTTAGAAACCTGGCGTCGGCCTGGCGGAACTCAGAGTTAACACATTCAAACAAAATCTTCTCCCTTAACATGGTGAAGGATGTGTAGTCGTGAAATCTCCTGGATGGGCCCTTATGCTCCCGCGGTTCACATGAGCGATCTTCCTTTCGCTTTTCACCTCCCCGATGGGATGTCGAGGGGTCTTCAAATTTAGATGGTTTGGCATCTTCATGACGCCTCGTATCCCAGGAAGTGTTGGTTGCCTTCTTCTCCTCGTATTGGATATATGCTTGTGCTTTGAGGAGAAAAGCATCAAGTGTGGCAGGCGTCTCAATGCCCACGACCCTCCTGAAATCACTATGGGGACGGAGCCCACGTTCAAGAAGATATTTTTTCATGTCATCCGTGATTGAGACCTGGACGACTTCTTTATTGAATCTTTCGATGTAATCCGGCAGGGGTACATCCTTGCCCTGAATGATTGCCTCCAAAGAGGCCTCGGTCTTAGGATGACGTCGTGATGCGGTGAAGTGTCGGGAAAAGGTTCTCCCGAGCTATCTCCAGGATGTGATATATTCATGAGGAAGGCTTTTATACCAAGCCATGGCTCCCTTCCTTAGTGTCGTAGGGAAAAAACTACATTTGATCGCTCCTCGAACACCCTTGTAATCGAGGAAATCGTCGATGTTCTCGATAAGCTCGTTAGGGTTTTTCGTCCCGTCGTAGGTTCCCAAGGGATGAGGCTTCTCAAGCCCATTCGGTAGCCTTGTGGACATGATTTCGTTGGAGAGAGGCCTACAAGGCTCATCCTCGTCGCTAGTATCATGGGAGGCAGAGCAGGAGCGATCATTTCGGTGTCGACAAGGGGAAAGGGATCTTGATCGATTTCTTGCACCCTCGGGTGAAGGTCGCGTTCCTTCTTGGAGAATCCTCCTAGTATTCCTTGTCTCTGGGGACTTATATTGTCGAGGAGACGAACGAGTTCATTTCTTGATAGACTCAGCTGCCTCTAGGTGGTGGTGATTTATTCTTCGTTTAAGTGGCCTGATGCGGGACCTGTAGGGCCTCCTCGCGATAGAGGGGGATCTAGTATTTCGCGCGTCTTCTAGAGCTTCTAGCCTTTCGCCTTGGTGCAAAAGTAGAAGGTTGATGTTGTTGGTCGTTTTGACTAGAGCTGCGAGCGTCTGATTGGTCCCCTCGGGAATGGGATTCAGGGGGAGATCAATATGGGTGATCTTAGGTTGCATGGATGATTCTGGTGACGGGGAGGCGGTACACCCGTCTTGGAAACGGTCAGGCTCCCCGAGTGGGGGATTGGTTCCATCGCTCTCCCGTTGTTTAAAGGGGATGTTGCCGATGATCTGAGCATCGACAAAGTCATCGCAGTGAGCTATTGAGGAGGTTGAACGGTGGTGCTTTGATTTTCACGATCTAAGGATGAGAAAACGAGGTAACACGAATTCCCACAGACGGCGCCACTAATCGTATCAGTGATCAGAATCTGTAGTAGGCCCTGGCCGCTGACGTGGATGGTGATAGCAATTCTCGGTCGTCGAGGAATGATGGGGGGTGTACCTGCAATGTACTCCGATGCCAAAGTAAGAACGGGTAGAAGAGTATGCAAGTACGAGTAAAAATGTTAATGGAGTGAATATTCAATACCTGGTCCTCTCAAATGAGAGGGTTTATATAGAGCCCCCAACGCTTGGCTATTGGTCCCTATTTTAGGTATGGATCATGGATCCCTCGAAAATAGGTAACTGCCATAAACTAGTCGTTGGGACGAGCATACCTGGTCGGATGGGATGCGCGTCAGGCATAGGGATATCCGAGCAGGAGTTATCTTCGGCTGAATCTAGGTGACTCCTGCGGGTGTCGGGCATAAGTCTTGAAGGGGTAGAGAAATCCAACCACGGATAACTATGGTTGACAAATCCTCCTCGGCTGAGGGGCATAAAGCCAATAGGTCTCTCTGTCATTTGGGCTATTGGGTCGTCCTGGATGAAGGAGTGGATTGGTCTCTGCCTAGTCATTGAGCCAACCCGGAACAGTTGTATACCATTTATGCGCATTCTTTTCAAGTTCAATGGATTGCATGCATCCAATTTCTGATAAGTTATATGTTCTAACGATGAGAATTTTTTTCTATACTTGCAACTCACCCTAGAGAAATGTTCAAATATTTCATTATCTTGAGAAAATGTTTTCATGGCAAATGTTTAGGAATAAATTTCTCAATGTTTGTCAACCGAGAAAAGTAATAAATTATGGAGTATTTTCTTTGATTGATAACATAGGAAGGTTATTCCAAAAATACAACAACAACATCAATACCATTACGTGAGATATATTGCAAGAGTAGAAAAAATGTTTTGTTCAAATAGAAGAACATTGAAGATGTTTTCTGTCTTGATATTCATCCTAAAGAATGATACGTATAAGTTTGGAGCAGCTACATATAGATATTTTAATTATTGAATCGAATTGGGTCATCATATATTTGTGTTATTTATCATTATGTTATTTACATATTAGTTCATCTACTTGTTGATTGACATGTCTTAACAGATGTTGGAACATCTATCATGATATTGTTCTGTTTATAAAAATATCAGTATGTGTTATTCAGTCCTTGTTTAGTAAAGAAGATATAGTGTCTCGACATCTCATAGGACATCTGAGATCTGCATACCGGAATTTCAGAAACAACTAAAATCTAATTGAAATATATTTTTTTATTAGTTATATATATATATATATATATATATATATATATATATATATATATATATATATATATATATATATATATATATATATATATATATATATATATACTATGAAGTTGAAATCAAACTAATTCTATAAAAATATTTTGGTTAATGGATTGAATGAATATTATATTAATAGATCCAATTATCATTAGAAGTAACTGAATTGATAAATATTTAATTAGTATCGTGGGCAACGGAGTCCAAGTGGTGGGTTGTTAATGAGATGAGGGAGTAGGCTGACGAATGCTGGAATTGGAATCTTAGAATCCCTCGGTACGAAGCATTGTCCAATATAAAAAATGAGAAGATGCGGCTTGAAGAAATGTTACAGCCGGTTCAGCCGATTGTTGGCTGCTATGACACTTGGTCCTGGAAGTTTAAAACGTGCAAAATTTTCTCGGTTAAGTCCTATTACGATTGTATTATGAATGCATGAAATTATGCACTTGTGGAATAATCTGTACATCTTGCTCTTAAAATTGTGTGGAAGTCATGCATTCCTTTGTAGATTAAGGTCTTTGCTTGGCGATTGATGTTGGATATGTTGGTGACTCATGACAATTTGGTGACAAGAGGAATCATAAATGATATTCACAAAAAGGTGTGCGTCTTATGCTTTAATTCATTTGAAGACTCTTTTAATCTATTTTTCAATTGTCCTAAAAGTATGTTGATTTGGAGGAAGGTTTTCGATTGGATTGGTTTGCCGTATTTCATTGAAAGTAGTAGTTGTAACCATGCATTGAAGTGGTTCTTGAATGTTATATTTGGTCTGTCTCATGTTGGAGTATTTGGAATTCAAAGAACAAAATCATCTTCAATGATGGTATTTATAATGTCGTCGAAATATTCCATAGTCAGTGGCGGAACCAGAAATATTTTGAAGCATGGGCAAAAAATTAAAGATCGCAAAAATTTGCAAGAAATATGGCGGTTTTAAAATGGCGTTTAATAAAATTGTCACTATTTACAATAAAATATGACGGGTTTTATAAATTCACGTAGTATTAATAGAAAAATGACAGTTTTGACCGTCTTTATTTTTACACGTCAGTTGTTTTACGGTGAATTTTGTTTTTATTATATTTTTAAATCGAATATTTTCTTTTCTAATTGTGGAAATTGATTATAGAATTGTATAGATTCTTAATATATATATATATATATATATATATATATATATATATATATATATATATATATATATATATATATATATATATATATATATATATATATATTATTTGAGGATAAAATTTATTCTTTTCATCTTCTTTTTTACAACATTGTATGTTTTTTTTTTCATTTTATTAATTGCTTCTTTTATGTTAATTTTTATTTCTTCTAAGTATTCATTTTTAATTTATGGTTAATTTGGTCCTAAATTATAATTTTATTCCTTATTTTAATTCTTGCATATTTTGTAATGTAGTTGAATCTAAATATTATAATATAAAAAAAATATAATGTATGCTTAATTGCATAAAAGTATAATTTATAATTTTTTTTGTTTAAACCTGTATTTTTATGGATAAAAATATATATATTTTAGTTTAAACCATAATATATAACATTAGACATGTATTTTTTTCTTAATTTATAATTTATAATTTAATTTTTGGTTTAAATTGATGTTCTTTCTTTATTTTCGTTAATTTTGGTGTTTTAAACCGTCGTAATAACATTTTAATAATTTAATTTTTGGTTTAAATTTGTATATATTTGCATTTTTGTTATATGTGGCGATTTAAACCGCTGATCACTTTCATAATTTAATTTTTGATTTAAATTTAAATTTTTCTCTATTTTCGTTAATTGTGGCGGTTTCAACAGCCGTAATATTACTTTTTAACCGACGTAATTTACAAACTTATGGTGTAAAGAAGAAATCTTTTTGGATTGCCCAACCTGACCGGACCTTAAAACCGTCCATGTCCATAGTATTGTAATGTTGTCTTGGCAATAGTGGTGTGTTGGAGTGAAAAAACCAACGACGTGCTCTCTTTATGCTCTCTTTATGAGTGATACAAATCTCCATTAGATTTCTTTTAATTTCAAAACTTCGTTGTTGTTATTTTTTTGAAAGATTTCTTGGTATTTGAAGTTCGAGATCCCCTTAATTGCCTATTAATCCTAATGTTACCTATAAAAAGATTAATTAGTATCGTTTCTTTAACTATTAAAATTTTCATTTTAACCCATAATTATTAAGCATTAGATAGTTTCTTAAAAAGTATTCAATATAATCAATTTTATTAAATTTTAACATTAAATGTTTTAGGTGATACAATATATTTTTTAATGTCGATATAGACTTTATTTTTTCTTAAATTTTAACAATTATATTTTGTTAACGAATTTTCTATCATTAGATCTCAACTCTCTATTAATTATAATGGTACACTATTAATATCTATTTTTTTTCCACATCTTCATCATCAACTTCAATAATCTTCATCAAAATTCCAAAATAAAATTATAGAAAATAAAATTAAACATTACTCAAAACTTTAACAATTTCCAAACATCTACTTTCTACATTCTAAAAATCTGTTGCATGTCTTCTCCAAAATACCCTTTGATCTTTTTGAATTTACACTTCAATTTCGACAAATCCGTAATTAACAAATGTTCCTATTTTTCTGCCATCAAAGACATTCACATGCGGACATCTGTCATCTAACAATTGGTTTACACAAAACCCAAGATTTCCCCCCATTTTGAAACCCAAAGGTACACGCATAACTGGTTTGCCTCTTACCAACACAGCTTCATCCATACTGTCAAAGGTTAACTCATAGGTAAACTCAGCTCCTAATCTTACTATCTATCTGTGGTATTCTCCAGCAACTCAAAGGTAATTTCTTCATCTTCAACATTGAAACTTCTATTTCCTCATATACATTCTATAAAAATATAAAGCTTTGTTGGAATCTTTAAAAATTAGTCTTTGCATATGTTTCTATTCTGTAAAAATGACAAGCTTTGTTATGCTTTGAAAATGAGAAGTTTAAAAATGGACATGACAAGCTTGTCCTAGAAAATGAGAAGTTTAAAAATGAGAAGTTTTGGCCTTGAAAATGATAAGTTTTGTTTTGTATCTATTATGTAAAAATGAAAACTTTTGTTGGAATCTTTAAAAATAATTTTATCCCATCTTTGTGAAACTTAATTTTGCCAAACATACCAAGACTGTATCTTTTTTTGAAAATAACTTAGAAATATTTGATCTTGATTTATTTATACATTTTGAATAAATCTTTCATCTTTATTAAACAATTTGTGTAAAATGAATTTACATATATGAGGATCCAAGTAGGCCAATTTGTGACATTAATCAATACTACACAAGACCTATATTACTGTGAATGTATACAAGCTGAAATGAAAAATAGTACTATATCATTATCTTGAATGAAAAATCTGCTATTGCTTCTGTTTAGTAAAAATATAAAGCTTTGTTGGAATCTTTAAAAATGAGCCTTTGCATATGTTTCTATTATGTAAAAATGACAAGCTTTGTTATGCTTTGAAAATGAGAAGTTTAAAAATGGACATGACAAGCTTGTCCTAGAAAATGAGAAGTTTAAAAATGAGAAGTTTTGGCCTTGAAAATGATAAGTTTTGTTTTGTATCTATTCTGTAAAAATGAAAACTTTTGTTGGAATCTTTAAAAATAATTTTATCCCATCTTTGTGAAACTTAATTTTGCCAAACATACCAAGACTGTATCTTTTTTTGAAAATAACTTAGAAATATTTGATCTTGATTTATTTATATATTTTGAATAAATCTTTCATCTTTATTAAACAATTTGTGTAAAATGAATTTACATATATGAAAATGATAAGTTTTGTTTTGGCCTTGAAAATGATAAGTTTTGTTTTGTATCTATTCTGTAAAAATGAAAACTTTTGTTGGAATCTTTAAAAATAATTTTATCCCATCTTTGTGAAACTTAATTTTGCCAAACATACCAAAACTGTATATTTTTTTGAAAATAACTTAGAAATATTTGATCTTGATTTATTTATATATTTTGAATAAATCTTTCATCTTTATTAAACAATTTGTGTAAAATGAATTTACATATATGAGGATCCAAGTAGGCCAATTTGTGACATTAATCAATACTACACAAGACCTATATTACTGTGAATGTATACAAGCTGAAATGAAAAATAGTACTATATCATTATCTTGAATGAAAAATCTGCTATTGCTTCTGTTTAGTAAAAATGAAAAGTTTTGTTCTAATCAAAAATCATATTCTTTTGTTTCTGATCAACTTGCATGTTACATATGCTTCTGTTTCTCATCATATGCTTTTGTTCTGTTTATCATCATATGCTTTTGTTTCTCATCATATCAGATGTTATATATGCTTCTATTTCTCATCATATGATTTTATTATGTTTTTCATCATATGCTTTTGATTAGGCAACCATGTCAAGAGCGCCGCTTCTAATCAAAGATTTGGTTCTAGGAAACCAAATCTGGAAGATGCTTATTCGTGTTGTTGATCTATGGGTGGTCAAAGAAAAAAGCGGACTCCAACATCTCGAAATGGTCATTCAAGATTCAAAGGTAATATTTTCCAACATATTTTTGTTATTTGTTTACCTCCTGTTTCATTTATTTATGTGAGCTATTATATTGTAGGGTGATCAAATTCATGTTACAACTTGGAATCGAGACTTTAAGAATTGGTTTGCACAAATTGCGGAACATGAAACATATATCCTTCACAATGGAAATCCTGTCATTAATGATGGTCCATTCAAAGTATGCCCAAACAAACTCAAACTTGTCTTCAATGGAGGAACAACAGTTTCGCAAATGCCGCTTCCGGAAATACCAACACACAAATTCCACTTTAAACCTATTGTTGATTTTCTCACTGGGAAATTCAATAGTGATCTCCTATATGGTGAATGCTTGCTGTAAATTTTACCATATCAGTTTACTTAACATATAGTTTTTCTTTGTATTCCTTTTCAATTATTCATGCCTTATCATAAATTATACTTTGTAATTTCAGATGTCATAGGTGTTCTCCAAGATATTGTGAAGACCCAAATGGGGGGCGGTGGAAAAAAATCGTGTGCAAACATTACTCTTCGTGACGAAGCCGGAAATGTAATAGAGGTTGCTTTATGGGATGATTACGCTAAGAACTTTGTGAACACCTATGACTCAATCAACTCTTCTGCTCCAACAATTCTGATTTTAACACATGCGTGGTGTAAACAAAATCAAGGTTTGACATGTTATAATCTAATCTACATATAACTTATTGGTTTTGTACTTATTGTTCCAATGTCATTTTGTTTATGTAGTGTCACACAAGTTATTAACTGCAATGTTCAAATTTATTTACTATGTTTAAATGCATTTGCTCTGAAAAATCAGAAGTTTTGTTATTCTTTATTAATCTTTAAAAATCAGAAGTATTGTTCTGAAAACTTCATTGATTTATTTATATCTTATGAAGAAATCTTGAATCTTTATTAAACATTTGTGTAAAATTAATTTACATGTATGAGGATCCAAGTCCCTATCAACATGCTTAGGATCCATGTCCCTATCAGCATGCTTAGTTACATGTATGAGGATCCAAGTACTATATAATTATATTTTATTTTAAAACTATGTTTGTTTTTATCCACTTGCAAGCTTTCCTATTCATTGGTCAACATCATTTGTATGTAAAACTTAATACAGTTGCTCTATTTACAAGGCACGGAAATTGAGGGGGATAAGTTTGCTATGATATATTTTTCTCATATGCTGTGATATGTCAACCTATTATATTCTGATATGTAAATGTCTTATGTTCTGGTCCATAGTTGCACATGTTTCTGTTTCTTATAGTATCTCATAGTTTTCTGATTTACATTTTTTCAAATAGCTTCGGGATTGTCAAGCCTGTCTAACGCATGGAATGGATCGAAGCTCCATTTTAACATCAATCATCCCCAAGTTGAAGAGTTCAAATCATTGTATTCTTCATCCAAAGAAACTATTAACATTTCCTATAATTTTACGACTATGATTATTACTTTCACATTCTAACACACATTTGGTATTTTGCATCAGGTTAGCATCTGAACAATCAACCCCTGCTCCATCTCATTCTGTCACACAAACAAATTCTATTATCCAATCTACCAACACAAGATGGACAAACCCAAGTGAGGTCAAAACCATTCGGCAAATCTATGACCTCAGAAAGGTCTGTTGTAGTGTTTCTCATGTGCATTGTTTTTCCGATTAACATATTTTCCGTAACAATTAGTTATACCATACTAGGATTGCTTTGCCACAACCATTGGTACTACCATACGATTTAAGGCTTCAAAATTCGGATGGTACTTTGAGTCGTGTCCAAATTGCAAGGCTTCACATAAGTCTCAAGGAACCATATTTGAATGTGCGTGTGGAGTTACGGATGTTGAACCTGTTACAAAGTAAGCATTCCTTATCATTACCAAATTTTCATTTTAACATCTGTTGTGACAACAGGTTAACATCTTCTGCTCTTTTTATGTTAGATACAAAGTTGAAATCGAGGTTGAATATGATAACCACGTCGGATGCTTTGTATTTTGGGATAAAGACTGTATCCCCTTTGTTAAGTTGACTGCTAGGGAATTGCGACAAGTCATGAAAGAGGTACTTCCTAACACAATGTTTACTCACTATTGACTATTTCAATTGTTAGTTAACTATATTTTGCATTATGAATTATTGTTCTCATAGGCCGGAGAGGACAATCCGAAGATCTATCCAACCCATCTGGACAACATATTGAACAAAAAATTAGCTTTTAGAATCAAGTTTCAATCACAGTATGGCCAATTCTCTATTGTTAACATACTTAATGATCCTCCGGGCCTTTACAAGACCTTAGACGATTTGCTGAAACCTGAAGAGGTACAAGCCATTAAATTATTGATTTCAATGTTGAGCTCATCGAATAAAACTAATCACTTTACGTATATCATCGCAGCATTCTTCAAAAACACCACTGCCTATCAATGACAAGAATCTTGCAAGGGTCCTCCAAAATGAAATGATGGTATGGATGTAACTTTGTTTTTTTATATATGTCTGAATTGTTGTATGGAAATAATCTTGAATGAATATGTATATGAACTTATAACAAATTCAATTATATTTGTAGCAAATGAATTCAAATGATCAACATGAATCCATTCCCACCGCTTTTGCCAATACCGATTCAAGTCCGTCAACCTGCTCTAGCAACACGCCGGCTAAGAGGCTTCCTGACCCTCAATGTCTAGATGAAATCTTGCAGACTGAAATTCTCACTCCGCAACTTTCCGCAACAAAGGTTAAGCACTTGAAGAAGGAGTAGTCCAACAAATGAGGAACCATTTTATGAAATTGAAAAAGGCTTAATATTTCTACATTCTTCAAATGCTAAGACCAACAATGAATATGCTTGTATTTATGTCATTTGGTGAAGTTTTATGGTGCGATGCAACTATTTCTGTTTCTTAGACATGCTCTTTCTGCAAAATTGACTTTTGACTAATTTTGTGGTGCAATGCACCTGTTTCTGTTTCTAAAAAAATGTCCATGTGACTTATTTTATGGGTATTATGCACCCTTTCCTTTTGGTCCAGTTTTACATATGGTTGTAACTGGCATGGTGAAACTTTTATAGTAATCTAATATTAAGTTATTTCTCTATATCTTTGTATGCCTCTCATTAACAGTATATGCTTGCAATATGCTTGCAATATGGTTGTTAATTGCAAAAGGTGTTAATTGCATTATATGCTTGCAATATGGTTGTTACAAATATGCTTACATCTAAAGGAATTAGTTGTAACTACAAACATGTTTTTATTCAATACAACCCGATAAACTAAGCCTGCCAAATAACTCAAATATGCATTAAGCAGAATTTTGCTTTTAAGAATTTATCCAAATATGTTTGTTGTTTGTTGTTGATATAATTCCCCTAAGTGATATAAACTAATATCCATAGAATAATAAGGAAAAACATAAGGTGATACAACTATTAGAACCTTGCCACTTTATTTTTATTCTACTATTATTTTTCACTCTCAAACTCAATATGAAAGTCTGTAGTGAGAGAAAACGCATATCAAACTACTGCCACACTAACAAAAGGTACTTCTTGGTGTTTTGTCATAGCTACTTTTCAGAATATATTTTCAAATCTTGCTTGCAAAAGTCAATCAACATTAAATGTAGGATGTGTGATGTCATGTGTTTTCTTTTACCAACCATGATTTTAGCTACTATGTCCTAATACAAATAGGATATACTTTTTCTACAAAGTCTTTTCCCATACTAAACTAATGATAGTTACAATATTATAGTATTATTTTTTTACAGCCTTTTAATATTATTAATTAGCAAGGATATGCAAAGTCTGACTACTACAAGCATGTGAGAAGGCAAACCGTGGAATGCTCATAGACTAGGCTCAGTTTTTCATATACTAACTACACTATAGAAAAAGCATTGGTTACTAACTATGTTGATTCAAGTCACCAACCATATACTAATCATTTTACAAAGTACTCTAATTTAAATTGACAAATTTAATTTACTTACAAATTGGTCTTCATAAAATACAAATTTACAATTACACCAAGATACAATGTGAATTTGGTTTAGGGATTAACATTCTTACTGCAGAAACTTCTCTTTCAAGAATGTGATTCTAAAGGACTTCTTGGAAACAATGCATCCTCATGTTTAGCAAAGGTGAGCATTTCTGGTTTTTATATGTTACTACAACAAGCATGTTTTGATTGATTTTTCTCTATAGCATTCAATACATCCTCATGTTTAGCAAATGTAAGCAGAACTGGTATTGAGATTGTATTTATTGAAAGTTATTCGTTGCATTTATGTGTATCTATGCTTAACTATATTGAGATGCTAAGTTTAGCTCTGCATTATACTTTAGCTATGCATTGTAGTATTTTTTTGCTGTTTGATATGTGAAAATACCATATATTTTTGCATTGTGTTGATGTCTGAAAATATCATATATCTGATATGTGAAAATATCATATATTTTTGCAGCAAATTAATGTTATGTCTTGCTCAGTAGTAATGATTGTCATATTGTTACTTCATATTGTTACTGATACCTTATATAACAATGATACCTGATATTTTTGCAGCAAATTAATATTACCGATACCTGATATAGCAATGAAATTCTTGCTCAGTAGTAATGATGAATGATATAGCCAACTAATACTTCATATTGTTACTGATGGATGATATAACAATGATTGTCATCATGTTATATGCGGCTTTTCGTATTGTTATTGATGGATGATACCTGTTACTGATACTTCATATTGTTACTGATATAAGGAAACAAAAACTTTATTGCTCGATATGGATCACGTCACGAATATAACATCAGCAAAGCGTGCAAGGGCAAGAAGGTATCAAATACTACGAGAATCACGGTCTAAACGACAACGTAGTGCAACTAACCCTCAACACCCAATATCTGACCAAATGTCTACCCCGTATATAATTGGAAGTAGAATTCCACTTTCCGAAATCACTCCCTCTCAGCAAAATAGAATAACAGTTGCTCGCATTGTCGAAGAAGGACGGTTGCTTACTGAAAATATTCTTGGGACAGAACCTAGCCATAGCAAACATGTTTTTCACCCTTACAAGAATATTTCCAATGTTCGGTCTATAGGAACCAATTTACTATCCAAGTTCTCCAAGGCCGTAAATAACAAGCAAGATGAGAAACATACAAATTCGTATGGCGTGTCACCGACAAGAGCAGAAGGTTCAAATATCAACAACGTATACCATGCCGGAGAAACTTCGATTCAAAGAAAGTATGTGAATTCAATTATCCTATTTATAGATTGTTGAGCATATTGATAGTTCTAACCAATTCATGAACTTTGTATGACCTGTTATAACTGCTATGAGTCTTGATTTTTATATGACATACTTGTAACCAAATCCTCAATATGGTTGTATTTTCCTCTTTGATTTTTGACTAAATTGTTTCTTCAGGTCTCCAAAACTTCCAGTCCCGAGTCAGACTCATGAGCTTTTGCAGAACTTGCATACTTCTGTTGATAGGTATGTGATAAATTTATCAAATATTTCATGGTTGATTAAGTATTTTTTAAATAATGTCTATATATAATTACGTAAGCTATCATAACATCACTTATTTATCACATTAGGCCAATACAATATGCAAAACGGCCTCGTGGAAGACCTCGCAAGACACCCGTACTACCATCGCAACCACTCCCTCACGCAGAAATGGTGGCTCAAAGTAAACAGATAGATAGTAGAAGCAATGTGCCAATCGAATCTTCTTCATCATTTTCACATAGGTGTGCAAATATAATCATTTATTTTCATTAGCAAAACTTTGAGCATATATGGAGAAACTACTTACGTAACCACATATTTCTAATAGTTTGTCAGTTTCATAAAATGAGTTATACAGTTTGTTTTGTATCTATGACATTGCGATTTTATGGTGCAGCATGTCGTCTTCGTCAAGACCTACTCGTGGCCGACCAAGGACTTCATTAGGAGTTCCACATCTAGCTCAGCATCTTACGCAAAAAACTCAGCATGTTAACACCGTCATAGACCAACGAAAATTTGGCATGCATTCTACATCGTCATTACACATTAGGTACGTCGTAAACCGTTGTTATAAAAATTGAAGTGATTTAGATAACTTTTAACACTGTTGCCCCTGGAAGTCTTGACGAAGTTTTTCTACAGTACCTCACATTCCCCTGGCCACGTCAGCGCGAATGTTCTGGTCTCCGAATTTCCAAGAATTCCCAGACCTGTTCCAACGTGTGCCACACCTCTTCCAGCGTCTGTCATATTTACCCCAACCATTAATCCAGATTTTTTTAATAGCGACTCCGATGATGGATCCGACTACGACCCTTTTGCAAGTAAGGACAAACATTGTGTTTATTTACATGTTCTTCACAATATGCATTTTTCAATCATGTTTCAGTGAAGAGTGTTAATAACCATATGCACGGTTAATATGCATTTCTTTGTTATAACTGATACATATGGTTTATTTTGATTTGATCACAGCTCATCATTCCGAGGATGAATCCTTATCCGATTCAGACGACTTCGAACCACCTTTTATAATTAATGAAAGATCAAATAACACTTCTCAAGGTACATCATATAAATTCATGAACAACATAAAAATTTATTTGCCTCTTTATTTTGAAATTCGAATATGGATGTAAGAGTTAGGTGGTTATTTGCAGAATATTACGACATCGGGGATCCTTTAATTGAGTGTCGTTATTGTAAAGCCATGATGTGGTATCAAGAGAGAATGGGAAAAAGTCATCATTCAGCTAATCCTAAGTTTTCGTTATGTTGTGGCAATGGAAAGGTTGAACTCCCATTACTTAAACAACCACCTCCGGTACTATCACGTCTTCTATTCGATGATGATAGTGTGGTTAGCAGGAAGTTTCAACAACAAATTCGCATTTATAACATGATGTTTGCGTTCACTTCACCTGGTGCAAAGTTGGACAATCGTTTTAACAACGGATGTGGACCGCCTACAATACGTATTCAAGGACAATCTTGTCATAGGATTGGAAGTTTGTTGCCTCCTGAAGGTCAACCACCAAAATTTGCACAACTATATATCTTTGACACGGAGAATGAAGTCCAAAACAGAATGCAGGGCTTAAGGTATTCTAAATTACACAACGTCCGATTTTTTAAAGTTTAATGTAATGTGTTTCATTCATTTAATCATTACTATCCCTTCTTTTCTATACTACATTTTATTTAATTTCTTTCACATTTATAGGAACACAAAAAACATTGATCCAATCATTGTGCAACAGTTGTCATCTATGCTTTACACACATAACCCCCATGCCAAGAGTTTTCAAATGGCCAAACAATGGTTGTTCAATTCTAATACACAAAATTTGAAGTTGAGACTCATCTCAGATAGAACAACTGATGGTCGCATATACAATCAACCAACTGTTTCTGAAGTTGCTGCTTTAGTGGTTGGTGACATTGACACTGCAGAGCAAAGGGATATTATCATGCAAACTAGGGGAGGACAATTACAGAGAATTAATGAACTTCATGCAGCATACATGGCTTATCAATATCCTTTGATTTTTCCCTATGGAGAAGATGGTTATAGACCAAACATTGCTCATAGAGATTTACCCATCTTCCAAGACAACAAGAGAAACAGACTTACAATAAGAGAATGGTTGTCATTTCGAATTCAAAGCAGAATCGGCGAGGCTAGGACTTTATTAGCATCCAGAAGACTATTTCAACAATTTTTGGTTGATGGCTACACAATGTTAGAGTCTGAACGATTACAATGGATTCGTGAAAATCAACCAAAACTTAGGGTCTCAAAGTACAAAAATCTTAACGAAGAGGGTGATCAAAGTCAAGCTTCTGGGGCAACCATAGGAAAACGAGTCGTGTTGCCTTCTACATATGTAGGTGGAAGGAGGTTTATGGATCAGTTGTATTACGATGGTATGGCTATTTGTAGCAAGGTCGGCTTCCCTGATTTGTTTATAACTTTCACTTGCAACCCAAATTGGCCTGAAATCCAAAGACTGCTAAGACCACTTCATCTTAAGCCGCAAGATCGTCCTGATGTCATCTCGAGGATTTTCAAAATTAAGTTTGACCAACTTCTATCAGATTTGACAAAGAAAGGTGTATTGGGCAAGGTGGTTGCATGTAAGTTAAATGCCCGCAAACTTACTTTACATTATATTTGGTTTAGAATAACTTAATATTTTCATACACTAATAAATTTATATATCATCATACACTTTTGTAGATATGTACACCATTGAGTTTCAAAAGAGAGGGTTACCACATGCACATATCTTGCTATTTTTGCATCCTTCTAATAAGTATCCAGGGCCTGATGATATTGATAGGATAATTAATGCTGAAGTGCCTGATCCTTTGAAGGATCCAAAATTGTACAACTTGGTCAAAACTCACATGGTTCATGGTCCTTGCGGTTTGGCAAATCTAAACTCACCTTGCATGAAAGTTGGAAAGTGCTCAAAGTATTACCCTAAGAAATTTCAGGCTACAACCATAGTTGATCAAGATGGCTATCCAGTTTATAGGAGAAGAGACAATGGACACACTATTGAAAAAAATGGAATCATCCTTCATAGTGGTCATGTGGTTCCTCATAATCCAAGTTTATTATTGAAGTATGAAGCACACATCAACATGGAATGGTGCAATCAGAGTACTTCCATCAAATACTTATTCAAATACATCAACAAAGGTTCCGATAGAATTTCTGCTGTTATTCATTCTTCAGATGATAGTTCAATTGGTGGGAGGAAGAATGTGGATGAAATCAAGCAATATCTAGATTGTCGTTACATTTCCCCAAGTGAGGCATGTTGGAGGATTTTTGCATATTCCATACATGGTAGGAAACCAGCTGTTGAAAGATTGTTCTTTCACATGGAAGGAGAGAATTTTGTTTTCTACAAAGACTATGAGCAAATCGGAAATGTTTTGCTTAAACCAAGTGTCACTGAATCTATGTTTACGGCATGGTTTGAGGCAAACAAAATATATGATGAAGCTAAGTTGTTGACATATAGTGACTTTGTCACTAAATTTGTGTATCATAAACGGACTAGAACATGGAAGCCTAGGAAGAGAGGGTATACTATTGGTCGTCTTATCTGGGTTCCTCAAAGCACAGGTGAACTGTATTACTTAAGAATGATGTTGACTGTTAAGAAAGGACCTATAAGTTATGATGATATTAAAAAAATTGATGGCATCCAACATAAGACTTTCAGAGAGGCATGCTTTGCTATGGGGTTTCTACAAGATGATAGGGAATTTATTGAGGCTATAAAAGAAGCACATGTTTGGGGATCTGGTGTTTTTTTAAGGAACTTGTTTGTTACTATGTTGTGTTCCTCATCTATGAATAGACCTGAGCATGTTTGGAGCAAGACATGGAAGTACTTATCTGATGGTATTCTTCATGAGAAACGTGTTTTGAACAAAAATCCAGGTACATTTTGTATGACTACTTATTTGCATAAGCAATTCTATTATGATTGACATTTAATACTTTATAGTTGTTTCCCTTTTCTATACTAGGATTAACACTCACTGATGAAGAAATAAAACAACTCACCCTTATTGCAATAGAAACTCAATTACAAAAGAACAATAAAAGTTTGAAAGACTTCAAGACAATGCCTCACCCAGATGATTTTGTACTTTCATTTGTTGGAAATCGGTTGGTTTATAAAGAGATGCATTATGATCAACTTGCTCAGAATGAGATTTTCAATCATTTGTACTCATCATTAACAGGTAAATCTTCCATCCCAATATACAAATTTATATTACTATTTCAATCCACATCAAATGTTACTTTATTCATATTCCTTAATGCCAAAGGATCATTAACATCATAAGAAACTTCATTGACATTATTTATTTGATGTCTTTTTTATATGTTGGCGGTTGAGGTTTTCTTGGAAGTACAAAACCATATTAACTTCTTTATCACAACATTCTTATTTGTAGGAGAACAAAAAGACATTTATGTTGAAATCATGAATGCTGTAGAAAGACAAAGTGGGGGAGTATTTTTTTTATATGGTTACGGTGGAACAGGTAAAACATTTATGTGGAACACTTTGGCAGCTTCACTTCGTGCTAATAGAAAAATTGTCTTGCCTGTTGCCTCAAGTGGTATTGCAAGTTTGTTGTTACCAGGTGGTCGGACAGCTCATTCAAGGTTTAAGATTCCTGTCCCTACCTTAGAATCTTCCATTTGCAACATTGACAAAAAAGATGATCTTGCTGAGCTTTTAAAGTTGACACATCTTATTATATGGGACGAGGCTCCAATGGCTAACAAGTTTTGCTTTGAGGCTCTTGATAAGTCTTTGAAGGACATTATGAGTGGAATTCCTCGTGCAAAGGAAAAACTATTTGGAGGCAAAGTAGTAGTCTTTGGTGGTGATTTTAGACAAATTCTTCCAGTGGTCCCAAGAGGTAGTAGATCTGATATTATTCATGCATCAATCAATGCTTCTTACATTTGGGATGAGTGCAAAGTTCTCAGACTTACAAAAAACATGCGCCTACAAAGTAAGACAAACACTTCTAACCAAGAGGAGGTGCGCCTTTTTTCCGAATGGATCTTGAAAATTGGTGATGGTACCATGTCTGAGCCAAACGATGGTTATGTTGATCTTTCCATTCCTGATGAGTTGCTAATTACAAATTTTACAAATCCTATTGAGGCTATTGTTCAAAGTACCTATCCCGATCTCATAAATAACTACCATGATCCCAATTATCTGCAAAGTCGAGCAATATTGGCTTCAACAATTGAGGTGGTTGATGACATTAATCAATACATCACTAATATTCTTCCAGGTACTCAAGAAATATATTATTTTTTCTTATGATAATATTATGCTTTACATTACAATTTGCATTATTTATGATTGTAATTTCCTTGTGTTTTTTATTTGATAGGAGAAGAAAAGGAATTCTTTAGTAGTGATTCTATTGATAGATCTGAAGCTACAGACTTTGATGCTTTTGAGCACTTGACTCCTGAATTTCTTAATGCTTTGAAAACTTCTGGTTTACCTAATCATTCAATCAAGTTGAAGGTTGGTGCAACTATTATGTTGATGCGGAACTTGGATCATTCTGAAGGCTTATGCAATGGAACAAGACTTACTGTAACTAGGTTTGCTAATCATGTCATTGAAGCAAAAATCATTTCTGGGAAGAACTTAGGTAACACCATTTATATTCCTAGAATGTCTTTGTCACCGTCACAATCACCATGGCCGTTTAAGTTGGTTAGAAGGCAGTTCCCCATTATTGTTTCTTTTGCCATGACCATCAATAAATCTCAAGGACAAACTTTGGACAATGTGGGTTTATATCTACCAAAGGATGTTTTTAGTCATGGTCAACTCTATGTCGCAATGTCAAGAGTAAAGTCTAAACAAGGTCTTAAGATTCTTATTCATGACAAAGACAACATTGCTAAAACAACAACCACTAATGTTGTATTCAAGGAGGTTTTTCACAATATTTAGTATGTATACTTTACAATTTGCTTGATAGCTAAAAGTTTACAAATATATTTGTTGGTTCATTCTTTTACTTTGTTACATAATATTTGACATTTTGTTTTCAGGTGGAGTTATTCAATCATTCTTCAAGACTTTGATGCTTTTGTAGCATTTTTTTGTCCATCCCAATATGGAGAGTCGTGTATCGTTTTCTAATTAAATTTTTGAGTGCAAGACATGTTGAGATTGCATTTTTCCTTTATTTATTTGTTCATTACATTGAAACAATTAATATGTTGGATACATTGTGGCTAAAACATGTTTCCATTATGGAATAGTCTTCATGTTGTTATTATTCAACAAAGTACTTATCATATTGTTTATTGAAATGATATGCAAGAGAGTTGGTGGAAAAAATGGTGTATGCATGCTAATTCATTTTTTTGCTATAAATTATTAGGCATAAATTTGCAATATATATATTGCAATTTATTTGCAAAGCACACAACTTGGTGCAATTAAATGGTGTATGCCAAGAGAAACATATAGTTTGGTTGCCATTATATAGTTAGTATTTATCATAACTCACACTAATATTCCTCTAAAATATAAGCATGAATGTATTTTTTTTATACTTTCTTAATCTCAGGATTCAATGTCAACTTTTATATATTTTTTATTTATTTTATAATTATATAATGTAATTGGAACTTAATTATACATTTAATTATTTTATACCGTATAAAACGATTTTACCCGTGCCCGCACGGGTATGTTACTAGTTTCAAATAAAAGCTTCTAGTCCTTCTCTTTTTATTGCTCACATTAGAAACTCAAAACTTTAATCATTTTTCCAAAGCTTTTTCTTATAGTGCTTGTGGAGATTTATTTCAAACGGAGAATGATTCATCAACTTGCACTCACTAAAAGTTTTTTCTTTATCAATGAGGTAGATTATAGAAATGGATAAGAAAAACACAACGTTCAAAAGAGAAGGACTAGAAGCTTTTATTTAGAAGATTTAAAAAAGGCTAAAGTTTTGAGTGATGTTTAATTTTAATTTTCTTGCAATTTTTTTTTTTTTTGAATTTTGAAGATTAGTGAAGCTGATGATGAAGATTTAGATGAGAAAAAGAATGAAAAATATAATATTAGATATTGATTGTGTACCATTATAATTAAAAAAATCGTCAAGATTTAATGGTGTAAAATTTGTTTATAATATCAAACGGTTAAAATTTAAGAAAAAAAATAAAGTTTTTGGTGAACACTCAAAAATATTTTCTTCCATTGATTAATAGAATAGAATAATTTTTAAGGAATTAAAACATAATGTTTATTAGTTATAAGACTAGAATGAAACATTAAATTAAAACAAAATACTCTTTCTTCGTCCCTTAATTTTGTCTCGGGGTCCATTTTGATCTCTAATATTTTAAAATGTTCAAATCAATCCTTTAATTATTTAAAATTGACCGCGTTCATCCTTTCGTCTGTCTCCGTTAGTGATTGTGCAGAAAGAGTGTCCATGTGGCTTTGACGTGGCTTTAATTGGATTACATGACATTGACGTGGCTTTTAACATGTTATATGTTATGATTTTGTGTTAACATTGTCATTTTAAGAAACACATTGTTCCAGAAAGCATCATTTAGAGAGGAGAAGAACGTTGAAGGCGAAAAGCATCGTTCCAAATAGCGTGGTCTTGCGAGCAAAAGGTTGAAATCGTCGTTGCTAACAAGTTAGTAAGTTGTTCCTTTGTATGAGTTCTTCATGTTTCCAATATGAGAAATTATGGGTTTTTTTAAAAATTAGGGCTTTGTATGCTTCCAATCTTAGAAATTAGGGTTTTTAATAATATTGATTTTGAACTGACTAGGTGTAATGGACGAGTTTATAGTACTAATAATTCATCACAGTGGTGAATTTGTTGATGGTGATCTTAGAGTGTATGAAGGAGGTAAAGATGATGAGCTGAAAGTAGATGTGGATATATGGAGTTATTTTGAGTTGATAGGTACACTGAAGGATTTGGGTTATAGGGATTTTGAGAAAATCTATTACAATGACCCGACGTTTGGGATGAATTCATTGAATGATGATGCAAGAGCATTAGAAGTGGCTTATCTTTATAGTGTTCACTTAGGAGTATACATCTACATTGTATATAAACTTGATCAGCCAGATTACTTTCATGGGCCTATAGAAGCAGAATTAGGAAATAGTGACAATGTCAATGAGGAGACAGATGTAGTTGAAGAAGTGTTTTCCAAATTGTATGAAGAAGCTCAAAATGGTGACAATGTCAATGTAAATGGTGATAATGTCAATGAGGATGCTCAAGTTGTTGTCTCTATTGTTGAAAATGTTGTTTTGGATCCTGAAAATGTTGCTTTAGATGCTCATAATGTTGGTATGGAATATGGTGAGGTGCATGATGCTCTAAGTAGTGATGATAGTGAGGATTCTTTGTACAAGTATGATAGTGCTCTAGAGGTAGCTTTTGATGATTCTTCTGATGGATTAGATGATATAGATGACAATGAATTGGCAAATTGACTTGAACATGAACAACTTGAAGAGGGACGATCCAAAAAAACAAAAAGAGAAATGGGAATAAGCCCAAGGTGAATTTAAAGTAAGTGACAATGAAAGTGATGAGCTAGTGACATTGAAAGTGATGAGCTACTGATGATAACGTCTTACCTAATATTAGAAGGAAGATTGAAAAAAACAGTAGTTACACCAACTAAGAAGACCACACCCAAGAAAAAAATTAGATCTATTTAGAATGCCATTTTGAGTTATTATCATTTTGTGTAATGGTCTTAACTAAAATTTGGAACCACCAACTGTCATTTTCTGTTATGCTTATGTATGTCATTTTAAGTTGTTGGCATTTTGTGTAATGGATATGGATGTCATTTTGAACAAGTTTATGTTAATGGCAATTATGTGTTATGTTGAAATTTTGTTAATTACAAGTCTATATGTTAATTCATAATTGAATAATTGGACAATGTTACAATGAACAATTGAAGTGATACAAACAATTGAACTAATAAAATTTGAAAAACATAGTTTTAAAACATGATATTCATCCCTCACCTTCACTAACCCTCATCCTTTGTTCCCACTTATATCTTCGACATTCAATTAACCCAAAATATGAATTTCATAGTACACCATAGTATTACAACAATCAAACATCTTATAATACATACATCAATCATGATTCATGAAAATTTGTCATATAACTAAATCATCAATTTCACCAACATTCATTCTCATGATCAAAGCTTCATATATTCATCAATGGCAGAAAATACATATGCATAAATATGATGATTTACACACCAATCAAATAATCAACATAATCAATCACCAATTCCATATTTGAAACACAACAACACATCCAAAATAGAATCATACAACCCTAATGAGAGCAAAGACCTTTCTTATCTACCCTATCATGCAATACACCCACCGTGAAGGCCCTTTCTCCCCCTTAACTTAGATTTTCCAGCATCAAGTCCTCTAATAAAAAATTGGTTCTTCCCGCCTTAAGCCTTATACTTGTTCTTTTCACTTTTTCTCCAACTCCTATTTTATACATACTATAAAACTTCTTCCAATTTCACACTCTTCTATTTATAAATAAAAACCTAATGATATGTGAAGAACCAACAAGTGAAGTCGAAAGAGAAGGTTGACAAGAAGAAATCAGAGGTCCATCAAGCATAATCAAACCTCAACGAATAAGATACATGTCTGTAAGGTTGAAATAATGTGTGATTACATAAGATGATGTGGTCGATGATAAAGGTGAGCTAGTACCCAATGCTTTTTATGTAAATATCAAACCAATCAACGCAGTTGAGGTATTAAAGGATTCAAAGTGAATGAAATCAATGAATGAGGAGTTGAAGTACATCGAAGTCAATAACACTTGGTCATTTATCGAATTGCCTCAAGTCAAGAATGAAACCTATGTGAAGTGGGTATATAAGGTGAATTTTAATCCCAAAGGAGAAATAAATCGACACAAGGCGAGACTTGTGGCGAAATGATTTCTTCAGAAAGAAGGAATTGAATTCGATGAAGTTTTTGCCCCAGTTACTTGGATCGAAACAACCGGGTTGGTTGTTGGTCTAACAAACATGAACATCTGGAATATGTTTCAGTTGGATGTGAAATGTTCATTCCTGAGTGGCCCATTAGATGAAGAAGTTTATGTTTCACAACTAGTTGGGTTTGTGAAACAAGACAAAGAAAGCAAGGTATACATGTTACATAATGCTCTGATGGACTCAAACAAGCTCCAAGACCTTGGAATAAGAAGATAGATAGCTTTCTAAAGGAGAAGGAATATGAAAGTACACAACTGAGCATGAAGTATATGTAATAAGAAGCAATAGTGAATTGTTTATGCTATGTCTCTATGTCGATGACTTGTTGATAATAGGTAGCTATTGGAAAGAGATCGAAGACTTCAAAGGTGATCTTAGCGGGGAATTAGAATTGTTTGATCTAGGCGACATTTCATACTTTCTTGGTATCGAATTCTACAAGAGTATTAGATGCTTGATGTTGCATAAAAGAAGATATACAAGTGATATACTCAAAATATTTGAGATGGAAGATTGCAATTCGACTTCGACACCTGTTGAACCAAGACTGTAATTGTTGAAAAACTCAGATGAAGATGATGTCGACCCAACATACTACATATGACTTATTGGGTCGTTAAGATACCTTTGTCATACAAGGTCTGATCTAGCATACAATGTAGGTATGGTGAGTATGTTCATGTAGAAGCCAAAGGTATCACACTTAGCAGTGACAAAGAGGATACTAAGGTATCTGAAAGGAACTCTCGGCTAAGGCATTTTATTTCCCGCAACTGATGAAGGAAAAAAATGAAAACTAGTGGGTTACACTAACTCAAGTTGGTGTAGTGATCTTGATGATAAAAAAATCCACAGTTGGCTATGTGTTTATGCTATGTGGTGCAACAGTTGCTTGGAAATAAAAAAAAAAGAACCACTAATGGCATTGTCATTGTATGAAGTAGAATACATAATTGCTTCTCTCTGTTCATGTCAAGCAACGTGGATGGTGAATTTGGTCGAAGAAATCACAACGAAAAATCATGGAGCAATTACCATGAAGATCGACAAAATATTTGCTATCAATCTGACAAAGAATCTGATAACACATGGAAGAAACAAGCACATCAAAATGATGTTCCATTATATTCGAGAGCAAGTAGCAATAAGAAGATGAACTTTGAACACTCCAAAATTGAGAATCAGATTGCAGACATCACGACAAAAGCGGTGTAGGTTGAAGTGTTCAAGAAGCTAAGATCTATGATGAATATAGATAGATTAGGCACAATGAATTAGGTGGTGTGTTGAGAATGTAATATCTAGTGTCGAAGCATGTTGCTCGGCATAAATAATGGTTTGTCGAAATGTCAAATCAGTATCGCTCCAACATATATTAGAATTAACTTTATTTGTTTGGGTTAGTTGAGTTAGGTTAGTTGGATATTGCTTGGTGTGCAAGCAATCTCTTCCTATAAATAGAGAGATATCCTATCTTTGTAATAATGCATTTGTATAGAGAAAAATGTTAATAAACAAAAAACTTCAGTTTGAAGGCAAATAGAATCTCTACATAAATATTCTCCATCTTCCCCTTTTCTCTAAAACCTTAATTTCATTTTCTTCCCCAATTCATCTTTTTTCTTCTTTAATAATTATTGTGTTGCAAAATCATCTTGTAACCAAAGTATGATTGATTAGCTCAAGTGAATAGTGAAAAATAAGAGGCAGAATCAATCGAAAGAATTGATTCTTGTTCATCAATATTGATTCAGAATTCTCATAAGTTTGATGTAATTCCAACAAAGAGAAGAAAATGAAAACGTGTAACGAGATTAATTCTTATAATAATTTAAATTAATTAATTTGCTCACTATAATACTCTATTTTTTTAAAACCTTAAATGAGATTAATCTAATTATTTAATTAATATGCATAAAATGAAATTTTTTATTATTTATAAAAATTCATACAAAATATCTAAACACATTAATGTTTTATTAAAAATATTTTCTTAATATAAATATTTAATAATTATATTTTCGTTTCATTAGTTGTTCGCGCATTTCAACGTTTAAGATTCATTTAGATATATTTTTTATTCAATGTGATAACATTTTTCGATCCTTACTTTTTTAAAGGATCACTATACCATTTTAACTTTTATTTTCAAATTTATTCATAGAAGCATCTCTCATGCGTGATTGTTCCCCCTGTAGCCAATTTGTATAGTCTTTTAAGTATATCTTCATTTTGTATAGTCTTTTAAGTATATCTTCATGTTTCAAACTTGAGGGATATTCGATTTCAAATCTATAGGAAAGAGTTTTAAAGAAATTTGCTTTTGCTTTTGTCTGTGAAATTCTCTTTAAAACTCGACGTTACTTGTTCGAAATCGTTTATCCTCAAGTTTGGAACATGATATGAAACACATGTGAACAATGATCCAACCTAGATGTAGTCACGTGTATCTTATTAGTTTATATAAGAAAGATGTATGCTAAAAAATTGCAATTACAAATATCATATAAAAACCTTTCAATTATATTATTAAAAATCATTTCATTTTTAATTATTAAAACATATTTATAAAATAATTAAGGAAATATTTACACTAATCACCCTTGTTTTTTTTATTGCAATATGATGTAATGGTTTTAAATTTAAATGATTTTTTAAATTTTTTTTTTATAATTATAAGGATTATTATATCTCTTGTTTAGAAAACAAATATTGGTCTTTTAAAAAAGTATTTGTTGGAAGCACAATGATGTTTTATTTATTAATTTTCCAATTTAAAAATAATTGTATACTTTTATATGAAAAAAATGTTTTTATACTAAGAAAATATTATTTCTTTCTAATAGAAAATTGCTGAAACAATAAAATAAAATAACAAAGTTTTTCATCTTTGGTAGAAGAATACATTCTTTATTAATTGTTAAAATAATTAAAATATATTTAATAATAAATTAAAAAAATATTTCAATAACTAGAAAAATTAATATTAGTATTGTCAAAAATAAAATTACACCTAAGGTCCTTTAACATTTTTTAGCAACTTGATCGTTTAAATGATTTCTAGATCATTTTTCTCATATTTTGAATATTTAAAAATATGACTGTTTTATTTTTGATTGCATTTCATCATTTTTGTACCACTCAAAAATAATTCATCATTTTTTACCACTCAAAAATAATTCATCATTTTTTACCACTCAAAATAATTATATCTTCATGTAACTTATGGTGTAATAATACACACTAACTTATGGTGTAATAATACACACGTTTAATAACTTAAAGATTAAATTATTTTTAAAAACTTAAAAATTAATCTATTAAAAAAATACTTAAAGAACATATAGTATAATTTTGCCTATGGTCAAATGTCAACCTGAAATGATTAAAATTACTTTCTATAAATGTATCAAAATATGAATAATATTATATATAAATAGTTATAACAAGTTGGGATACGAGTGTATTTTATATTAAGGGTTAAATATGTTTTTAGTCCTTATAAATATCTCAATTTTAGTTTTTAGTTCCTAAAAAAAATATCGAATTTTAATTTCTATAAAATTATTTTTTGTACACAGATTTAATCCCTATAGAGAGATTAAAATAACTACATAAGTAATTTTATAGGAACTAAGACTCGACGTTTTTGTATAAGGATTAACAATCAAAATTGAGATATTTATAGGGACCAAAAACATATTTAACCCTTATATTTATTTGCAAAAAGAATAAAGAAAATAAAATAAAAAAAGTGAAATAATATGAAGACAAATAAGAGACTTAAAAAATAAATAATGTTATTGATGTTTGTTGTCTAACTTTAAAGTAGTAACTAAATATAAATTTATAATTTATCTGTAACAATATAGAATGTTAAAAAATTTAATATCACTATTTTAAAATAGAGTGATTTGATATACATAAATTTAATATAGGTTAGTTTTCAATTGTTTTCAATGTTAACATATATAATATTCATGATCATGCCTCAAGAGAAAAATATATTTAATAAATGAAAAATTCTAACGAATGTCCTCAGAGCATTGGTTAAATGATTAAAATCGTGAGTTGAACATTATTTAATAAATTAAAAAATATGTTTTTTTTTTAAATATATGTGTATTCAATGCATTGAAAAGAGAAATAATCAACTATTTTAAAGAATATTATATGCATTAAATAAATTGAACATAATATATTTTTCTTATTTGAAATTCTTAACCAATATCCTCAATGTTGGAATATTATACGGATTTAATATTATTTCAATAATTATGTGGTCAAATATATATTTAATTATATTAGCTATTTTATCAAATAAAGTGCTTTGAATAAATTATGTAATCAAATAAGGTTAAAATGCTATTTAGATTTTATTTATGAATTATTTAATTAATTAATAAATTAAATAATTCGATATGGGATCAAATATGAGTGGATGTCTCACCTATTTAGGAATAATGAGAATTCTAATTGATCATCACACTATATATAAGCTATGATCCCCAATATAATGTACATAAGCATTTTACCTATTCTCTCCATCTGAAGAGTGTTCAACGCATTAGGAGTACCGATTGAGGAAGATCCATAAGCCAACAAGTGTCAGTCACTTGTCTCTACATTTTCTAATTTTCAGGATTAACGTTAACAAAACTTTTCTCAATAGATCTAGGTATTCCTGCAATCTCCTCTCTCATATATTAACATATCGTAGATCTTGTAATTATATACATGTTTGTATTATCTATTATATTTCACACTAAACTATATAACATAATACGTAGAATATGTACACATGATTAATAGTTATTGATTTAATTCCAATATTTAAGACTAGTTAGCATGACCTTTAATAAATTAAAATGATGGGAAATATACACACTATTTATAAGATATATTGGTTGTTCATGTAGTTGGTATTTGTGTTTGTGAATGAAATATATGATGGTAAGAGTTGTATTTAATTAATAAAAATGTCGGTAAATCAATTATGTGTGTTTTTTTGTAAAAATTGTGTGTGTTTTATCCATTATTTTAAAAAATTTAATTAAAATTATGATATATTAAAGGTATGTTTTTATCTTTTCTTTAATTAATAAAACACAAATGTGTATACTGGTGCAGTGTTTATGCGAAATTTTTTGTTTGAAATAATTTTAAGAATCTTTTATATTTTGTATCTTGAATTATTCTGAAGGTTGGAGATTTTAAATATATCAATTAGAAAAGAAAAAAAAAAAAGAAAATGAATAACGAAAATCATTAATATTTACATTTCTTGTGTTCTATTTTTTTTTGGATTAAATTACAGTTTTGATCATCTATTTTATCAAATTTACGATTTTAGTCCACCATTTTCTTTTTAAACAGTTTTGATTCTCCATCCCAATTTTAGTCATGTACTATTCATGTACAGTGCATGATCCGTACATGAACACTGTATGATCAATACATAAACAATACATGAATAATGGATCAAAATTGAGATGAAGACCAAAACTATTTAAAAAGAAAATGGGAACTAAAACTGCGAGTTTGATAAAACAGTGATACCAAAACTATAGTTTAACCATTTTTTTAATACATCCATAATTAAAACATTTCAATAGATTGACGGCTAAAATTTACAAAAGTTTAAAATGAATGAAATAATAACATTAAACGGTGCAGAGAAAATCAAATGAATAACAAACCACAATAGTTTTTCTTTTTAATAAGCAAATAAATGTATTAATATTGATGAATTCTTATCTACCCATCACAAAAAGTTGGGTAGAGTTACCCATATAGTAAATTAGAGTAAATTGCATTGGAAATCTATATAATTTAGACTATTAAATAATTAATTAAATAAAATAAAATTATATGGCATGAATTGATTGGTTAAAGGTATACTACCCAATTTTTTATGATGGATAGAGCAGTTATCCCTATTAATATTTATTAGGGTAAAATCCAAAATATAAAGGAGAAGAAGAGAAAAAGGTCTAAAACCACTAGAAAATTTAAAAGAGACAAATCTTAGGATTTCTACACCCACCTCCCCTCAAACCTTTAGCACCTAACCAATTCCAAGCAAGTCTCTTAGCTAAAATTACAATATCAGAATAACCCTTTTGGCCACCTGTAAATAGAATATCATTTTTGTCAACCAAATAGTCAATGTAATCGACAACTAAAGAAGGAGGTGACAATTTTTCTTGACCTTCTGTATCATACAATCATGGAACTCGATGTAATGCGACATTACATCTATCTGGGGAAGAGAATGAGAAATAATACCTAAGTTCCAACTCAAACATCCTGAAGATCAACACATTGTGTTACACACCATCACACTTTGATCACAGTTCAATTAGAACTTTGCAGGAAAAAGGTTCTTTAGTGGTTGATGACTAAACCATTTGAATCTCTAAAAAACAATTTTCGCACCTGAACCAAGTTTAATAGAGATACCTATTTGAAACCAATTTTCCATCCCCGACGTTGGAATAATGCTTATAATATCATGCTGCCAAATGGTTAAATTTTTTTGTTGTACAAGGTTTAGTTGAGTCAAACAGAAGGCCTTTAACTTTAATATTAAGTGCTAAAACTACTAGGAAAACTGCTTGCCAACAATCTTACAAGCCCATTTACCGAGTAAAATGATGTTGAAGGTTTCTCAATGTTTAAGCCACACACCACCTTCAGCTTTTGATATGCACACCGACAACTAAGAAACCCAATTAATTTTTCTCTTGCTTTCTTTACCTTTCCAAAGAAAGGCTCTCTGAATTTGGATTAATGCACCACCTTAGGAGTTTTTGTAGAAGGATAATATATATAATGGAGTGGAATTAAAAATCACATTTAGAAGAACGACATGACCTCCATAAGAAATAAATTTTCTTTTTGAACTTGAAAGACGATTACACATTTTGTCTAAGGTAGGAATTCAAGAGTTGCTCTGTCTTGGGTTGATGTTGTAACACCTTAAACCTCGAAACTTATTTAAAATATTTGCAAAAAAATTTATGGTGTCACCAACAACATTCAATATGAAGATTTTACAGAATTTGAAGGTAGAAAAACATACAACATAACACACATTCAATACACAATCAACATCACCATAATTTTACATCCATTCATAACAACATGCACACAGACAGACATACACACACATACACACACACAAATATATATATATATATATATATATATATATATATATATATATATATATATATATATATATATATATATATATATATATATATATATATATATAAAATAAAACTCACGACACAATGTGACACTTATTTATGTGGTATCATTACGGAATACATGAAACCACGCAATCGAACTAGAGCACACCAAAACTGAACAATAGCTTATACATCATGATTCATGACTTTCAACAACATGCATTATCACCAAGTAATCACCAAAATTTTAACCAATTAGCAGCATTATATCAAATGCGTATTCACACAGCGTTCACACATGTCAAATCATTTTAACATCAATTTACCATTAAGTAAACAGAACGATTCACAAACTTATCCATACATTTCATAACATAAACTCATATAGTGAACATAATATTACACATTAATTATCTCACCAAGCACTAACATGAGTTATCTATGCATATTAGTTTTCCAACGCTCCAAACGACACCTTATTTGGACCTATAAAACTAAAGTTATGGCCAAAATCGTCGCACAATGCATCATAGTTCAAAAAAAAAAATTCCTTCAAAAATTGACCTACAACAATCGATTGTCATCAAAATTATTTACATTCTGACTTTCTCATAGATTTCTTTAGGAGGTCGTACAATCAATTAATTGGGAATGACAATCGATTGTCATGTTTTTTTTCAAAAATTGAACGCGTACAATCAATTGTCACGGGATGAGAATCGTTTTTCATTAGTATTTTTTCTATGAAAACTCAATTTTAACACATGATCTTCATCCCTCGCCTTCACTAACCATCATCCTTTGTTCCCACTTATATTTTCGACATTAAATTAACTCAAAATACGAATTACATAGTACACCATACTATTACATCAATCAAACATCTTATAATACATATATCAATCATGATTCATGACAATTTGTCATACAAATAAATTATCATTTTCACCAACATTCATATTCATGATCAAAGCTTCATATATTCATCAATGGTATAAAATTACATATGCATAAATATGATGATTTACACATGAATTCAGTCATGACCAATCAAATAATCAACATAATCAATCACCAATTTCATTTTTGAAACACACAACAACAAATCCAAAATAGAATTATACAACCCTAATGAGAGCAAGGACCTTTCTTCTCTACCCTATCATGCAATACATACATAGTAATGGCCCTTTCTCCCCATTACCTTAGATTTTTCTGCAGCAAGTTCTCTAATAAGAAATTGTTTCTTCCCTCCTTAAGCCATATACTTGTTCTTCTCACTTTTTCTCCAACTCCTATTTTGCACGTACTATAAAACTTCTTCCAATTTCACACTCCTCTATTAATAAATAAAAACCTAATGCTTCCATTTAGGTATTTCCTTTACTACCCCTAACTTATTCTCCAAATCTCCTCATCGCCCCTTATTCCTCTACTAACTCATATTTTCTCACTAATTTTAATTATTAAATAATTTCTAACATAAAGCCAATAATTTTTATTTTTATTCCTATTCTTAAATATAATTAATCAAAAATACTAATATTCTACTTATTGTTAATTATTCTACCAGTACCAAGCACCCATATTCTCACCACATCCTACCAATACCATTACGCCCCAACAACACATTTAATCACATAGTTTATTTTAATTCAAACACCTAATAACTAAATAAATACATAAACAACTCAATTAAATCAATTAATCGAATTTGGGGTATTACATATGCCAATGGATATTCCCAAAAAAGTGAAAGGAAAATAAGTTATTGATAAGATTAAAAAAATGATGTTGCCTCCAAGTACAGCAAATCAATCTTAAAGCCTAAAATCCTGATTTTGTGGAAATTAATTGTTAAACCTAAGACCATTTCAAAACCACAAAGAATCACTTTGGGAGTCCAAATGTTTTCCCAAGTAGTTTGACCTAATATGATAATATCATAAATGAATTGTTGAATGTCAATTTTTTTTTTATTTTCTGCCAAAGAGAAAGGTTGAAACGATAATTGAAAAACAACTTTTTTCATGAGGCCAACAAGCCCTTATGCAGAAATAATGAACAAAAATAGAGAAAGAGGATCCCATTGTTGAAGTCCTTTTTATGCTTAAAAATCCTTGGTTAGGCTTGCGTTGACGAGAATAGAAAAGGAAATGGAACAAACACATGAACAAATCCAATTGATCCACCTATCTCCGAAATTCATTGGTTTCATAATTAAAAACAAGTAATCACATTGCACATAGTCAAAGGCCATTTCAAAGTCAATTTTGAAAAGAAATAGTTTCCTCTTGTTTCTTCGGAAAAAATAACCAACTCATTAATCATTGATGAAGTTGCTCCCAAACTAGAGATTGAGATGTAGACCTCTTTCTAGAAACAAAGGTTGACAGAGGCTCAAAATTATTTGCAACTGAGTCATCTAAGTCTCTAAGATCTGAGACATATTCCTCAAAGTCCAACTTTTCCCTTCCAAAAGCTTATAGGTTCGACACTTTCAACCTGATTTTGAGTCTCTTGAATTTCTCATAAAAAAATGTGAAACATGTTGCCATGAATTGGGGAAGAATTCCAACTTTCTTGCACTAAAGGAATAAAGGACAAATGATCTATCCAAGAAGATATAATTTAAGGGAATTTCGGCCCTAGTTTAAAGCACTTACTTTAAGTAAAATTGGAGCATGATTAAATACTTCTCAATTTCCAACTACTTTCCATTTCAAATCTCATAACTCAGTGAGACCTTCAGACATTAGAAAATAATGAATTATTCTCATGGGATAACTCAAACTATTGAACCAAGTAAACTTTATCACTGTTGCAGGTAGATCAACCAGGTCTATATCACCTATCAAATATGCAAATTCTGCCATTTTTAATGAAATTATTTGGGATCGAATCCCCTTCCTTTTGCTTGATCTTTTAATAACATTGAAATTTCCTCCATGAGATATTTGATTCCAACTAATTCATCCCAAATCCTCCTCTTATTAGTTATAAGGAAAGTAGAGCATATGTTCACTGCATGAATGATATGGTCCTTCCAAATGAACTGAATAACTATTTACCCCTATTTTATGTAAACAATCTATAGTCTTTTTAGAAAACTTACTTGCAAGATTGACTAGTGAATCCTAGGACATGTGTGCATAAATTCTTAAGCGAGTGCTTGACTGTTTGTTGTAAATGTAGCATAGATTCTAAATTTGTAAGAAAATTAAGGAAAAATATTAAATAAAAACAAGGTATTTTGACAGGGTCGAGATACTTGCAAAAATTAAAGATACAAGACAATTAAATTTATGAAAAAGGATGTGAAAAACAAGAAAAAATAATAATTTTCTTAAATATGTAAAGAGTGGTGTGCAGAATCATACATGTTTTCTCACAGACTCGTTTCTTACTCTTGTATGGGTAATTTGAGTTTTTGGAATTTTTTATGTAATGATATTGCCACTCAAAATCCCTATATAAACTAATACATAAATAACTATAAATAACTGCTAGTAACAACTCTATTACTAGCGATCAACATGTATTAGTTGCATGGTTTCTACCATTCTAACTTGTCTCCATGTGTCTTCAATGCATGGATAAGACCAAAAGATAGTTACACAATCTGATCTCATCATTTCGCTTCAAACTGCTACTATCGACCAACATCCTCGTCGAATTCCTAAGAACATAGATGAATTTCTCAAAACATAATATGAAAAAAATATGCTAAGTCCCAACTTTAAGTTTAATATGATTATTTTGATGCCCTTAGTTAAGGACCCCTATTGTCAAAATGCTACCACACATCATCATTTTATTAAATATTTTCTTAATCCCCTTTCCTAATTTTAAGCTCATAATTTCAAAATTTCATGCCAACACATTGCTCCCCAAAAACTCCACTTTCGACTAGTTGAGAGATATGAGAGTTTTTGAAACTTCTCAACATTATGTCAAATGTTGCGCTGACATCATCGTCATCATGGCACCTTTAGTGAAGTGCATCCACCAACTCTCATCATGACTCCACTTTCCTAGGAAATCTTGGGTCACCAAGGTCTACACCTTTCATTCCGCCTGTAAGCGAAGAACATTTGTCAAAAAGAAAGAAATGAAGAGTTTTTCTCCATTACTATAAATACTAACTCCATTTGTCATTCTCATTTCTTCTTCTCTTCGCCTTTTGATTTCTCAAAGCACAAATTTTCTCAACTGCATCTTCCTTAAACCCACACTCATCTTCCTGCAACCATGGTTTCTTCATAAAAATAAAAGAATCCACTACCTCTTGTTGCAAAAGTTAATTATTGACAACCTTGACACCGAAAGTCAAGAAGTGTCTGACAAAGAGCACATCACCTTCTTGACAATGTGGTTGTCACGTTTCATTTTTTGCTGCAAATATCTAAAAGGTTCCTTACTTTAGCCAATCAACTACATGATGGTCGAAACATAGGTTTAGGTTCTCTCTATGAGTCACTCGGGCTTGCAACTTACACCATATATTTGAATCGACAACCTAATTTGTGCATTGGCATCACACATTTTCAATTCCAAACGTCCTTCAACTGCACTCAATAATTCAACGCGTGGTGAAAAGCTTACCATACTAACCCCTTTGTAGTTGTGTCAGGCCTGATGAATTCTCAAACAGTTGATTTTTCCTCTCTGCATACCAAGTTCTCCAAAGGTAGGAGTTTGCATATTAAATAAATTCAAACCTTTTAGAAATACTTTGAAATTGTGTATGATCCAAGTAACCTTAGGCAAACTATCTTTGAGGTAGCTAAAACTCTGAAAGAAAAACTTATTGAAAAATTACCAAAACCGTGTTTCCTTCTTATGTAAATGAGAGATACACTTTTGCTTTACTATTTCACACACCTAAGTTTCCACATTTACCTTCTACTTAGCTCTCTCTGGCTTTTCAACCGTCTTTCCTAAGGTGGTTTGTTTGTGGCTCTTGCTTAGAAGTTTTATAAAACAGATGTAAAAAGCCTGTTGAACGAGTAGTTGAAACTAAGTATGACATGCAAAGCTATTAAGGTCACCTTCATGTTGCTATTGAGAATGTTAAAATTTTATCTATTGTACATGCAGGTGATGAAAGTAAAGAAACTTTGGGGTTAACTTATCTATTCCACTAGATTTCTGTGTGTTCAACTTGGGAAGCTCAATTCCCTCTTTGTTCAACTTGAGAAGATCCAAGAGGTTGTCGAAGACGTTACCGTCGACCATCCAACAGTGGTGTTCAAGAAAAATCTCCATGAACAAGGTAAAATCAGTAATCAAGACCCCATCTTCTGAGGAATCATCCTCGGAATCTGAAATTGAAGATTATGCTTGCACATAATGGACTTAGATCCTGAGCATGAAACTTTTGAACATGAAAAGGAGAATGATGCTTCTTTCCTTTGCACGAAAATGTGAAGTAGTACAAAATCTATTGAACCATGGGGATATATTGTTTGATTACCGATTTTAACTTAAGAGGTATAAAACTAAGGTGGTCGAAGTTTTAAGGTTTCAGTGTGGATGAATAAAATTAACAAATAGTAGATAAGACATAGCTATGTATATGACTACCTATGCCAATGTACCCAATTGACTCTCCGAATTGAATAAGGAAAAAACAGAATGATTTATAGAAAATAAACAAAATTTTACAACACTGGCAACACATGTAATAAGGTGTTTTTCTCAAGCCCGCGACATAATATATATATATATATATATATATATATATATATATATATATATATATATATATATATATATAATTCACTATAAATCATCCTAAATTCGTGCGAATGCAATTAAAGGCCTTTTGATCCATGGGTTAGAACAATTTGGAGCTTCCAAAAGTCACAAAATGTTAAGAAAATTGTAACTAGCACTGGGCTTAAGACCTTTGTGTTACATAACATGGGGTGGGGATCGTCTTAGGCCAACACTAAATGTGCCAAGTAACAGGGCCAACTTGTGTTGCCCTCGACTTCTTCATATGGAGAGGTGTTGGTGCCAACACGACATGTGTCAACTGACACAAACCAATGTGTGTTTACACCAATTTTTGGTAATGTAAATAACCATTATCCATTAACACTTTAGGACCTGATAAAAGTCATTTTACAATGTTCGTTCAAGTCTCGCGATTTATGATATCAGTTCATGCATTATTTAAGAACAAAATCACTGTTCTTATTAGTGTTAGAATTGTTTCCAACAACTTTATAAAACAAGTTGTCTCATGGCAACTCAAAAGAAATAACACTCAAATGAGCATTTAAAAGAAATAAAAATAAAGGAAATGAAAAGAAATGTAGAATTGCAAAATGAAAAGGAAAATAAAGCACAAACAAAACAATTTTAAATTGAAGAGAATGTAAAGGGTGGATGAAATCCATCTTTGTTCGTCCCTGAACCCGTTTGCCCTTGCGGCGTGGGTGTTACAAGACTTTCAAAAAATAGGATCCAGCTTCTAATACATAGTAATTACAACTATTTATAGAGAAAAGAAAATAACTTCCTACATCTAAGATTTTAACAAGTGTCTTATTAAATAACTTCCTTAATCTAAGATTGACACATGTCCCTTTGGATAACTTCTTTTAATAACTTTCGATAACTTCCAGTAACTTCCGTGTAGGACTTGTTTGCTTGATTGATATGATGAATCAATATTTGACTCTTTGAATGAGTTCTTCGACTGCCTTTTTTGAATCCCTCTTTGAATGTCTTATAACATGCCATTTCTAGTTGAAAATAAAGCCTTCGAAAATACCCTATTATCTATAGTACTAACTCGAATTCCTTCGACATCCATCAATTTGCTGCATATAATTCAGTTGACAATCGAAATACAAATAATTTAATTTTATATATTAACACCGTGTTGGCCATGCATTTTGTGTATTAGTGGACTCCTCTTCTTGCATTTTTGGTTCTTCCTTCATTATGATTCGACTTATGGCACTCCTTACTAGATGAAAACATAAAAAAGGAATAAAACAAGAAAATAAACATAAGAAATACAAATAAAAAACACAATAAGCGACATGAATACCACTTATAAAACTCCCCTAGACTTGAATTGTTGCCTGTCCTCGAGCAACTCACAAAAGACAGGGTAATGGACCATGCAAAGTTTATGAAATCGATCAAATCTCCTTGTACTAGATTATCACTATAGGCATTGTAAGGGCATGAACCATGTAAACACAGACCAAAATTTTCCCTCATTAGATACCATTATGACTATGATTTTGTACCTAAGTCTCACTTGTCTATTCTTTTCTCCTTTCGTTCTTTTAATAATCCAATTAAGGAAATGCAATAATGGATAATCATAAAAAAAAAATCATACAAAGCTAATAGAGAATTTATTTATTATTTACAACACATGAGCGAGTTAGATTTTGGGAGGGGTGACCTTTTCAGGTTAGCCCGACTTACTTCGACTAATCTACTATTTATTCACAATTTTTTCCAACATTGGGGATCAACCCTGTTGGGTTGAGTAACTAGGTTAAGGGTTACCAATCTTAATAGGTATGATTTCCTTTTACTACAATTTTTTCTTAACTAACTAAGTACAACTTGTAAATATATAGTATGCAAGATTGTTTTATTATAACTAATTGGGAAATAGTTCTCAGAATTCAGAAACTATGGCACAAAATAAGTCATATTGATATCCTATTTGGGAAAATTTTGGGTGTTCGAACAATACCTATTTTATCAATATTTTCTAAGATCCTAAATCTTAGAATTTCATCCCTAAATCTCTATATACTTTCCCACTCAATCAAACAAAACTTACAAATTTTTAAATGACTAAAAAATATGGAAGAATCTTCAAAGAGTGTATGTATAGTTAGAAAAAGAAAGACATCTCAAAGAAACACCGAAAATGAACTAAAAATAAAAATAAAAAGGGAAATACCCCTCCCATATTTAAACTAGACATTGTCCCGAATGATCCAGAATGATAGAATAAAGGGTGAAGAAAAAGCTCACATAGCACCTTCTGGAGGAGGCAGAAAACGCAACATAAACTACTACAAAACACTTAAACAACGACGACAGGCTCACCACGGTTCATCCCTACACCGTTGTGACATATCTAAACTATGACGCTACTGTATTATATTTGTTTTTAAATTTAAAATTATTTGTATATAACAACGGTTTATAAGCCAACCGTGGTGATACCATCAAGCTTTCATGGGTTCGAACCTCAATGTCATTATATATAGTATTTCTTTTATGTTAAGGCACACTTTTTCTTTTTTTATTTACTTTTAAATAAAAAACTTAAAGGTTAAGACTACAGTTATTTTTTCCACCGTTGTGATATATTTTGTATGAATTTTTAAATTTTTATTCTAAATATGACTCTGGAGCTTCATTATGAAAGAAATATATCATGATGGCTTGTAATGACCGTCGTAGTATAGTTTCAATATTTTTTCTATCATAATGACCGTTTCAGCTTGGTTACTTTTGAGATCAGTCTTTCGTATTCGTGGAATTATTAGATTTGACCCTTAGAGCCGAGAGAACTCTAAGATAGGGAACTCACTGAGATGTTTTATCTCACCCCATGTTGACGTTGTTATTTCAGGTACTTCAGGTTCCGTTAAGGGTAAAGATAAGGCGACTTGGTTATCTTTACTAGTTGATGGCCTTGTCTTCCGCTGTGGATTTTTGAGATCTTCAGATCTAATTCTTAGACTTTTGTAGTTTGAACATCTTGTATTATTTTATAGCCTTGTTTTAGTACCTTATGTTGTAGTGACTATACTTATACAATGTGTTGTTAAAAACTTATTTGTATTTCAGTACCAAATTTCAAATATTTATATATGAAAAATATGCTTTATGTATGTCTTTTGTATATGGGTATTATAAATTTTATGCAAGTTTATTGAAGATATTTTATGATATTTACCTATAGCCTCTCAATTATAGACAAATTATAACAAGTATTAGTATTATAGATAAATCATAACAAGTATTAGTGAAAGAACTACGCCAAAAATCATTTTTGGAAGCACCACAAAGACAATGTTTTTATCACAAAGTGTTGCTATATGTGTTGAAAAAATTCGCTGAAAAAAACGCTTTTAAAGGATATTTTTAGAAAGCGCTTTCTTAAAGCGCTGTTTTAGGTCGTACAAAGGCCACACCTTATAAAGCGCTTTTTATAAAGCGCTGCTAAAGGATAACCTTAGAGAGCGCTTTTAAAAAGTGTTGCTAAAGACCTTAAATATTCCCCACCTTTGAAAGCGCTTTCTAAAAGCACTGCTATAGCCCAATGAAAAGAAAGCGCTTTTTAGAATAAAGCGCAACTAAAGCTAGCACTTAAGAAAGTGCTTTCTAAAAGCAATGTCATATGTCATTATTAATTAAAATATAAAAAAAAAATTCAATTTTCAGAAGGGTTTAGGGTTTCTTCTGATACATTTCTCTCTCGCGATTTCGTTCTAATACACCATCTTCGACCATATTATTCCTCTTCTCCGACCATATTCGTCTTCTCTTACCATCTCTGACCATATTTTCGCTGCCGTCTCTGTTCTCCACCGTCTGTCTTGTTTCATTCTTGTATTTTCAACTTTCCTCCGTTCTCTATTATGTTCCGTGTAGGAATAAGTAGGAAGAAGTAGAAGAAGAGGAAAATGAAGTTCTTATTAAAGGAAAATGAAGAAGAGGAACATGACGTTTCAGGTACCAAATTCATTTTGAATGTTTGTGTTCGGTTCTGTAGCATTTCTTTGTTCTGTTCGTTTTGAATGTTTGTGTTCAGGTACAACAACATTAAGAGAATTGAGTTAGTTAGTTTTTCCTTTTAAACTCAATTTTGGTTTAGCCGTAATACTCACATGTTCGAGGATAGGTTCACACAGTTTTTGTTTCAATTACTTTGATGTCAATATGTATTTCATGTCGTGTTTTGGTGTTGATAACGTAACTACTGATGATGTTATGTTAGTGTTGCAATGGCATGGTTCCATGTGTGATGAGTTCTTCAAAATGTGGGGTCTTTTGTGACATAAGTATTGTTTTTATGCATTTAGTTTTAATTCTAAGTTATTTTTGTAATGTTGTTGATGTTGTTGTTCGTGTATCAACTTGACTCTTGAAAACTTTCTCTCTTGAAAACTTTTTTGTTTATATTTTATTCATCTGTAATAGTTTGAAGTAATTTCTTTTTGATCATTTGATCAAGTGTATGTTAGTTTGTTGTTGCTTTGAATAGAAGGTTATGTTTTAGAGATGGTTGTTTTCAGTGTTTGAACTTTGAATAATGCCTCTTAGATGTTTGGGAAAATGTATCTTAGTTTATTGTTAGTTCGAATAGAAAGCTTTGTTTGGGAGAGGATTTTTTTTCTGTACTTAATAAAATGTCTTAAGGGTCCAAGTTAAGAAAATAAATTTAGAAATTTCCTTAGAAAATTTTGGGAAATGAAGTTTGATTTCTTGGGAATTGGATTGTCGAAAGACAATGTGACACTTGAATGACATTTTTAATTAGATTTTAATTTGTTAATCGAATTGAAACTTGAATGAAATTGTGAATTTATTTTTGATAGTCATTGTGAATTTATTTTGAGAACTTTGATGTTAATTGAACCTAAGTGATGAACTTACTAACTATGTGAATTTTCTATAGGGGTTACTTGTGAAGAGTGAAAATCTGATTGTTTACAAGAATCTTACATTGTGTGGGTCTAGAAGTTGCTTACTTCTCTACAGGTAAATAGTTTTTATTTTGTTTTTGTTTAGCTTAATTAGTAAAACCATGGATAAGAAATGAATGTCTTCCAATTGATTGTCGAAAGAGTATGAGAATGGGGTCTTCAAAATTATTTGTCAATGTTATTGTCACGTTACTCAATATTCAAGGAAAGTATAAGGATGACCTTAAAGCAAGAAAGAACTTGATAGTGATGGGGATAAGAACTGAATTAGGACCCTTGAAGAAAGGAAAATGAACATATTCATCACCTGTTGCTTATACTCTATCTATAAAGGAGAAAAAAATATCGTGTAACTTTCTAAGTGAAGTTAAAGTTCTAGAAGCATACTCTTCAAATATTAGAAGACTTGTGTCTATGAAAGGCCTCATGTTAAAGAGTTTAAATACACATGATTGCCATGTTATAATGGAACATTTTCTACCAATAGGTATACGTTCTATTTTTCCAAAAAAAATTAAGAAGCGCAATATCTAAAGTGTGTTCTTTCTTCAAGTCAATTTGTAGTAAGGTATTGATCCTGCGATCTTACCAACATTGCAAAAAGAAATAGTTATTACTTTGTGTGAGCTTGAAATGTATTTTCCTCCCTCATTTTTTGACATAATGGTACATCTAGTTGTTCATCTTGTGAAAGAGACACAATTGTGTATTAGATGGATGTACCTTGTTGAACGTTATATGAAAATATTAAAAGGGTATGTGAAAAACCGAAGACGACCAAAAAGATGTATTGTTGAACGATACATTGTTAAAGAAGCAATTGAGTTTTGTACTAAATATTTATCCAATGTTCAATCAATTGGACTCCCCAAGTCTCATATTATCGAAAAAAGAGAAGGAAAAAAGTCAATAGGAAATAAAGTTGTGATAGTATCAAGGGTCGAATGGGATCAAGTGCATTTGTATGTTCTGCATAATGAGAATGAGGTTGATCCATATGTTGAAATGCACAAGGATGTTCTCCGAGGTTTAAATCCAAATAGAAATAAAAATTGGATAGTACGAGAGCATAATCTAAGTTTTATACTTGGTTTAAGGATCATATTTATTCAAAGTATTATTCAGATCCCGCTTCAATAACAAAAAGGTTGATATGTTTAGCATATGGTCCAAGTTTGCATATGTTTTCTTATAGTGCATACACAATTAATGGATACATATTTTATACCAAAGAACAAGATGATAAAAGTACTATGCAAAATAGTGGTGTCACTGTGGTAGCTGAAGTAATGCACATTTCATGTGTGAAGGACTTAAACCCCATGTTTGCAAATTTGTCATATTTTGGGGTTATCGTGCACATTTGGTTGTTTGACTATGAGAAGTTTCAGATTCCTATATTTGGTTGCAAGTGGGTTGAAAATAATAATTACATATGAATGAATGTCAGGATTTTTGCAAGTGGATCTTAATAGGGTGGAGGTACAAAGATGAGTCTTTTATTCTAGTCTCTCAAGCTAAACAAGTGTTCTATGTCACTGATCCGACAAGTACGAAATGATATATAATGCTTTTATATAACAAAGTAATTGATGAAAACATCAGAGATCAAGGTGATATTGATGTTAAGATTGAATCGTTTACTTGAAATAATCAAGATGAGAATATTATAGCGAATGAATCATATATTAGAAATGATCATAATGAGGGTATTTGGATCAATCCAGCTGTCTGTGTTTTTAAAAGACAAGTAGAACATATTCCAACTGGCCACATGTTAGATTTTCATTCTAATTTTATTTATTATAATTTTTTTTTGTATTTTGACGTTGCGCAGAAAATTTTCATCTAAAATTTTGTTTTATTTTATAGTGGTCACTAGTTGTTGGTTAATATTAATAACTTAGGATTTATTTTAATATTTACTGAATATTTCATATAATTAATCACTTTTAGCTAAATCATGCATATTATGTTATATTATATAGTACTTTGATGAATTCAAGTGTGCTCAGTACTCGAAAGAAAAATTGGAAGAAATTAAGGAAGAATGGTGTGAATACATTATTGAGAAAATAATCATATAAGGTATGGAAGGTGTTGTGTATTTTATGTAACTTGTTGTGTAGTTTATGTAAGTTGTTGACCTTTGGAAACTATTGTATATTTGGAATTTTTAGAAGTTAAGGGATTTGTAAGTGGACAAATTGTTATTGGAGTTATGGATGTTTCTTGGTGTATATATGATGTTTGTGTTGATTTATATAAAATGGTTTATGTGTTGAATTATAATGGTGTATATATGTTGGATTATAATGGTATATAAGGCCTATGTTGAAATAAAGACTTGTTGGTTGAAATATAAGACTTATGTGTTCAAATTAAGGTTTGTTGGTTGTCTTGAAATAAATGTCTGTTGAATGTCATATAATGCCTATGTGTTGAAATAAAGGCTTGAAATATACAACACTTTTAAATAAAAAACACTTCATAAAAATTGATTTTCAAAAAAGTGCTTTTAAAAAGCACTATTTACGTGAAGAAATGAAAGCGCTTTTTATAAAAAAAAAGTGCTGCCTATAGTAAAGAATATTAAGTGTTTTCCATTAAAATCGTTGCATAAAAGAGAAATAAAAAATACATTAGACAACGCTTTTGAAAGCGATGTCTAAAGGGGGACAATGGAAAACGTTTTTTTTCCTGAAAAAAGCGCTCTCTAAAGGTGTCACTAGAAAGCATAAAAGTTCAGGAAAAAAACGTTGTTAAAGGCCCACTTATGAAAGCGTTTTTCATGAAAAATCGCAACTAAACGTCTACTTTAGAGAGAATTTTTCAAGATAAAACGTTGCCTAAAGTATACATAGACATCGCATTTGCATTAAAAAAATGTTGTCGTTACCTATAGTAGTGCAACCTTAAACAACACTTTTAAGCGTTGTTAAAGACTAAAAAAAAGTGTTGTCTTTTTCCTTCTTTGACATAATAAAGATTCAAGTATCTATATCAACTACTGCTGGATTTGGCAAAACTAGATTACTTTAAATCTTCATAAATAAATGAATTAAATTAAATTAATCTTAAGCTAGATTACCCACACGACTAATCATAGTTTTTATTTTTATTTATTTTTTTATTTTTATTTTAAAGGCTTAATTAATTTGACATCAATCATTTAGTAAATTTTGTAAAGTTTCAATAAATATTAAACAAATAAAAAAAATTGACTGAGCAACTTTTGGGCACTTCACAATTTAGAGTGACAAAATAGATCTGACATATTGGACATATTTATTTTCGTTTTGCCACTTCAACTCCTACTAAGCAGAGTTACTAGTTGCAAAAGGAACAATTCTTTTAATTTGATTTTAGATTATGTTGGAATGATGTTAATTTGGAGTAGGAGTTGGAATAATTTAATGACATTAAATGGGCAATAAATGCACACAAAGTAGAACTAATATGGAAGTGAATTTGAAAAGATTCATTTTAGTCCCACATAGGAGGGAATACAAATATTAGTAGTGTTTATATAATCCAACATGGACAATTGGGATTGGGCCCCAAGGGGCACCCAATTTTGTAAAAGGAGTGAGTACACACCCATGAGCATCTAGACACACGCGCGCGCGCCGCCGTCGTCCGTCCGGCCCGCTCGGTTCGGTCTAAATGAATTAATTTTTTGAACCCGAATTTAATAATGATAATTAATTAATAAATTCGGTGGAAATTAAATAATTTTATTTAATTATTTAGTAGAAAATTAATTAATATTTAATATTAATTAATTACGAAATGGTGACGTGTCACATTCCAAGTTGCCAAGTCTTAACCTAAGTTTTGACTAGCTCCAACTACTGACCAACTCAGTAACCGCCAGTTTTGACTGGGCCGGTCCACTCTCCCACGTTTCTCTCCACGATCCACGATCTGCTCACTTGAATTCGCTGCCTATAAATACAGGTTTGCACTTCATTTGTTAATTGCACCGAAATATTATTTTCTCTCCTCTCTTTGCTCTCTTCATCTAAAATATTTTCTTTTTCTTGACTGGTTTTTTAACCAGATACTACGAGTGGTTTATAACCATCTAAAGGTGTAATCTCTAAGATCGATTTATCAGCCTGCAACTGATAAATCGTATTTCGACGGGCTGTTTTATCCTGGAGACGTCGTTGTAAATTTGACTGCATTGCATAATTTTGGCAGTACGACGAAACGTCTTAAAGAAAGCGACCTAGTATGCGACTCGTCCCGATAATTTCTTTGTGCCATTTTGAATTTTTCAAAACCGAAAACAACAATTTTAAGACGTTTTCATAACTGCCATGGCAACTGAGGAAATTATCGGTACTAATGCGGTCGCTACTGTCTCTGACAAACCGTTTAAGTTTGAGGGATCCAATTTCAAACGTTGGCAAGCTAAGATGAAATTTTTCTTAACATTGAAAAAGGTTGCCCACGTTCTGAATGAGGATATCCCGGTTGTCCCTTCTGGATCTGCTGAACTACCTAATGGTAAGTCACTTGTAGAATCAGACGGGACTTCCCAAACGCCTGAATCAGATGCTGCAAAAGCTAAGGCTGCAGCAAATGACTTACAGCTCAGGAAAGAGATCGCCCTATGGCACGAGAATGATTATTTGTGCAAAAATCACATTCTGAACGGTCTTGCTGATGACTTGTACGACTACTACAGTAGCTACAAGACCGCTAAACAGGTTTGGGAGGCTCTGCAAAGGAAATATGATACTGAAGAAGCAGGTGTGAAGAAATATGCTGTCAACCGCTATTTGAACTACAAGATGGTGGATGAAAAGTTTGTGGAAGCTCAAAGCCACGAAATTCAGAAAATTGCTCATGAAATTATTACAGAAGGTATGCCCCTCAATGAACAATTTCAAATTGTTGTTATCATTGACAAACTGCCCCCTGGTTGGAAAGATTTCAAAAATTTACTTCGCCATAAAACAAAAGAATTTTCAATCGAGAGTCTGATTACTCGTCTCTGAATTGAAGAGGAAGCTCGGAAACAAGATCAGAAAGATGAAGTCTTAGTTGTTTCTAACAACAAAAAGAGATTCGGTGCGGTTCTGAAGCCTACGGGAAAACCTTTAAAGAATCAGAACCGCAATGCTGTGAACCGAATTAAGAATTGGAATCCCTCTAGGGCCCCATCTGCTCCATTTGCTAGGCAACATCCTCCATCTCAAAGAAATGATGCTCCGGTTTTCTCTTGCTACAATTATGGAAAACCGGGTCATATGGCAAAAAAATGTAAGAGCAGGCCTAAACCTGATGCTGGCTCAAATGCTCAGGTTAACCTGACTGATGAGCAATTCATTGCTATGACCACTGAAGTCAACATGGTTGGTGGAAGTGATGGCTGGTGGATAGACACTGGTGCCACTCGTCATGTCTGCTATGATCGTGCTATGTTCAAGACATACATGATTGCTGAAGATAAGAAAGTGTTGTTGGGAGATGCTCACACCACTAACGTTACTAGGATTGGAGATGTAGAGCTGAAGTTCACCTCTGGAAGGACTTTGATCTTGAAGGATGTCATGCACGTTCCTGAAATTAGGAAGAATCTTGTTTCTGGTTTTCTTTTGAATAAGGCTGGGTTTAGTCAAACTATAGGGGAAAATTTGTACACCATCACTAAGAATGGTATTTTTGTTGGGAAAGGATACGCCACTGATGGCATGTTTAAGTTGAATGTTGAATTGAATAAAACTTCTCCATTTGTTTACTCCTTGTGTGATTTTAATATTTGGCATGGTAGATTTTGTCACGTTAATAAGCGAATTATTTCTAATGCAAACAACTTAGGCCTAATCCCTAAATTAAATGTCAATGATTCCAATAAATGTGAATTTTGTAGTCAAGCTAAAATAACAAAGACCTCGCATAAATCAATTATAAAAGAATCTGATCCCCTAGATCTTATACATTCCGATATATGTGAATTAGATGGAAGTTTAACTAGAAATAGTAAACGTTATTTTATCACTTTTATTGACGATTGCTCTGATTATACTTATGTATACCTAATGAAGAATAAAAGTGGAGCACTTGACATGTTTAAGATGTATGTAACTGAAATTGAGAATCAATTTAACAAGAAGATTAAGAGACTTCGTAGTGATAGGGGAACTGAATATGACTCTAGTTTATTTAATGACTTTTATATTAAACATGGCATTATACATGAAACGACTGCTCCATACTCTCCTGAAATGAATGGTAAAGCAGAAAGAAAGAATAGAACTCTTACTGAACTTGTTGTTGCAATTATGTTGAATTCTGGTGTTGCACCTCACTGGTGGGGGGAAATTTTATTGACTGTTTGCTATGTCCTGAATAGAGTTCCCAAGTCAAAAAGTAAGATCTCACCTTATGAGATATTAAAGAAAAGACAACCAAATTTGTCTTATTTGAGAACTTGGGGTTGTCTGGCTTATGTCAGGATTCCGGATCCGAAACGAGTTAAACTCGCTAGTAGAGCCTATGAATGTGTATTCATTGGGTATGCAACAAACAGTAAGGCATACAGGTTTTATGATCTAAATGCCAAAGTGATCATAGAATCAAACGATGTTGAATTCTATGAAGACAGATTTCCTTTCAAATCGAGAAATAGTGGGGGCACCCTATCGAGTCACATATCTGTGATAAAAAGTACTGAAAGCAGCGACAATGTAGAAACAGAACTTCGAAGAAGTAAAAGAGCAAGAGTTGCTAAAGACTATGGGCCCGATTATGCGGCTTATAATGTTGAAGAAGATCCAATAAATCTTCAAGAAGCATTGTCATCTCTGGATGCGGATTTATGGCAAGAAGCTATTAATGATGAGATGGATTCTCTAGAGTATAACAAGACCTGGCACTTGGTAGACTTACCTCCTGGTTGCAAACCAATTGGTTGTAAATGGGTTTTGAAAAAGAAACTAAAACCTGATGGAACTATTGATAAATGCAAGGCTCGTCTTGTAGCCAAGGGTTTTAGACAAAAAGAAAATATAGATTTCTTCGACACATTTTCTCCAGTCACTAGAATTACATCCATTAGGGTACTAATTTCAATAGCTAATATTTATAACTTATTAGTACACCAAATGGATGTTAAAACAACTTTTTTAAACGGTGACTTAGAAAAAGAAATCTATATGGAACAACCAGAAGGTTTTGTGATCCAAGGACAAGAAACCAAGGTCTGTAAGTTAGATAAGTCTCTGTATGGACTAAAACAAGCTCCTAAGCAATGGCATGAAAAGTTTGATAACTTAATGATTATTAATGGGTATAAAGTGAATGAAAGTGACAAATGCATTTATTACAAATCTGATAATCGCATTTGTACTATCATATGTCTATACGTAGACGATCTACTCATATTTGGATCAAACATTCAGGCCATTAATGATACGAAATCATTGTTGTGCAATAACTTTGATATGAAAGACCTCGGAGAAGCAAGTGTGATCCTGGGTATCATGATCACGAGATCTGAACAAGGAATTTCTTTGGATCAGTCTCATTATGTGGAGAAGATCTTAAAGAAATATAAATACTTCGACTATAAACCTACATGCACACCTTATGATCCAAGTGTGAAACTGTTTAAGAACACTGGAGAAAGTGTCAGACAAACAGAATATGCGAGCATCATTGGTAGTCTTAGGTATGCCACTGATTGCACTAGACCCGACATTGCATATGTCATAGGATTGTTGTGCAGATTTACAAGTAAGCCGAGTAACGAGCATTGGCAAGCTATTGAGCGAGTTATGAGGTACCTTAAAAGGACTATGGAACTCGGCCTACACTATCAGAAATTTCCTGCTGTACTAGAAGGGTATAGTGATGCAGATTGGAACACCTTATCGGATGATTCCAAAGCTACTAGTGGCTATATATTTAGTATAGTTGGAGGAGCTGTATCTTGGAAATCAAAGAAACAGACCATCCTGGCTCAATCCACAATGGAGTCTGAAATGATAGCACTAGCTACAACTAGTGAAGAAGCAAGTTGGTTAAGATGCTTGCTAGCTGAGATTCCTTTATGGGAAAAACCTATGCCAGCTGTGTTGATCCACTGCGATAGTACCGCGGCTATTGCAAAAGTTGAGAACCGTTATTATAATGGTAAAAGACGTCAAATTAGAAGAAAACACAACACCGTTAGAGATTGTATCTCCAAAGGAGCAGTGAGAGTGGATCATGTACGCACTGATGAAAACTTAGCAGATCCTTTGACGAAAGGATTAGCTAGAGAGAAAGTCCATAATACATCCAAGAAGATGGGACTAATGCCTATAAAGAGATGATTTACTCATGATGGAAACCCGACCTAAATGACTGGAGATCCCAAGAACTAGGTTCAATGGGTAATAACAAGTTGTGAGTAATATGAAATGACCATGCAAGTGGAGCATGAATCCTGAAGTAAGAAGAGGATGAGATAATAGAAACTCTTAATGAGATCTATACTCTGTATGATGGAGTACCTAGGCTACATGAGTACCCTTGATAGACTCACCTATGTGACTGTGGAACTGAGGCCGGTTCCTATGGAATTTTGAGGCAAAATTCCTAGAGCCTTCACTAAACCGGGATACACTTGCAGGGCCATTAAAGCACGGGCTATTAGAATACACCTTACGAAAAGGTTGTGTGCAGGTCTGATGTCTGAGATAGAGTTCAAGACAATAGTGTCACTCTTGTTGAATCAGAATCTGACCTGTTACGCTAAGGTTCAAGTCGTAGACACCTTTGTTTATGCACAATCTTAGAAACGTCTGACGTATGTCTAAAATCACCTTTTAAATTCAAGTGGGGGATTGTTGGAATGATGTTAATTTGGAGTAGGAGTTGGAATAATTTATCGACATTAAATGGGCAATAAATGCACACAAAGTAGAACTAATATGGAAGTGAATTTGAAAAGATTCATTTTAGTCCCACATAGGAGGGAATACAAATATTAGTAGTGTTTATATAATCCAACATGGACAATTGGGATTGGGCCCCAAGGGGCACCCAATTTTGTAAAAGGAGTGAGGACACACCCATGAGCATCTAGACACACGCGCGCGCGCCGCTGCGTCGTCCGTCCGTCTGGCCGGCTCGGCTCGGTTCGGTTCGGTCTAAATGAATTAATTTTTTGAACCCGAATTTAATAATTATTAATGATAATTAATTAATAAATTCGGTGGAAATTAAATAATTTTATTTAATTATTTAGTAAAAAATTAATTAATATTTAATATTAATTAATTACGAAATGGTGACGTGTCACATTCCAAGTTGTCAAGTCTTAACCTAAGTTTTGACTAACTCCAACTACTGACCAACTCAGTAACCGTCAGTTTTGACTGGGCCGATCCACTCTCCCACGTTTCTCTCCACGATCCACGATCTGCTCACTTGAATTCGCTGCCTATAAATACAGATTTGCACTTCATTTGTTAATTGCACCGAAATATTGTTTTCTCTCCTCTCTTTGCTCTCTTCATCTAAAATATTTTCTTTTTCTTGACTGGTTTTTTAACCAGATACTACGAGTGGTTTATAACCATCTAAAGGTATAATCTCTAAGATCGATTTATCAGCCTGCAACTGATAAATCGTATTTCGACGGGCTGTTTTATCCCGGAGACGTCGTTGTAAATTCGATTGCGTTGCATAATTTTGACAGTACGACGAAACATCTTAAAGAAAGCGACCTAGTACGCGACTCGTCCCGATAATTTCTTTGTGCTATTTTGAATTTTTCAAAACCGAAAACAACAGATTAGTATATTGGTCTGATAATATTTATTATTGTTAATAGTCATTTAACTATTTAACATAGGTGAGTTTTGATTTATTATTTTAAAAGAAATTAGATTACTTATTTGAAATTTTTTTAGTACCCATGTGTATAAAAATCAAGAGAATAAATAAATAAAAATTTTACAGGATAATTTTAAGACAAAAAAAGCTTAAAATTTTAAAATTTTAACACATATTCAATTTTCTTAAAAGAGATAAATTAAAATATGTCTATATTACAAATGCAAGATAAATGACTATTAACTTATTTATTTATTATTTCTAAAAAGTAAAACTTACTATTAATTATTCTTTTGAATCTCATGCGGAGGTCATGATATTTAATAAAGAGACTTATCAATCAACAATACCGTGTCAAATTTAATATTATTATACATTTGATAATTTTTATCTTATATTGATATTTTAAAACACACTAATGAATTGATAGTTGAAACATATTAAAATAAAAAATATATTTAAGCTTTACAAAGATAGATTGAATTACAGTTTCAAACTTAAATAATTTTGGTTCTTTTTTATTTTTTGCATGGAAAATGATATTCTATTTTTATTGACATGAACTTATATTTTTTATTTATATTTATATTTAATTGATGGTTGTTGAAGGAAACTCCCAAATCCAATCAACTGACTAATACTATTATCTTTTATAAAAACGTGATAAACATGACGATTGAGGATGATGTCTATGGCAGACATAGTGCTGCTGACGATTTAGCCTTTGACATGGATGTAATGTACTAGTATAACTTAAATAAAAAGTGCCAGCAGTCATTCATCTAAACTTTTATCCCACTATTCCACTTTTTTAACTTTAATCACTAACTACTTTATCTTTTAAATTAATTCTCAATCTATTTTATTTTTTTATTTTAAAAATTGAATTAAAGAGAAGTCTCGAATTGAATTGACGACCTCTTATATTTTTTTAAAATATTTATTTACCTATGAATTTTTCTTCAAATTTGAGATTATATGCGGATTTATTTACGAATTTACCTACGGATATAGGTAAATCTATAAGTAAATTCGCAGGTAATATCAAATCTGCAGGAAAATCCGCAGGTGACTGAATTTATCTTCAAATTTTTTATTTATTTATGAAAAATGGGATAGATAGAGAATTAGTTTGAAAAATGGATTATTTAAAAGAATTTTTTTAAAAAAAGTGAGGTATTTAAGTAAATATTTCTCATTCATCACCTTTAACTTTTCATACATACTAATTCAACTTATTATTGCGAGTTATTTTTTAATAAATTTTTTTGTTGAATTTTCAATCTATCCTATTTTTTAAGCTATTTCTTTTTTAAATATTCTTTTTCTATGTGAGATGGCGGAGGCGTTATAGATGTTTTTCTCTACTTTTTTTAATGTAGTTTTTGTTGTATGTCTATTAGATTGAAATATATCTTTGGTTAGGCCAATAATTCAGTTTATCAATAATATAAAGAATATTTGAATAATACGAGGACGAGATCAAATAGCAAGCACGGGATCAACCTCACCTCACCCCAAGATGCATCTCGTAGGAGATGTGTTAAATCTTGTTATAAATGGGTCTAACGAGACTTTCTCAATCATTATTTGATGTAATTATTGGTCTTGGAAATTGACCTCACCGAAATACATTAAAGGGATGATTTACCCGGTCATCTCACTAGTGAGTCAAAGTCCAAAAATGTGTTTGGTGTTGGTTGTAAATACACATGTTGAATAAGACGTGTGTTTAATTTTATAAATGAAGAGGGAGTCTAAGACTATATAATATATTCAAGTTCTTCATTACAAAATATATCAGTTATAAGTATTTTAAGTTTGTATTTGATTTTTTTGTTCTCTTATATTCTTGTATTAATGTATTGTAAGATATAGTTAAATATTTGTTTTAGGGAGTGTGGTTGTACTAGGGTGGTTAAGGATAAATTATGTGTTGTAATAATGTTCACATAATGTTATTCTCTGGTTGTTGTTTGACAACAATTGTGATTTTTTCTCCGATTTGAAATTTTCACTTTATGTCATTGCATTGTGATTGTGTCTTTTATTTGTCTCTTTGTCAGTTTTTTCCAAAATAACATGTCTTTGAGTTTATAAGCATTGGAGTCGGTCTCTCTACCAGTTCCTCTATTAGATGACCACATATATAAATACCAAGCAAGGTAGTTGGATAAATCATTTACTTTTTACATATCAAAACCTAAAGTCCTAATATGCTCAACAATTCAAGTATGATAGTATTTATCGTGCACACAACAAATACGATTGGCGCCCACCATGAAAAACAGTGAAATGACCCAAATCACACTCTCACTTGAAACTTCTATCGGCCTAACCACCATTCCACAATGATAAGAGTTGTTGCAAGCAACAACAACAACGATCAAGATGTCATGGTGGAGATGCAAATCATTATGGAATAATTATGTCAACATAACAAAACCCTGCAAGACAACATTATGCACACCTTCAACAGTAACAACAATTGGAGGTCGAACACTCAAAAGGTGCAAATATCCTAGATCTTTAACTTGACTCTGATGAGATCTAGAACATACCACTCTTAGAAAACTTCAAGCCACCACACCGGTAACCTTCGATCGAAAGAGCAAATCACATGAGAACGTTACTTCCATCAATACTCATATAGAGATAATACGCGTCATACATTCCCTAAAATGAAAAATATTTTTCAGGACACTAAAAGAGGTGGCATTTATATAGTACATGAGCTTTGTCAATTTCTATGTATCCAACTACCAAGACCTCTCTAGGAAGTCTATTAACATGTTTTTTGCGAGTAAACATCATAAAGTATCCACGACCAGTTTGTTTAATCTACATTCGAGACACTTTGAATTATTGAGGGAATACATAGAGATATTCCATGAGGCAACCATAAAAGTAATAAACCCCAACCAAAATATGTCCAGGGAACCTTCCAAAATAGATTCAGATTTGGGTACTTCAATGAATCCCTCGCTCATAAACCTACCGATTCTATGGAAGAAATCATTATAAGGGTTGAATGCTACGTGAAAGCCAATGAAAGAAACTCCATAAAAATATAGATACATGAAAAAATGTGGCATCGGTGGGCCCGATATACTTCACATGAAGACCTTCCCACTCCATTTGGCTCCTAATTGAGTAGTGATTGAGAGCAACCTAAATAAGTGGTGTAAATACCACAAATTTAAAGGCCAACCCAAAAATGAATGTCACCAACTAAAGAATAAGATAAAGTGTCTTATCCATGGAAGACATTTGAGAAGATATGTCTAGGGTATCCCACATAACTTGGGAGGTAGCCCATTCCATCAAGGTAAGATCAATCCAGATGTCCCCAATCAAGGAGAAACAAGGAACCAAAAGAAAAATGAAAGATTATTCAGTCTGCCACATGCTCAACACCATTGCTAGAGGAAGATGTTTCAACTCATCAAGTAAAATGTATGCACAGCAAGTGATGCATGCGATGGACTCATCCTCAAAACCAAGTTAACTCATGTGCTTTAACTCACCTTCTTGTGTAAGTACTGGAATTTTGTTCGGTCAACGACAAGATGTCACATGTGTAACACCTTAAACCCCAAATACTCATTTAATAAAATAAACCAAAAATAATTAACTTAGAAACATGGCGTCACATTTTCACAACATAAACATCTTTCTCATTAACAAATTATAATAGCAGAACATATAATAACAACTCAACGTAATTGTCTCACGATTAAGAGTAACTTCATTTTAAATCATGAAATAAATGGTTCAATTGAACAAATTATAGATCCCAAACAAAATATAACTCATCCCAGTGTTACAGTATCAGAACAACAAGTGAATCTAAAATAACTCAATAACGATAAATAATAAAGAATACCACTATGCCATCCTCAAAAGCACAACAACGTCTAAGGATCTTCTACCTGAGTATATTTACCACAGGCGTAAAGAATAACATAGACAAAAGAATAGGGGTGAGAAATACATTCACATATGTTAGTGGTGCATAAAACAACAAGGATAGTGTAAATAATCAATCACAAAAATCATCCACAACAATAATCAATCACAAATGCGGTTATGTATGCAATTTATCTATACTCCTCTACACCAATGCATCTGGTACCAAGGTTTTTGGATACCATATGTATGTTACCAATTAATCCAATCATCATTGGTTCCATCTTTGAACCTAGTTCAATCTCTAAACCATCAGTGTAACACCCTAAAACCCAACTCTCTTTGTGTCAGGAAATAACACAACTTCATCCAGAAATACGCACTCTTGCAATCAGTGGCATGTTGAACCAACCATCCACACCTAGAACATCTCAGAGAAGCAGATGATTTCCCTCACGTGTTTCAATCTCGATCCTGCTTGTAAGTGGTTAGAAAAAAAATGAGCACCGATCGTATTTCACACACATGTCGCATACTAAGAAACAGATAAAAATCAAAATAATTTGGTCGAACCAACCAACCTTCTCTAATACAACTATGTAACACCCTAAACCCTGAAACTTAATATAAAAGTGAAAATTCACCACTTAGGATGCTACTTAAAACATAACATGCAACTTCATGAATAGTTTTTCAAAATCTCGCAACTGAACTCAAAATATCTAAAAACATCAAATACTTATTTAAAGGAAAATACTTAAAGGAAATAAACTCCAAACACCAACTTAAAACAAATAATATGCTTCATTCCTAATATTACTAATCAAAGCATGTAAACTAAATAAATAGCGATAAATATAAAAATAAACGAATAAAATCTCCAAGGCCATATTCCAACTCAAAAGCAATTACTCATGCTAATTACCTAGTTATCTATACTTCATAGGAGCACATACGTCACGAAAACAAAAAGAGGTGACAATACACCTTACAAATGATAATGGTGAAAATTAAGAACATGATGGTAAACAACAACAATCTCAAGTATATTATTCACACAAGATACAATCATAATTCAAATTTATTATTCAAATACTAATGCCACCAACTCCTTCAATGATATGCATGTGGTACCGGGTTTTTGGGGTCAGAGGCATGTTATTGATTGCCCGTCTCCGGTTCCTCTAGAACAGTGTCCCTCTCTGGACATGATACCTCCATGGTTCCTCTATGAACTAAGTCATTACTGGATCAAAGTCCTACATAACTCTAAAATATATGCATGCATGATCATGTATAAAAGCAAGCATGAAACTCAACAATCATCACAAATCGTCACCCTCAAAATATCATCGTCAAAAAAAGCATCATCAAAATATCATCATGTAAACATAATCATCAAAACATCATCATCAAAATATGGTTCCACTTTTGAACCATAAGATTTCCAATCATAGGCCTCACTATAATTCCACCAGATTATTAAACTCAAAATATTTCCAATCATATGCCTAGCTGTAACCCCACTAGATTACTAATCTCAAAGATATAATTATAAAATTATTATTATTCAACTCAAAAGGAGTAAAGTTATGTTATTACTCAACAACTCTAACCTCATAAAAATTACTTAAAATCTCGAATTTTTATTATATTAGTTATAACTCAATAGAGTTCTTAAAAAGCTCAAAAACAGCTCAACATCAACTCTCAACTCTCAAAGTAACTCAAGAGAATTCAAAAGTACTATAAAGTATTCAAAAGTGCTCTAAAGTCAACTTTTCACATGTGATAACTCTACTAACTCTAAGGACTAACAATTTAACTCACTTTACTCAAAAGTGACCCTAAGTTCACCAAAAAGGTCACCGACGTAAAAAAATTGCTAAAAAATCACTAAAAAACTCCCTAAACTCGAAAAATACCAAACACGCCCTGAACCTCCCGGACCCGCCGTCGGACCCATAATCACCGCCCGCTGCATTGCTCCAATCGACTTCTTAATGCCTTCGTCTGGCGTGGCCCGAACGTCGTTGTCACTAAAAAATTGTTACAACACAATTATGGTCGCTCAAAAAGTACACATGCATCAACAAAATTATATTAACACAATTGTTTATTACTAAACCTATATTCATATCAAACAAATATGTTCATGCTTCAATAAAACCATCTATATTGACCATATAGGAATTGTCACAAATCACAATTGGTTACCTATAATAATACAAAAAAAATACTGAGTTATTTAATGATCAATGCTAATAAGGTTTTCCCCAAATATTATTTGACAAACACATTAGAGAAAGAAAACAAAGTATAAACCTTGGTGTTAATGGGAGAGTAATGATACTTCACCACCCTAACTGCCTATTATCACGCATCAGTAAAGAAATTCCACCTTGACTGCCTATTATCCCCGATAATTATTAAATTACAAAAATACCCCTAAACACCACATAACACGAATAATTTTAATATATCAAATAACACAGAATTAAACACGCCAATAATTCAATAAATTATTATAAAAATGGGGTGTTACAATCATTCTCGTCACATGTTCCATCTCTGAACCCGAGTCTCGTCACTAGACCAAAGTTTGTCACTATCAGACTCGTAACATGTTCCATCTCAGAACCAGAGACTCGTCATTGGGTCGAAGTTCGTCACCTATCTCCTATATACATGATGCGTGAATGCAACAAAAAATGCAATACTCTTCTGAAACCTTCAACTCCAACACTCGTCATCGGTTCCTCTCCGAACCTAAAACTCATCATGAACAAGGCCAATATAAGGTTACAACAATGAGTGCTCTCATAACCAAACATCTCAGCATAAATCAAAATTTTGAATATAACTCAGCATAATAATTAAATGATATAATTTCACTACAATACTAATCAACAACATCAAACAACCATAAACATTCAACAAGGCATGCCCATAACACAATATAACTCACAATTAACTCTAACAACATAGTTTAAGAGTCATTAAGAGTATTCTAACATTAATTCAATTACTCATGAACTCAACTCTGAACATATCAGATGACTCAAACTCAACTCATTTAATTCAACACAACTCTAAACATATCAAACTCAACTAAAAACATATTAAATAACTCAAAACTCAACTCATTTAATTCTCAAACTTAACTTTAAACATATCTACATCTTATTTCACACAAATATATCATTAAAACAATGAGCTTGTGTCCTAAAACATTAACAACTTAATTCAAATAACATTTTGTCAAAATAGCCCCAAAATCATGTTTCTTGCTAGTCATACATCTGATTCGAATAATTATTTGAAATATAAAAAAGAGTTGAAATAAAGCAAATAAATATGTTTTGGAAACCTTATATTTTATATTTTAAGACTATGATTTTTATTTTAGAACTTAAGATCCCAATTGGTACAATTTAATCAAATAATAGGAACTTATACTGGCACTGGGCATAATGTTTTGTCTGACTTGTAACTAATGTTTCTCCTACTAAAATTAGTGGAATGGGATGCTTATTAAGTCTAATATTTATAATATTTTTTCTATTTTCTTATGATATAAAGTTTACTCTTAAAGGACTTACGAAAAATCAAGTTATGTGTGAAACAAGACAACCAACGCATGATCGAAATTTGACTATATTTTTTTATATAAAACCAGATAACTACTATTGTTGTAGCGCTCCCTGACCCAATTTCCCCACTTCAAAAGAAATATTATTGTGTTATATTTCTAACTCAAGTGACCGCACATCAAACGAATTTAAGAAACTCATGTTACACATTAAATAAGACGGACAATCCCATTTTATGTCTACCTGCGATTTTCTGCATTTTTCTCTAATTCTTCCCCATCGAAACAGACCCAAAGATATGTTATTTGAGTTCTAGAAACCCCAAAACACATAGCAAATCATAGTACTTGAATCATACGGTAATTAACACATAAAAACACCAACTTAACATTATCAGATCAATCCATCATGCTTTTGCATCAACACACAACATAAGCATATGAACAACAACATCTTCAATTTTATCATGACATATGATCATACAAAATTCATATCAACAACATCAACTAAGAATGTTTAATTCAACAAAACATAAACACATCAATCTAATTGTGGTGGTTTTGCACAAACCTCACACAATTCAACGTCTCATCAATGGAGGAAGAGGAAAAAAGGAAAAATGAAAGAGGAGAAAGATTCCTCTCTATCATACATGCTTTAACACCCATAGTATGAACAATCTCCCTCCTATTTATCTTGAATTTGCAACAAAGGTTGAAACTTTTGACAATGGAAGTTCTCTTCACATACCTTTTTCTCTGCTAGGGCTCTCTCTGACTCTACTGACAACTATTTCTCATAACCACAATCCTAACTCTAATTCTTTTATCTATTTAAATAAAACTCTAATAATTTTATTATTTCACTAATTCCCTTCATTTCTCACTAATTCCACAATTTTCCTTATTTTTAATTAAAATTCTACCATCCTCCCTAGAGATTAATTTCTTATTATTTATATTATTCAATTAATTAAAAATTAGTTATAATTCTAACAAAATTATATCCAACCTCAATAATACCAATAAAATAAATATAGGACTCAAATAAAAATAATATAAATTATTTTAAACTCAACTAAAATAAAATAAACAAAAAATTGGGGGTGTTACAACTCTCTTCCACTTACAAAATTTTTGCCCTAAAAATTTTATGATAAAAACAACTATGGATAAAACTCTTTCATCTGGTTTTCTAACTCCCATGTCACGCTACCCTTATCGATGATTGCAACTAAAGAGATATAAATTATGAGACACATACCTTGAGTCGATTATTAGCTTTAGAGGTCTCCTCACCACTCAGAGAAAATTCCTTCCCACTAGCTCACACGGCCTCTGGAACTTTCCTCAACTTTTCACACTGGTAATGGAGTACAAATAGATTAGGGTTTTTGTTATCTACTCCATAGTGGAAACAAGTCAAAACTACACTCTTGTAATCAACGCCATGATGTCACTATTTCCCAAACTTATAACATGTCAGTCACATGCTATTGCACTCAGTAACATGATAACATAACTCTCGACATTTGAATCACCTCAAACGAAGGCACTTTTTTTCCTCGACATCCTCGTTGAACTCAGCCTCTTTATCCTTGAGCTTTTTATTCTCATCCGCCAGGCCATCCCGCTTGATCCTAACCTCACCCAACTCAATCATCAACCCCTCCTAGAGCATATGTTTCTCTTTGTAGTCGAAGAAGTCGTGCGAGAGCTTCTCTCTCTTGGTATTCGACAGCTTCAGTGCCTCTTTTAAGACCTCTAGCTCAGACAGTGGGTAGGTGTTGTCGGACAAGACCAATGCCGTCTCCATAACCCTGATCACGAAGGCAATGTGTTGGGACAAATTCACCCGTCTGGTCGCATTATCCAGATTAAGGATTTCCTTGACTTCAACATTTGACACCCCGACGGAACCTTTAGCACTAAAAAGCTCTCGTTGAAGATGGCAGGAGGGCAGGAGATAAGTCCCTTTATTCTCGGACAGGTCATCGTCCACAGCAACACCTGGCGGCGAACCCTCACCACGTTGGTATTTAGTCTGTGGAGATCTTCGCTCAAAAGGCGGACTGACAGGCGTCACCATGACAGGAGAAGGAGGGGGTGTGGGAGTACTTGAGCCACCAGCCGCGTTGTCATCAACAACTTAGAGAACATGTCCCTTAGCCGACCACTTTGAAGCTTTGCCCGCACCTTTATTTGACAACTTCAGGACACGGTCCTTGAGACTAGGCATGGCAACTGCAAAAATTAAAACTTAAGTTAGTTGTCGAATAAAATGGTTGAAGACAAAAGAACATCGAACATAAACTACCTAAAAGACAGAGGGACTCCTTGTCCGTCCTACTCCAGAGTACGGCCTTGGTATTAGCCAAGTTTTAAGGAAGGGTTCCCCGTCGTCAGACAAAACGTGATTGTCCAGCCGATCCATACAGAGGAAATGGGTGAAACTCTGGACATAAGCGACCAATTTCTTGTAGGCCGCCCTGTCCTTGACCCCCAAATTCTCCGGCTTCACAAAAATTTGATTTGTGCCTCCATTGAAATGAGCCCGCTGCCACTCGAGCGGGATGGTCGAGACGAGACGATCTTCACCTCAAGCATCACGTTACTCGGTGTAGATACTATACAAGGCCCGCGAGGTACCAGGCTTCATCGTATACCACTCTTCATTGAAATTTCTGACCGAGTCGACGTAGGTTTTGAACAACCTCCTCGGCTTCTTAAACGAGACCCAATTGTGTCGCCCATTCACGCTCGCCCGTTGTAGATGGTAAACACGAAAGAAATGGGGCAAAGTATAGCCGACTTCGAGGTACTGGCACACCAGTTCGAACGCCAGAACGAACGCTATAACATTGGGGTGTATTTGGGAGGGGGCCAAGTCGAGCCATCTGAATATGCCCCCCCTGGAAACTGGTGAACGGAAGATAGAGCTTGGCCTCTCTAAAAACGAATTCGTGCATGGGAAGCGCGTTCCCCAAAAAACCGAGCAAATCTGCTGCTCAGAGAGAGGGGTGTAACACTCCTAGTTTGGAGGGGTCCCTGGGGCCAAGTCCTCGACAACTGTATGGGTGGTATGGTGATCTTGCAGGAAGCATGAACCCGTTTCCAGGGGTTCCTCCTCGACGGCGCACCAGGAGCAGTGGACCTACTTCTGCCCACATCACGTTCTTGGTCGTTCATTTCCTCCTTGTCTACTTTTATGTCAGGGTCTCCACATCTACATCCTCGACTCTTCTATGCGGATCCAAGTTACCTAAAAAGCTGAGGAAATTGGTCAATTCGATGTCGCATCAAATCCACCCTTCCACCGCAGTTCAAGTGAAAGGGCGATGGAAAGATTCAAGAAAGTAATCGCCCGACGCACTCATCCTAAATTCAAAGGGCGGCCGACATATTCATCTTAAATTCAAAGGATGCCCGAAGCATTCATCCCAAATTCAAAGGATGCCCGAAGCATTCATCCCAAATTCAAAGGATGCCCGAGACATTCATCGTAATTCCCTTAATTTGCACCCGAGGAGGACCCTCATCGACGATATTTATGGAATTTCCACTGGAAAATTCTTATGAATTTACCAAGGAGAGACCTCATTGGCCTCACCAGTGGATTAAACTACCAAGAAAAAATGCAATTATTACCAGAAAGAAGAGGAGCTTACCTGACATATTCGTTGGTGAAGAGATGATACGGTTGCGGTGACGACGATGATGTACTTTCCGACGAAAGATGAGAACGTCCGGTGAACTTCTGAGGAGACTTGGAGAGTGAAGGAGAGAAATGAGGAGAGACTCACCTCAAAATCCTTTTATAGGCCCCCCATACGAAGGAGCGTGCCTAGGCCATCATTGCCTAGGCTTCCTAGATTCCCTAGGTAGTCAGACCTTTAATGCGCTGTCACACGTAAAACGAAGCGACGCATTAAAGGCCATAATGATGGGAAACAAAAAGCTTGACACGTCACCCTAGGAAATCTCAAAGTCCGTCAAACCAACAGGCACACGCGTCATCGAGACCACAGAAACACAAAGGACATCGTGCGCGACTATCTCGAACAGGTAATCCTCCTCAACGAGTCGAACCCAACAGAGATCTTGCTCGCACTACCCGGAGCGAACGCCAAAAGGCACGAACAAACGTCCCCAACATTCATCAGTCTCATTACCCGTAACATGTATGCCCGACCAGACTTACCCTTAAATCATCACTCCACACCAGAGTTGTGACTTGGGGGACTCCTGTTCTGGACTGGATCGAAGCAGTCCATGTCGGTCAGAGGCCCAATCCGTCGGGCAGAGGCCTACAACCTGATCCAAAGGAATCCAGTCCTAGACTGGACCGACATAGCACGTGTCGGACAGAGGCTCAGTCCGTCGGACAGGCCCATGACCTAACGCATGGGGACGTGGGGAAAACGTCTCCCCCACGTGCCCCATTCAGTCAACTACCCTGTTATTTCCTCTTAGTATTACGAGACAGTTGGACCAAGGGCAAGACCACACGCTAGGTCTTATCTACTCCTACGCAATCCTTGGCAGTTCTTCATTGGGCCTAGGTAATTCAGGTCATGAAAGAATCTTGAACCAGCGTTGAGGGCACATTATAAATACCTTCTTTTACTAGAGGGTCATGTATTATATTATATTCTATTCTAATCTTACCTATTTCGTACTTGCACTCCGTATATACTTACTCACTTTGACATCGGAGTACCTTATAGGTACACCCCTCAATTCACCACCGTAATTGTTTATCACTGGACAAAATATTATCTTTAATTACTTTTTATTTTTTAACATATATTTATTTATTGTTATATAAAGTTTTAATCTTTAAAAATAATATATTAATATATTAAGTAAAATGAAGGAATCCAATATAAATTCTTTAGAATTGCTCTATTAAAATGAAAATTTCATGAGTTACGTGAAGATGATCTCATAAAAAACTCAAAAATGAGTTGAACTATTGAATATGTTCTTAGTATTATTTAGTAGAAGTATAGTAAATTTATTGGGAGATTTTTTTTTAAAAGACAATTTAATTAAAATGAGAATACAAAAGGGTATTCTAACCCTTAATCTTTTGTAAGTGTAAAAGATTTTAAACTTTTATAAATGTAATTTTGTTTTAAAGTGAAGCACATTATTGATAATTTATACTTATGTTTCATTAATAGATATATAGTTATTCTATAAAAAGGAATTTATTGTTAATTTACCTCTCATCATTGTTAGTAATTCGTTAAGCTTGTAATTTTATTTATTGATTCAACTTTAATATTAACATAGTTTATTTAGTTTAAATTCAACACTACAAATTTATTAAAGATAGAAAAAGAATTTAAAAAATATATAATGATCTTGATTCAAATTTAAAATTTTACATAAAATATCTTTATAATAAAACTATTAATATGTTACAGCAAGGTGATTCAAAATATATTATCCAAATTATTTTTTATTTAATAAAAAATAAATAAATGTTCATTTATTAAAAAATAAAAAATAAATAAAAATTATAAATTATGTACAGGAGAAACCTGTCTTTATTGAGAGGAGAAATTGAAAAGCAGCAGTGGCATGCAGTCACGGACTTTGAGAGCACTCTGTCTGTGTTTTCTGCAATGTTCAGAGCTCATTTATCAGAATCAGAACCATTAACCCACAACCATCGGTGCATAGTGTCACTAAAAGTAACATATCACTTCCCAATTCACTGTTTCACACTTACACAAACAAATTATTACAGGGGAGCTGCCACATGATTTTTATTTTTAAATTATAATTTTCTGACATGAGATCAGGAGAACAAATCTTTTTTTAATTGCTATAATTTTCTATTTTAAAATTATTATTTAAATTTTTTGCACAGATTAATGTCTATAATATAATTAAGAAATATAATAATCATTTTGGAAGAAAAAATATTTATTTTAAATAAATTTTATTTGTTAAATTGACATATTTTAAAATAGAGGGAATACATTTTTATATGTTGTAGCCGCATGATATTTGAATGACTCAGCTCGGAAACTCATGAATTGGGAAGTATTTTTTTTTTCTTTATTAATAATTTCTTAATTTATAATAATTTAAAAAAAATATTTTATAACAGGTGGTGTACCGACCCAACAAGAAAGAAAAAATATCACAATAATCCAAAATATTTTCTCGTAGGGTATCGTGGTTTAATTGATCACATGATGCAACAAATGTAATATTACTACCATTATTATTTTTTCTTAATTTAATACTATAAATTTATGCTTTGAACTAATACTTCTTATTTAAATTGTATCAGTTTATTTGACGGCAATATCTAAGATTACAAGAACCGCAAAATGACGACCACCAAATTTGGAGCACTACTTCACCCATTTTTTGCTTATGGATTGTTGAAATGCATCAATCTGATCGGGTCAAGTTGCAATTCGGGTATGAACAAGAAAAGTTACAATTCGGGTATGAACAAGAAATACCCGGCTCACCGAGGTGTCTAAAAGAAGAACACCTCATGCACATGTAAACATCTTGGGGTTACGCTTTCACGGATTTGTATCGTCCCGACCAAGATCTTTGGGCTAACAGACAACAGTTGTGTTTGACTGGGGTGCAATTTGACGGAGAAAGGAAGCCTACTCCAGAATACTTATATTAGTTTCATAGGTTACCGTATCAGTTTGCATTCTTTGCCGACCCCGTCAAAGAAACCCGAAAACAAATTATCCCAACCCACCACAACAAACTCAAGAATTCCCTCACACCCAATACACACAACCAAACACATCCACCCAATTTCAACCACAACAATCATCTTACCAACCACCTTACCAATACACATACCAAATCCCCCAACAACCTTACCACTACACATACCAAACCCCCCAACAACAAACTTACTTCCACCCACAACGACACCACACCCCTATCCCACCACCAAACTTTGATTACACTCAACCAAACCAACATTCATCATCTCTCGATGTGTCCGACTATTATGTCACGATCGTCGCACCATCGGCGCCAAACCCCACCCAATTCACCCAAACCTCTCACGAATTTCCACCGCTAGAATTTTTGAAGATTTCGATCCGTTTGGAATTTTCCCCAACCAAACACCCGTTGTCCAAACATTTAACCATCCATCTCCTCCTACACAAGATATAGGTCGACAACGACGTATTCAGCGACCAACAAGATGTGGAACCGATAGCTGTTTACCCGATGTAGAGGACGAGGATGGAAATCAATAAGTTGTATAATTTCAAATTGTAATTTTATTTATTATATTAATGATACTTTTCTTTTACTATATTGTATTTTTTAATTTATTTTATTAATAATATTATTAATTTTTAACTATAGAATTTTAATAGAACTAAAATTAAAATAAATAAAAAACTAAAAAATAAAAATAAATAAGAATCTAAATTAAAAACGAAAAAATATATTTTTTAAATTTATATTTAATTATATAATTAAAATAAATAAAAAACTAAAACAAAATATAAATACTAATATAAATTAAAAACGAAAATAAATATTAAAAAAATTAATTTAATATAATATTTATATTATTATATTAATAAATATAATTTAAATATAATAAAAACTATTTTATAAATCAGAAAATTAATAAACAAAAAAAAGAAAAGAAAGGGTGCAATATCCAAGATGGCGGACCCCTACAGCAGGTGGGGCCCAACCGCCATCTTGATGAAGGAGGGGAAAAAACAAAAAAAAAACCACTACGTGCCAAAACTTGTGGCATTTAGGGACTTTATTTTGAACCGGTGGCAGAATGAGACTTTATTTTCAAAAACATGGCACATTCAGCAAAACCTCTGAGAAAAGTGAATAAAAAGTTGATTTTATAATAATTTATTAAATTAAAAAATATATAAATAAAAGTAAAATAGAAAAATAAAAGATACAATTTACAAAAATAGATTATGCTTGATTAATATAGATATAAATAAAATATATAAGATATATTTATTATAGAAATCTTAAAAAAAACTCGGAAGTACATAAAGTCTAACTTAGTGTAAATATAAAGTAAATGAAATAAAGAAAATTTAAATTCAGATAAACACTCACGCATCACGTGCACAATCTAACAAACGGAATACCAAATTGGAAAAAAAAGCGAAACATAAGATGATGAGCATCAAATTCAAATTAAAAAAAATGACGAATAAATCTAACTAGCAACACGGTAGCAAATTCATTAACCAACAATTCACTAACAAACTGCAACAAGTAATCACGATCATTTCTTGTAAAACAGGCAAAGACAAGTAAATCAAAAGTGGCGGAGAAATTATCAACACATCTCTCAGTTAGGCATCCGAACAACAAAAAAATGAAACACGAATCAAAAGAAATATTCAGTGAGCACAACAACAAATCAAAATATTGTAAAACCAGATCTAAAACTGTTTGAAAAGAATCCAAAAATGTAATCCAGATACAACCCAGAGCCACGATCTTCTTCCATGTCTACCCAAAAACTACCACTGGCGGTTGATGAACAATACCACTAGTAACGACAATTCTCCTAAACCAATCGTTGGCGAGAAGAAACATACCAAATTGAGGAGAAAAACACCATTGTTGGATTGGACTTGCCAAAGAGTTGTGACAGATCACTAGCTCAACACCAACAACACTCTTGTTAGAGGATGTAATTCATTGTTTTAAAACGAATGTTGTATTCAACATAGTTGTGTTAGTCAACATACTCGAAGTAAGATGTGTTTAACAGAGTCGAATACAACATGTGCGTCAAGGTGAGTAAGTATATACCGACAAAGTCAAATACTGCAGTTAGTAAATTGTGATTTGGTTATATATATATATATATATATATATATATATATATATATATATATATATATATATATATATATATATATATATCGACATATACTACATAATCTTATCATTTTATCAATTGTATCCATTTTTGTTCTTATACACATGTTGTTTGGGCGACCTTTTGTTTTTCTTCGCATCTCATCGTTGTGCCAAACTATGTTCCATTGGTATGGAGGCAATATTCCTCCATTGCTAGCACTTGAAGCCTTTGTTGTAGACATTCATTACATTAATGGTCTTGTAAACATCAGATAGATGGTTGTAAGAGTCGTGACGAGCACGTGCACATGCCGCAATGATATGAGAGCAAGGTACCAGGAAGGCCTGGTACTCGCCACACTCACACCAACATTTGTCTAGTATGACACCATAGTCTGAATTTGGTCTCCCCTCATTGTGGCCCATTGTTTCCTTTACACTAAAATTTTCCTATGACAGACAAACATTATGTCTGCATGTGTGCTAGCTTTGATAGTTTCCTCTATCATCACTTTCATTATGCATTCACTGAATAATTGACCCGACATTAACACTACACTCCAACCTTCGCCTCTTTTTACAAAAAGTGATGTCAAACTATAGTAAGTTGATCTAACCAATGTGGTTATTGATAGGTTTCTAATTCCTTTGAAGACGCCATTCATGGATTCCATAAGGTTTATTTTCATGTGACCCCAACAACATCCACCGTCAAATGCCCTTGTCCATTTGTCCAATGGAATGTTATTCAGCCACCTTCCCTCATATAAATTTGAAAATCTAATTTCTTCACGGTAGTGTTCAAATGATGTTTAGTTAGAGCATACCCTGCATTCACAACTTTTTTGCGAAGGTTCTTATCTTTGATTACATGCATGAAGTTTTGTGCGACATGTCAAATGCAATAGACAGTGGTAGAAGGAGGATTATGCCACCCGTTTTCTTGGTTATTGTAAGCATTCTCAATAGCAACATGCCTATCTGAAATAAAATAGAGATTGGCCTGTTGAGCCACATGTATTCTGAGATTCTTAAGGAAGAAACTCCAAGAAGCAACGATTTCACCTTCAACTAGAGCAAAGGCAATGGGAAATACATTATTTTTGTCGTTTTGTGCAACTACCATTAACAAGGTACCCTTGTTGTCTCTAACTAATTTATTTTAACTATTTTTTTGTTTAGATGGTCAACACACGATATGACTTACAATAGATGTCCAAGATATTATATCATTCAATACCGTAGTCTCTTAGATCACCTTATGCATGCAAATGTAATGTCACTAAATGAACCAAATTCTTTTTAATATCATCTATTTTAAAATCTAATAGTTTTCTCTTATACAATTCATTTGGCGTCCATATCTAGGCATGGAACATGAACATGAAGTCAAAGAAGAAGATGCAACTATTTGAACTGCATATGTGTCGATCATCAGATTCACCACTGTAGAGATGCACCACAATGACCATGTCAAACTACAGTTTGGAATGCATCAAAATATCCCAGATTCCCCGACTGATCTTGGTAAATGGCATCTACAAAGAGTCAATGAACAATTGAACTATAATAATTGGAAAGATTTTGCTAAAACTGAATATCGTAAATGAAGGAACCGTTGCGCCCATGTCTTACGTGAACCAGTGATGGAAACCCCGTCTATATCAACTAATACTTATATGGATTGGTATATATCAGTTGCAACTAGGTTTCTTTCTAAAGATAGGTATTTACACGATCCACGACAAACCACTTACACACAGGAAACCTCAACGTCTAACACATGAGGAAATTATTAGCCTTGTTACTCACAACCCCCTACCCAACAAAATTACCGACCCACAAACACACAAACCCATAATCCAAACATACCAGAAACCCAACCACTGTACCAAGAGCATCCCTCATACCATGTCCAACAAAATGACTATTATCAAGACACCCAAAATGCATATAACCCCAACTCAGCATCACCATATAGCCAAAACACCCAAACATCGTACCATAATTAAAACGCTCAAACATCACACCATAGCCAACACACACACACACACACACACACACACCACACTATAGCCGACAAACACAAACATCACAACAACCCTATGACTTTCAAATACCATTACCATTTCAACCTTTTACAAACGAAGCATTCACACCAATGTTCCCCTTTAATCTTCCAGGCCGCACAACAATGACCCCATCATCACATCTAAACTACTCTGTTATGGGTCACAGACTTAGTTACGACAATGTGTCGCTCCATACACAAGACTACTTAGAAATGCAAGAACATCTAAGAGAGTCTAATGATGTTCCTGATACCTCAACACCACAAACACCTGAAGTGAATCAACAACGAGGATAGTGAGTAAGGATACATTGGGGATGTGGAACCGGTGGCTGGTATGACCTATTTGTAATAATGAAATTATATAATTTTATTTTTAATTAATTATTAATGTGTAATATTATTTTAAATTAATTATTAATGTTATTTATTTTTGAATTTTTTTTTGAGATTGCATAATATCTCCAGATAAATTGGCGACCACTTTTTAAATTAACACACAATCGTCAATTGAATTAGAAACTACATATGGTATCTCAAATCCAATTTACGACACCTCTAAAAATTAAACATAGTTGTCGATTCAAGTGGAAATTACTCTAAAATAGTTTTCAAACTAGAGTACTTTAAATAATTTATTTTTTAAGAAGTAAATTATCTGAAAAATTTGTTTTTATAAAAATTTGGATATTTGGATAGTTCGAAAACGGTAGTTTTATGTCATAATTAATCACCTTTTTCTCAAAAGAAAAAACAAAAAGAAAAACAACTTTCTTTACAGAGAGAAAAAGAGAGCGGCGGCGGCTGAGTATACGAAAGTAAGCCATGTTAAAAGAACAATTTAAAATATATTTATATGTTAAAAGAACGTCATTAAATTTTACTTTAATATTATTCAACTGACATTTATGTTGATATATGAAAGCATAATGTTTTTACATTTATGTCTTTTATCATCAAAATTAACTTAAAGTTTTGTTAACGAGTGTATTGAGGGTAATGTTTAAAAATTTCAAATAAAAAATTGACCTTTGATTATATACCTATTCAAAGAAATATTTTTTTGAGTCAAGAAAGAAATTTGTATTTATTTATTTATTAAACAACACATTTGTGACACTCATTAATATTAGAATTTAATTGGAATACACTGATAGTGTAAAACAATTAATCTCTTAATATTATTATCACTAAAATTAAATTTTTTTTAAAAAATTTACAACAGAAATAAAATGGATCATTGTGTTTGATTTTATGATATTATAAATTAAATTAAAATGATTTGAATTTGTAAATATAATGTATAAAATGAATATTTTTTAAATATATCATGTAAATGTAAGAGCATGTTGAAAACCATTAATGAATGTTGGAAATTAAATTTAAAAATATAAAAATAATCGTATATTTAAAAAAGAGGAATATGCCGGCTTTTTTATGTATATTTGGCGGCTCGAGCTTGAATGAAGTTACTATTAAAAAAGGGGCTATATATTTGTGGATAATCTTCTTTTGTCTTTTGGTGGAATATTGATTGCATTGAATTTGGTATTAAATTATTTTCCTATATAATATGTCTTATATGATTATATTAAAATCAAAATACTAATTAATGAATGTGCTTACGTTGATTGCGTAAGCGTTAATCAAATAAGTTTTATATGGGGATGGGTTGGTATGACAAAAATCCAATTAGTCAAGTGAATAGATGTTTGGAAAGAAAAAAAAAACACGAGGGAGAAAGAGTTGAAAATTTTGGTTTTGATTAATATAGCTCTTCTTTAAAAGTGGCAATGATGTATCAATTTTGGTTTTGATTTAATAGCTCTTCTTTGAAAGTGGCAATGATGTATCACTTATTAGATTTAAGTAATTATTCCTTTAAATATATTATTCCATCCATTTCAAACTACTTTTCGTTTAAGAATTTTATATAGAAATTAATAACGGATTCTTGTGGTTCTTCAAAATATTTGGAATGGTGATTGTTGAAAAAATTTGGGTGTTGTTCTTCGAGATAATGGAAGTGAATTAGTGTCGCGTTGAAATCCTGCATTAGTTATTTTAGGTTGGGATTATGAGATTCTTGCGGTTCTACGAAATATTGGAAATAGTAATCATAGGGAGAATTTGGATGCGATTCCTCAAAATACTTGGAGTCTTGTGGTTGGTAATTGTAGAGAAAATTTGGGTGTTACTCCTCAAAATTTTAGGAGTGGTCATCATAGAGGAAGTTTATGTGATACATAGTTATTGATAGAAGAGATTAAATGCCTTAGTCTATACGGTGCAACAACGGAAAAACAATATTGACTGCTGGTCCCCGACAACGACGCCAAAAACTTGATGCGTCCGTAAGTGCACAAAAATATCAAAGTAATATAAAATATTGTCGAATCCACAAAGACCAATGTTAACCTACTGTAATCTATCATTGTTTTGTAAAGCTAAGGCTGATGAATATTTAATTAAGAGGAAACTAAAAGTAAAACTAAAAATGAACTTAGAAAATAAGATAATAGAGGCTGGAATATGGATTCCGCGTTCCTAAAGGACTTTGTAGAATTCGGTTACTAATTACAATTATAACTTAGCTCCGTAGAATATACCGACTTAAAGACTCTGCCTCACACTCTCGCGGTATTAACTAAAATCATGTTCCCTAATCCCAAATTTTTTCTCTTGCTCGCCCGATAACTAAGAAATATATTTTGAAAGCTAATAATATCCTAAACGCATCTAAGCAGTATTTAGATATGTTGCCTAATTTCCATTATCCGGTTCAATCCCCACGCTCCGCAGTGTCGGCTCTAACGTTAATTTAATTTCTTACTCTCGTGACAAAATCTTGTTAAATAACTTCCCACTCTCGTAACAAAGCTATTTAAATTAGACTAATTGGAAATTAAAACAAAAAAAATTAATCATAAGTTCGCATCAATTATTTTCTACCGAGTCCCGTCGGTAACGACGATCCTCATATGCCGAACTCAAGAATATTTAGAAAGACATAGAATTAAATATAAACAAATTAAACATTATAATTGCATTTGAAAACATCATGATAATTAATTTAGGAAAGCGATAAACAATAATAATAAATATTGCGATAAAGAACCGGTAAAGTAAAATGCAGAAAATAAAGAAACTTGAATTAACTTTAACTTCAATAATGACGACAAGATTGTTGATCCAACAAAGTTACATAGAACATATGCCTAATACTAATGTGAGGAACTACCACTTTTACAATGATAAGTTATGCCAACAACTATGAAAGAATAAATTGCACAAAACTTGGATCCCAAAAATATGATTCCAAAGTCTATTTATAGAAGAAATTTCATTTTCCAACTTCCATGGATCATGTGTGAGTAGTGGAGAAAGTGAGAAATTGGAGAAATAGTGGTGTAATTGGTGAGTTGCAGGATCCACATATTAATTCTTTACGAAACAGGGAACGACCGTCACCATAGTAAGATTATTGGCGTCACGCATATTAAAACTGTGACGGTCACCACAGATGTGAGAGGCGTCACACATGAAATGTGCATAATCATGCTATCTATCTTCTCTTCTTCTGTTTCTTTTCTATTTTCTTTTCTTTCATGAATTAATCTGATTTAATCCATGTTACCTAAAAACATAATAAATACCAGCATAATAAAACATAAATCAAGGAAAATAAATAAAACTAAACTAAAATCCATGTGAATCGGGTCTAAAAATATGATACCTTTTCGTGTTATCAATATCCACTATTTTCATCCTTTCTCTTTCTCTTTCTTTGCCTTTTCAACTCTCTCTTCCTTTTTGAATCTATCACTTCTTCTCTCTTAATCTTTCCACTCTCTTAATCTTTTCACTATTTCAAATTTTTAACTTCCAATTAAAATAAAATTAGACATTTTTTGGGTGTAGGGGTAATAATATTATACATTTTTTCTTCTAATTTTTAATATTATCAATGATTTTTAATTATAGTTAATTCATAAAAATAAAAGAGATTAAAATTGTAAGAATTTATAACTTTCCTTTTTTAACATGTGAAAAATAATTACAAATGACGTGCTTAATCACTGCAATTTTTTCCATTAAAAATTGCTATAATGGAATTTCTATAAACAAATAAACAAAATTAGAAGAATTTCTATAATATTTTGTCACCATTGTCAAATTTCATATATATATATATATATATATATATATATATATATATATATATATATATATATATATATATATATATATATATATATATATATATTTTGAAATAACAGATTATATTATATATCTCAAAAAAATAATGAATACACGGCGATCTACCGATCCAACCCAACTAAGACAAAACGACAAACAAATAAAGCACACACCTTTAGCACATCAACCTAGCTAAATGGTGTTTAATATACCCACCAACCAACCCCTATACACAATGTTGGCTTGTATATCTTTTCCTATATTTACACGATCATCATTGTTCTAAAAAATAACTCGGTTCCTAAACATCCATGTGCCATAAACAGTCTCCGCAAATGCGACCTTTAGCATTTCTTTTCTCCAACCCTTACCTTTTACTTGCTGACACATCCAATACAATTCAGTTTCCCATTTTTGCGGCTCCTGCCTGATTTCTAACCACTGAAGCACTTCAGCCCATATCATCTTCGTGCTTCTGCAATTAAACATCAAATGATTGATATCCTCATTCTCCTCATTGCACAGGATGCAAACAGTTTCATCCAACATGTTCATATTTTTTAATCTAACTTTGGTTGCTAATCAGTTTTGACATGCCAACCATAAGATCGTTCCCGCTCTCGATCGAGCCATATTCCTCCTCAGAACTGCATACCAATCAGGCCTACCATTGTCCTCAATCAATGCCATGTAAATTTGATTCATGGCGAACTTATGCTTTCTCTTTATTTCCTCCCAATGTTGCTGAACTGAGGCAATCACATTTCTTTGCTTCATTATACTTTTCAGAATCCAGGATGTGGTATTATTCACTATGGTATCATTGACCTCAGCCCCTTAAATGAAATACGCATGGATCCATTTCACCCACATGGTCTCACCCTGCATACTAATATTCCATAAACATTTTAACAGAGCCACAACATTCCATACAGTCAGATTTATGATATCTAGACCCCTATTTCTAGTAGGTCTGCACACTAACTTCCAAGCCACTGGACTTTTCTTTTTCATATCAGTTTGCCCCATCCACACAAAAGTTCTAGAAATGCTATCAATTTTCTGTATCACCTTCTTTGGGAGTAAGTAACAACTCATCCAATTATTTGCAATTGAGTGAATTATGCTCTTCACCAACTGGATCATGCCTGCAATGCTGAGCAACTTTGTAGACCAATGTTTGGTTCTGTTAACAATTTTCTCAATTAAAGAAAGATAGTGGATCAGATTAAGCTTTTTACTTGAAAATGGTACCCCCAAATATCTGACTGGTAACACTCCCATGGCATAGCTTGTATACTCCTGCACTTCCTTCATAATGTTCCTCTCCATACCTCCACATAATAGTTTGCATTTGCTGGGATTGATAAGTAACCTTGTTGATTGAGAGAAAGTCTGAAAAGCTGAAAGCATGAGTTCCATAAACTTCTTATCACCTCTACAAAACAAGAGAACATCATCAGCAAAGGATAAGTGTGTTAGTCCTAACCTCTCACATTTACTATGATGGTTGAAATTGGGGTCCTTTTGCATCTTAACCAAAAGCCTGTTCAAATACTCCATCATTAGAACAAATAAGAGGGGAGATATGTGATCCCCTTGTCTTATTCCTCTCCTGGCCTCTAGGACTTCAGATAACTCCCCATTCACATTGAATCTATAACTTACTGATTTAGTTAACTATTATAAACTATGTGTGGGTTATCAAATTAAATGTAATTTTTAACTTTTGGAATCCAACATATTTGTTTCAATGTAAAATTACTACAACATAAAATATAATAGCAATGATATAAAATAATAAAATCACATTTAATGTAGATCTTCTTAATTTTGTTTATTACTATTAATTTTTTTATTTATGTATTAAGTATTATATATATATATATATATATATATATATATATATATATATATATATATATATATATATATATATATATATATATATATATATATATATATATATATATATATATATATATATATATATATATATAATTGATATGCAATGACAATGTAAAATATTTTACACTATCAATTCATCACCATCATCCGTTTGCTATACTTTATAAGTTTAAAATAAAATTCAAATTTGTTATAACATCTGACGACTATGATTCACTGACAGTGTAAAACTTCATTACACTGTCGGTGCATATCAATTAAATCCTATATATAAGTGGGGGATAGTCTTACTCTAAGAGTAAGTTTATAAAACTTACTCCACCTCTTCACCCGTAAATCATTTTTAATCTATGACTGAAAATAAGCCGTAACTTTTCTCCATGAGTAAGTTTAAAAGACTTACTCCAAATCATAACCATTGATTTTTATTAATCTAACGGTTTTAATGAATCATTTAATCAAATTATTTTTGAAAATATTTTTCTCAATTAAAACGGTTAGATTAATAGAAATCAATGGTTATGATTTGTAAAATAATATTCTCGGTTATTCACAGTTATTTTGTTATTATTTATTATTTATTTGAAATATGTTTAATATATTTAATTTTATTTGGTAAGAAGTTAATCATGGACAAGTATATTAAAGATCTTTAAATGGAGTATTTTTAGCAATATAGATTATTATTCTATTTAAATAAAGAAGAAAATATTTTCACCATTATTATCTATTTTTTAAGTTTACATTATATAATTTTTTTATAACAATTTTAATAGATGTTAAAGTAAGTGTTACACTATTTTTTTAAATTTATATTCTTTAATATTTATTTATTTGATGTTATTTTTTATAATTTAACACAAATTATAAACTATGGCAAAATAAAAACAATCAAAATATTTTTAAAATGCCAAAATTAAAATTTTGGTTGAACTTCAAACTTGTATTTAAATAAAAAATGTGTTGCTTACAATGTATTTACTTTTTTATTTGAAATATACATTTTTTATTTTTATTGCTTATTATTTATTTAAAATATGTTCAATGTATTTATTACATTTTAAAATATGTTCAATGTATTTAATGTTATATTTTAATAACATTAAATGTAGAATTAAATATGAGTTTTCTTTTTAATTTTCTTTATACAACATTCATTCTTAATTTATCTAAAAAATATTTAAATATTAATACTTTAAATATTTTATTATCAAGTTTATTATTTATTAATTTTTACAAAAATCCAAGTTGCATCTTCTAAATGATTTTTATATGGTGTTATTAATAAAACATTGAAATATTATTACTTAATTATTTAAAATAATAAATCTTTAATTAATTTAACTATAATTTTAAACTTGTATTTAAAAAAAGGTGTTGCTTACTATGTATTTACTTTATATATATATATATATATATATATATATATATATATATATATATATATATATATATATATATATATATATATATTCCAAAAATTATTATAAATGGTATTAATATTTTAAACACAAATAATTTTGTTTTATTATTTCCTAAATTTGTGTACAATTCGCGTACAAAAATCAGTATTTGTCGGTCCACATGGGTAATTTTGTATATTTTTGTAAATCTCTTATATTTAATAATTATACTAATTCAATTTTTAAGATATAATTTGATTTAATTTTTTTATGTTAATTGTTTTATGCAAAATATATTAATCTCGGATTTCGTCATTATAAATTCAAAATATACTACGGATAAATTAAAAAATGAAACGTCTATTTTTAATATAAAATTGTGATATCCACCAAATAATAATTTAAGCTTAAAGAAATCATAAAATTTTAATTGAAATAATTTATAAAATATTAATAAAAGTGTAAATCATTGAACAAAATAATATTCATTTACGGGAAAAATACATTGGCGATTCAAATATTTTTATATACATTCAATTATATTTAAATAATATTAAAACAAACTTAATATTTATATATGGGATCAAATTCATTGTTGATTAATTTATTTATATATATGAGAAAAATATTATTGTTATAACGGGATCATGAAATTATTGATCAATATATTAAATAATAATGGAAAAAAGTTTATCATTGATTCTAATAATTTTTTTTTAAATAATATCAAAACAAAAAAATTATTTATACAAAAATTAATATATTGTAGTCACTAATTTATTATATCTTTTAAAAATAATATATATTTTTTAAATTTATTTCTTTAATATTAATTCTATTATATTTAAAAAAAATGTGCATACCATACCGGTATCCGTGTGGATGCACGTATATCCCACTAGTTACTTATTAATAACCGTGTGTAATTAAAATTGTTAATTTTTTTATTATTGAAATACATGCACTACTAGAAATACACTGTTTTCCTGCGGATTTTAGTAAAAAATCCGCAGGATTTCCTGCGACTTTTTGTTCCCAGCTAAAACCTTCGTGAGTAATATAAATCCGCAGGTAAAGTTACAGGGATCAAAATTCGCAGGTAAAGTCACAGGAAAAAGTCGCAGGTAATCTCGCAGAAAAGTCTCAAGTCGTAGTAAAATCCGCAGGAAATTTTTCTCAATTTTTTTAATTTTTTTTTGTCTAATTCATTTTTTAAATATTATAATATGTTAAATATCAAAGTAAAAATAATATATAAATTAAAATTTAATTTGAATGAGACAATTCTAAACTAATCACTTTTTTATTTTTAAAGCAATCAAGTTGCTAAATATTACTATAAAGTCAATAATACATTACTAAAAATGACACAATCAAACTACTAAGAATCACTTATCTAACCAAATGAATAAGAAAAATAAATCCAAATTTCATTCTAGTTAACAAAAAAAAATGCAAATGCAAATTCACTACTAATGTGTTCACTAATGTCTTCATCTTTTTCAAAGTTGCGTTGCACTGTAACCTTGTGTTCGGATGACCATTTAAACTTTTGTTGTATCAAAAAAACATGAATCAATTACTTATTTATTTCAATATGTTTTTAACATAAAACCCAATATTTAGATTTAATTACCGTAAACAGATCAAAGAAAGAATCTCATTGCTTTTGTGATAATTTCTTCCATGACGGTTTTCCCTCATTCAAATGAGTACGTATGATGTGAGAAATTTCTGCAACCACCAATTTGTGAGGATCAAATCTGAAAAAGAGACATTAGTAGCCATTAGCCAACAAAAGGGGACAAAAAATAATTATTAATGATATTTATACAAGTTTCTCATACAAAACAGAGCCTAGGGATCTTTCTTTGAAGGACAAAATTTCATACCTATCAAACATGCATTAATCTTCCCTAAATATACACGCACTAATCTATGTTTGTATGTGTAAAATACACATTGCGCTGTTAAAAGTAGGATATAGTGCATTGCTTAAAATTTAGGCCTTATTTCATACCTATAAAAGTAAAATTTTAAGTCAAGAATAAGATTGATTATCTCCCTTAAAAAATGTGCAAACCTTACTAGTTTTAAGAAAAATCACCGTGCTATATAATATAGTACATGCACATTGTATTTTATCAACAAAAAGAAGCACATGGTATATTTAAATATCTTTTAGATTCAAATGATCCTATTCTAGCAAAATATGAGTTGTTTTAGTTATAGGAGCGATGAGTTTATTATGTATGAGTAAGAGACTCACCCATCATCTTCGGGTAGTATTGGAATTCTAGTTCCAACAGTGTCTCCACTAGCATGACTAGATGAAGATGGGGCTTCAACGACCATAAATTGAGAAGGGATGGATCGATATCGATGTTGAGATTGAGATTCATTGGGTTGAAAAGGGATGGGTTGAGATTTAGGTTGATTAGGTTGAGGTTGATTTTGTAGTTGAGGTTAATTTTGTTGGGGTTGAGTTGGTAAAGAGTGAGATTGAGTGGATTGGGTGAATTGAGAACGAGATTGATTAGGTTGAGTTTGAGAAGGTAGAGTGCAAGATTGGGTGGGTTTAGGCCATGATCAAGGTTGGTTTTGAGGTTGGGGTAGAGTTTGTAAAGGGTGAGATTCGGAGGATTAAGGACGAGGTTGAGAATCATGGGATTTGGATATAGATCTAGATGGTGGTTGAGTGAGTTGAGGCCGACTTGGATGTGGAATAATTTGGGGTTGTGGTCGGAGTTGAGTGAGTTAAGGCCGACTTGGATGTGGAATAGTTTGGGGTTATGGTCGGAGTTTAGTGATTTGAGGCCGACTTGGATGTGGAATAGGTTGGGGTTATGGTTGAAGTTGAGTGAGTTGAGACTGACTTGGATGTAGAATAGGTTGGACTTGAGGTTGAGTTTGATATTGAATGAGTTGAGGTTGAATGAGATGAGGAATAGGTTGGGCTTGAGGTTGAGTTTGATATTGAGTGAATTGAGGTTGAATGGGATGAGGAATAGTTTGTGGTTGGATGACTTCATGTTGAGTAGATATATAAGAGTGCAAAATCTTCTTCTTCTTAAAAAACCTAAAAAATAAGAGTGCAAAATCCATAAGAAACCATAATGTATCATACTTGAGTATTCAATTAATAACAGAAATAATAAGCACCATAGTCAGTGAAGATCAGATACAACATTTTCATAACTTTTCATCCTAAACAGATAATTATTTTAAGAACTCAGAAAATGAGACTATGAGATATTATCTCAGGTTATAAATACAGAAACATCAACCACAAAATTGCAAGCAGTAGTATCCCAAAAATAATTCAAGCAGCAAGATGGCCACTTTTGATAAAAACTTACTTCTAAATTATGTTCCAGTTTATGTAATGCTCCTTGTAAGTCATCATACACATAAACGAATGTGTTTCTAAGCTACCAAATTCAATCATTTTTAAAATAAAACATAAATAACTAACTAATTAGCTCATAAATACATGTGCTTGTATGTGTGTTTAACAATTTTAGCTTGGAGTTTTTAGTGTTGATAATGTCATTCCATCAATGTGGAGGGAATATCGGGGATGTTGTAACCATCAATGTTAAAAAAATATAATTAACTTATCATGTTTCAGTATATATCTACATATGCATTTACACCTACATTTATCCTAGTATTCCTACTACTACAACAACCAACCAACATACAAAACTGAACAAAAAATTGAATTTGCTTACTTTGTTCAATTCAACTATTATAATTTACAACACACAACCATGTTCAATCAAGAGAATCTCATGCATTATCAAGTGGATCAACCATCATAGAGCTACTACATGACAAGAGTAATAAGAAAAATGGAAGAAGATCAAATGGAGAGAATAATGAGATTAGCTATACAGAATGTTGTTGTCATATTCAACATTAGTAGTACTAGTTGTATGTGTCATGCAATGAAAAGTTTGTTTTGTGGAATGGGATTCAATGCAATGGTTCATCAACTTGATCAAGATCCAAAACCATTCATGAGGTTACTTGGAAATTCAACATCACTTCCAGTAGTTTTCATTGGTGGAAAATTAGTTAATATCATAATCAACACAATATTTCAGTTACAAACTACTGCTTAGTTAACAAAGAGCTACTTGATCAGTCTAACTATGAGTATGTATGGCTGAGATTTTGGAAAACTAACCTCTTCCCCATCAACTTCATCATCTTGTAGGTGATCAATTGGGTCATCTTCAATTGTTGCATTAACTTGTGACTCTTAAACTTGAAAAGCAACTTTTAATGTGTTCCTATCATCAACAACCCCTCTTGGATTTGTCTTTATAGCTACCAACCAATCAACCTTATCTCTTGGGCAACCAGGATAAGGTGAATAATAAACTTGTGTTGCAGCTTTTGGAAAAATAAAAGGATCAAATTTACTATATTTTCTCCCCTTACGAACTTCTACAATTTTGTACTGACGATGTATTCGCATCCCATGCCTTGAAGGGTCAAACCAATCATAGTAAAATAAAACCAACTTTTTTGTTGTTTGACTTGGCCATTCAAATTCTAGAATCTCTGTAATAATGCCGTAATAGTCATTTGAGGTTTCATCTTGTCCTATTCCACTAACACAAGCCTTAAGAATAAACTAGCCTTCTTTTCATTAACTAACTTTCTAATTGAGACTAACATAACACGACACATTCATAATTAATTATCACAACATAATTTCAACACTTTTATTCATCACAAACTGATCAAATTTCCATCATGACATTCATCCCATAACAGCTCAGCAAACATCTATTTGATTTCGGAATACAAGAGAAATACAAGTGAAGTTGAAAATAAGTGATAAGCTTATATCTATTATTCAAACCTGGTTCTGTCACAGTAACAAACTTAATTCATAACTTAGAAATCATTTCACCTCTATTATCAATCACTTTAACAAGCTTCTTCGCTTTGAATAATTGGTACACCAATTATGTGTTTCCGAACCAGCACTACCTTAACAGAAAATTGAAGTATACCTTTTTTGAAATGAACTTAACTAATAAAACTTTAACAAAATAAAAGTACTTACATACTAGAGAGGCAAGAGAGAACCAATTTGAACGAACCCGTAAGTACAAGAATAACTGTTATTGTTTGCAAAAACAATACAATACAAGAAATGTTTGGTTGAGTGGTCAAATATTCAGATGAGTCAAAGAAAAAACATAGACAAATAAAAATTAAGAACTGATCAGAACATAATATTAACATGCATCCCAAGGCACAACAACATCCACAATGTTGCACCCCGAAAAATACGACCTCACGCGATCTGAAAAGACGGAGCCATGCGCTGGACAGACTGAAGAGTCGCCACCTAATTCTATTTATTCCCGAAGAGGGAAAGGGAATATATAGATACAACCCGGGAAGATAGAGATAAGGACAAAGGTCAACAGAACCATTGTCTGGGTTCGGGAGTCGGTTATGCAGGGGGAAGGTATTATCACCCCCTACATCCATCGTACTCGATGGGAACCATCTAAATTATCGTGCGTGAAAGGATGTCTATGCTTAAAGAGTTACTTGCTAAGGTAAATGAGTTTGAATTATAAGTTAGATTGATCCTAGGTGCTCGGCAAGGATCGAGATCCTTGTGCCTACGTACTCCCACGTGCAATGGGAAAGTAAGAGCCTCGTAGTTCGACCTACTACGATTGATGGTTGTTGATTTTATTACCTTCCTTCGATGAAAGGGTTTAGGAGTTGAATTGCACTAAAGACTATGGGTAGCCTATTCCGTCCAACAAGACGAGCGTCTTGCGTCGAAATAATCGGAGCGAGTAACGAGAGCTCGTTATCCTCCTTTCTACCGCTTAAGGCTCATGGCGTACAATTCTTCTCGTATTATTAGAATGTTTTATTATCTAATGACCGCTTGATGTTGGATCAAGGGTTTAGACCTAAGAGAACTCTTTTGGTTTTTATTGGGGTTTGATGGCGAGGCACGATGCGCTCTACTTACAGGTAAATGCCAAATGGAGTTTTATTTTGTGGTTTGTTAGCGAGGCATAATGCGCTCGACTCGCAAGGTTAAGTGGATCCTAATAAACGAAACGATAACTGAAAAATAAAGTGCGAGTGTGTGAGAGTGCAACCACTTGGTGTTGGACCAAGGGTTCGCAAACGAAATAATGATCAATAAAATACGGAAAATAAAATGCGTACAATGTAATGGGAGAGGGATACATGTAAGTTACACGAGATTGCGAGAAATAAAGGGTATCGTTGTAGTTTGCCCAAGAGGAAGTGTGTGTGTAGTGCTTTGAACTATTCAGAGGCGTTCGACCTTTTTATTCGGAGGCAATTATTCAGAGGCATTGGACCTTTTCGGACGCGTCGAAATTTGGTTCGTTAACTACCTTAGAACTGATTTAATGTTAAAATCATTCTATGAGGAGTCAAATCGTTTTATGTATTAAAAATCAATAAATTGAATGAATTAAATAAAGTGAAAATCGATAAATAAATAAAAATAATGAATTAAATTAATTTATGAAATAACAATAAATTGGAAAAATGGAAAAATAAGAACTTAAATTACATAGGCCTCATATTGATCGAGTATCACCGTTTTAACGAAATCGAGCGAAACGTCGACCTTTTGTTATATCATTGGCCCAAAAAATAAAATAAAACGATAAATAAAATAAAATAAAATGAAGATAAAGATTTAAAAAAAAGTTTTAACAATGAGAAAACATAGTAACTATAAAAAACTACAAATTAAAATAATAAAGAAAGAAAAAGAAATATAAAAGATATGGGTGTCACAGATTTGTGTAGTGTGTGAAAAATATGTGGGAATGAAATCACGGGCTCAAAGCCCAAACCAGAATAAAAAAATCAAGGGGGGCATATCGGGTGGACAAGGACGTGCATAGGAAAATTAGATGGGTTGAGGGAAGAGCCCAAATCAGAATGTCAGCTAGGTTTTGAAAATCAAACAAAACAAATAAAATAAACTCCAAAGTCAATCATCACAATAAAGATTAAAATCAAAAAAAAGTTTACGGTCTCAAAAAGCAGAAAGAAACGAAATCCACCTATGATTCACGACCTCCGATTTCTCTCAACCACTCACAATCTGCTCAACACGACTTGCTCAAGTTTCAGTCTCAGTCCTCTCTCGTCTCAGATTTTCGCTCAAATTTTTCACTCTTTCACCGCATTTTCCGTTTCAGATTGGTTATGTGTTTTCGTTTCTCATTGCGTTTTGGATCGACGGTGCAATGAGGTTTCGTCGGAAATGGCTGATTCGAAGGTGTTTTCGGATTTGTGATGATTTTGTGCGAAACTGGTTTCGATTCGTGGTGTTGGGATTTGGTTTTTTTTGAAGGTTTAAGGATGATGGTGTTAAGGGATGGTAGTGAATGATACGGTGATTTTGAAGGTTAGTGTCTCAATGATTTTTTTATAATTTTTTCGAAGGGTTTGAAAGGAGTTTGTGAAAGGTTGTGTTTGTTTTGGTTTATTAATGGAAGTTGAAGAAATGATGAAGGGTTGTATTATGAAGATTAGCGATAAAAGATGGGGTGTTGGTTATGAGATTTTGCAGAAACGAATGTGGAATAGTCATGATGGCATTCTGTGAGTTTTTTTAATGGATTTTTGAAGTTTTGAAACTTGGATTATTTCTGTTTTTGCAGGGGTTTTCTTTTGGTTTCCGAGCTTCTTATTGAAGAATAATGAAAGGCTTATTTATAGAGATTAGAGGGGTGAAATGGTAAGATAAGGATTAGGAGGAATCTCTTGCTAGCTGTGAATTTGAATAAAATTGTTGTTGTTATTTGAGTGCTGAAGGTAGTGTTTGTTGTATATGCGTGTGTTTGTTGCGGATGAATAGTTTGTTGTGCGCTGAGGATGGAATAAAATTGAGGAAATGAATGAAAACTCATGTGGGGTCAGGGAGTGAGTGGTATGCTGCGTTTTGTACTATTTTTCATTGTGTATAGAAGGCGGTAGCAGTGTTGAAAACAACTGGGGTCTATGCTGGTGCGGGGATATTTTGTGGTATCCTTTTGTTTGCTGATTTGAGAAAATAAAAATAGAAAAGGTGGGAGACTTTTTGTGTAGCTGTGATGTAGTGAAAAGAAGATTGGTATTGTGAGGTGGGTCCTATTATTGTACATTTTAAAAATAATGATAGAAATGAGAATTATAAAAATGTTTAGAATAAAAAAAATAGAAATTATAAAAACTGATATAATAATAATAATAATAGAAATAAAACTTAGAGAAAATTGAATGAACAATTAAATAAAAGTGGAAATTGAAAATATTTATATATATTTTTTGTAGTGGTTTTTTTAATGGAAAATGGACTATGAATTAAAAAAGAAATAAACTTAAATGGAAATTAAATACATAATGGATAATAAATTTTAAGATTGAGAAAAGGATAGAAAACGAATAAATAAAAAAATGGATGAATCATTAAAACACCAAAATCATTGATCAACAACACAAGCAAACAACCCGACAAACCAAACAAACCCTGTCTCAAACGACTGAACAAATTGAAAAGACATATTTTTGGATTTTTGCAATATCTGTTAGACAGAAATAAAATAGTGCATTTTTTTTTATTTTTAAAACAAAAATAGAAAAATAAAGGTAGGACAAATTTGGGGTATGACACACGACAATGTTCTTGTTTGTATTATTGGCATTCCCACTTCTTACTTTCACAATCTTTGTCTCAATATACTCATATCTCCTGACTCTAAGTAACTAGTTACTTCCATGACATTTTTTTTGTATAGTAAAAATTAGTATCACATATGAATATCAAGTTATATCGTTTTTTTCATCATAGTATCTGATTTATTTAACCAATTAATCCAATTCGGAGTCAATTCTAATATCAATTAAAACCTGATTTAAGCGCAATGTAAATAACATAACATCAACTCAGTATAAATTTATTTACAAATTATACATGGATTGTATCAATGTCTCTACTTTTAGAACAACAACTCATCAATTCTTACTCCAAACTAAATTTGAAAAGAGATAGTCTATAAATAAAACTATAAGATGAATAATAACAACACTAGAGCTATTACCTATATCCCATATCTTTGATGGAGGGTGAAAATCACCACTGAACAACGTGAGTGACACCGATTAGGTTCCTATTGAGTGACACCAATTGACGATTACATTATTCTTCTATGAGATTTTCACACTAACTAACTGACTTAACAAACAAACTAATCAAATTTAACTGATTAACTAACCCTAAGAGAACTAAATGACTGTTTGGATCAGCTTATTAAAACAGCTTAAACAGTATAAGTGATTATGTTAAGGGATTTCAGTTGAATGATTTCAATACACATTATCATGGTTTCAACAATGCATCAAATCAGAAAGTAGTAACAACGCAAAACTGAACGGAGAAAGAATTGTTAGAGTTACCTATGAGGTGGTTGAAGGTTTCGTCGATGGTGTTAGATTTGTTTTGTTTCTTTTGCTCTGATGGTAATGAGAGAGAGAGAGAGAGAGATTGAGCTTTGATTTGATGTTGTATAACGGTGCTATCTCTGACTCGTTTCTAATTACACCCTATGTTTGCTTATACACTTCTAACTCCCCTTCATTTAATTCTATTTTCTTATTCAATAAATATTTTTTAATAAAATTAATGGTAAAGATTTTTTAATAAAATTTAAACAAAAACTATTATTATTCAATAAAAATAAAAAAAGTTGTTGTGAAAAATTATTTTAAAATATGTTTGTTTTTATATATATATATATATATATATATATATATATATATATATATATATATATATATATATATATATATATATATATATATATATATATATATATATATATATATATATATATATATATATATATATATATATTATTTTCCTAAAATATGTTTGTTTAGAAATATAAGAATTAATAAGTTATTTTTTATTATTTTATTCTAAGAAAATGATTAAATTATTAAATTTTCTTTGAAAAATAATAAAAGAATTGACACAGTAAAAAAATTAGAAATATAAAAATTAATATGGAATTAGAATATATCAAGGTAATATTTTATAATTTTATTTATAATTATTAAAAATATAAACAAAATTAAAAAAAATTGTACTAATAATTCGCAGCAAAAACTGCCGCAAAAGTCGCAGCAATTCCTGCGACCTGAGTTTTCATATTTTCTGCGATTTAAATTACAGTAAAATCCGCAGGAAAATGAGAATAATATTATAAAATTTAAAATTACAGGTAAGGTCTCAGGAATTCCTGCGAATTTTATTGCGACTTTATTTTTTTGTTGCAGAAAACAAGTTTTTACATCAAAAATCCGCAGCTAATGTCGCAGGTATACCTGCGAATAATTCTTCACAGAAAAATCCGCAAATAAATCGTATCTTTCTAGTGATATCACATAATATAATTGTAGATGCATCAAATGAATAAATTATCCATGCTTTTTATGGGTAACCTAGACCTCACCTAAAATTAATCTAATAATTCATCATACTTTTTTGCATATTAATATATTGTATAAATTTAATACTCAAATAAACATATTACTCCATAGCAACACGTTGTACAAAAACATATTATAATAGTGGAAAGGATAGTTTAATTAACTGAACTGGTTGAACTAAAATTAAAAAGAATGAAAGATACATAATTCAATCCTTAATCTTGTGTAAATATGATAATGACAATTTATCATTAAAAAGATAAAATAAAAATAAACATGTTAGAAACATATAGAACAAATGTTTTCAATAGTCCAAATCTACGGCGTGACACCTTAATATTTCCTGAAGAATAAATTAAAGCCGTCTTTACTTCCATACAAAGTTTTTAGTCATTTTTTCCTTTGCTTAAACATTATTTTCATTCCATGAAAAACAAAACACAAGTGAAGTGAAGTGAAAAAAAAAAAGAAAAGTTGAAATAATCAAACATAAGGAATATTCTATTTATTTAACAACCACCACCAAAAGGAAACACATTTGGGATATTGTATAAATAAAGTGCAATTGATGGGTCTTTCTTTCAAAATTAACAATAATTTCTCTACAGCTAAAAGTAAAACTAAGCAAAGGAACCAGACCACAACAGAAAGCAAAAAATCTCAGACAACAACAGAGGCGAAATCGAAGAACAAATCTAGGAGGAGAAAAATGTGGTTTGTTTATGTATGTGAAGAAGAAGAGAAGGAATTGGGAAGACAAGAAGCATCAGGTTCTTGTCCTTATTGTAGTGGAAAAGTTGAAGCTATGGATGTTGAGATGCAATGGAGGTTTTGCTTTTTGCCTATGTGTTTTAAGATTAAGAGAAAATATTTTTGTACTTCGTGTGCTAGACGTTTAGAATTGAAGTACTAATTACTTCGTGTTCTTTGTTTTTTCTTCATCTTCATCTTCTTTTTTTTCTTCTTCTTTTCTTTCTATTGTTTGATTCTGTTTCTTCGGGTTTCCTTGTAAATCTTGATGGAGTGTTTCAATTTGATCTGTTTCTCTGTTGATATAAGTTAAGAAATTTAAGGTGTTTTTGGTTCATCAATGGCAACACTGTGTTTTCTTTTCAAGGAGCAGAATTGCTTGGTTCAAGATGAGAGGGTTTGAAACTTGGAAGACTTTCACTGCGTCTTAAATTGAGAAATTGTTTGAAAAAATAAAAATCTGATGGAATTTTTTAATTTTTAATACAACTTTTAATATATATATATATATACCCTCTAGTTATAATTACTCTTTATGAAGGAGTATAAAATGTGAACACTATAATGTTCTTCGGTTTGGTTGGATATGTCTAATCATTTCATGTCATTTTTTTTATACTTTAATTTATTAATAAATAATTTTAAATTAATTATCAATATATAACCAAACTTGAAGAATTTACCTTATAAAAAATCTTCTCTAGTTTAAATTCTCTCTACATTTTAGTTGTTTGAAGCCTTAGCTCATAAACATTTTCATGACTAAACTTTAACTTAAAATCTATAGTTAAGTTGGTAGAGATTTTTATCTCCAGAATGAAAATGGATAGGAATTAGGCAGGGATACTATAGTATCTGTTTTGTGCTGCTCACAAAGTTCGAAACAAAAGGTTTAAGACCAAAATAAAGAAGTGTTTGTGAGAAACAATTGTTCATCTATCCTCATTTAGAGCACGTGATTTCGTCTCTGAGTCATTGTCAATAGTCCAAATCAATCATAATGTTGTCCGTGACTCATGTCACAATCTTTGCTTTCAGTTTAAATCGTTCTCATCATATAAAAGGGAAAATAAATCATTCTCAAGTAATCAAATTTATTCTAACACTCACATCACTTCCTATTCTCTCGCTGACTTGGATGTTGAAATGCTAACTTGCAAGTCATTCGCCTCTCCACCACACCAGAAGTTCAAGTCCCCTCATATTTCCACACCCAAATCTCCTCCGATTCAAAGATCCAGATCTCCTTTCCTAGAAGGTTCGCATATCCGTTTCTTGATCTTCTTATGTGAAATCTCAACTTCCTTTTCCAACAAATCCTTCCTCAGATTCACCAACCATGGTGGCGTCCAGAGCCAATCCATCTGCCGTCTAACGAAAAGTTGTTGCTGAAGATCTTAAAGTTCCACTTCATATTCCTCAAGATGACGACGATCAAGCCCTCGTGGTGCCACCTTCCAATCCTTTACAACAAGATCCCGCCTCACAGAGATTCAATCAATGAGCATTCCAAGCTCTTTCGTTCTTCAAATATATGCAAAAGTTCCACCAAGAAGATTGTTGAAGCTGTTACTAGAGAAAAATAGGGGAATGATATCAAGAACGAATAAGAAGAATAAGAATAAGTAAATAAAGGGAAGCGACAATACATTAAATTCATCACTGGCGGCATCCCAAGAGCAAGCAACCCCTCCAAAGGAACAATTAAGAGGAAGATCACTGAGTTGATAGCCCTTAGTAAAAAAGGAGGGATACATTTCAATAGGGGAGCTAGAGAGGCCGATCCTCGAATTATGTGAGAGTGAAAAGGTAAGGGGATCCAAAATAAGATATTCCCTGTTGTGATAACGACCACAATTGAAATTTTTTGACATTTCCCGAGTCCTCAATGATGGCGGAAGTTCCTACAATATCATGTACTCAACCTTTTTAAGAAGATGCGACTGAAGAAAGATAAATTATGGCCTTGAGAAGGATCCAATTTTCAAGCCTTCAACAAAAAATAACTTGTCCTTGGGGGTACTATAAACTAATGGTCACTACAAAAGAAGGACGAGATACTAGGACAATCGACTAACAATTTCTAGAGGTCCCTATAAAAGTATATGAAACTTCATCCTAAGCAGAACCTTTGCAGTGACCTTAGATACACTAACATCCTCAATCTACCTCAAGTTGAAATACCGCAACGTCCATGATGAGCTGATGGTGATAAGTGTCAATTTATTCTAAGAAAAAAAGATATACAAAGCTCTACAGTAAGACTAAAAGAAGAAGAGTGGTGAATACAAAGTTAAGGAGATAAATATTGCTTCCCTAATCAGGTAGTTGAGAGACATGACTATCTCGTCCCTAGAAGGTAAGGCAGATCATTATGTTTAGACATGTGCTGATAATGAATATCGGTGAAAATAGAAGCGAGCAATCACGTCCCAAATGCAATTAAGCATCAGTCGCGCTGCTTGAATAATTTTAATTTACTTCATATGTAAAGATATGATGTATTATTACGATCTACAACATTATTCCATTAAAGAATAAATAAATTTCCACTAAAATATTTATTTTCCTTTTAATTGTAAAAGGTAACATCAATTTAGGTGCGTTGTCACTGTCATACCCTAAATTTTTACCCTAAGATATATACCTCATAAGAAGAAATCCACTGACCAATGGAGTGTGTCAGACAGGTTTAAACAGTATCCCCGCAAAGAATCAGGATTCCTGAGTCCCTCAGAGGATTCAGGAAAAGGACCAATCATTAATACATAATATTTTAAACCTTTCAATCACCATAAAAAGGTTAAATAATCTCAAATGATGGAGAATCATTCAAAGATTGCACAAAAATTTCAGTGATCTGGGCCCCGAGCCATCAGAACCACCAATTAGGGTTTCAGTCAACTGAGCCCTCCAAATGAAATTTTTTATGGGAAAAGGAGCCAAGGCCTCCACATATCTTCAAGAAATGTTGACATGACTTGGAAATGTCATTTACAAGTACAAAAGGTGCAGAGATCAAGGATTCCAAGATTAGAGTTTCTGATTAATGGAGGATCCCAAAGCCAAGATTTTCATTTAGACAAGAGCCAATACCATATTAAATTGTTTAAATATCTCATATTCATCATGGAAGTCCATTCATAAGGTCAAAATACCTTAGAGGATGTCTAGTAAAAAAATCAGAAAACCAGGGGTATCCAGTGTAATTTCCATCTGGACCAAAAAGTCAAAGTTTGACTTTTTCACCCAAAATGATCCTCATGACCTATATTACTAGAATATATGGTTCATGAATATATTTGATCACAAAAAAACAGAAATTTGGAGATGACACTTAAAAAGGGTGATCTTTGAAACTTAGAAAAATTTCTTTATGGAAAAAGTGTTCAAGTACCCTACTTCCAAGCATCATAACTTGTGATCCAAGCATCAAATTTTTGGTGAACCAAAGATCAAATGAAATATATCATCACAAACTACAAATAATTTAACTACACAAAACTCCAATTCATTATGGATTTTAAGTTGAAGATGGATCAAAATCAAGAAAAATACTGAATTTCAACATTTGGACAAAAAATTTCTAAGTACAAAATCAGCAAAACACCAAAACTTGGAGGGATTTTTCATCTAGTTTCAAGTTGATTCAGACCCTTGTCAAAAAACCAATGTTGCTGCAAATGTTGCCAACAATTCAAAGAACCAATTGACATGAAAAGATCTTGCTTGTACATGAAGAAATCATGGATCAAAGTGACCATCCAAAACTGTTTTTCAAAAACAGATTTTCACAAAACTTTGAAATATTATTTTTTGAGTCAAAGAATAATGTCAAGTGGTCTTAATCATCTTAGCAATCATTACAAACCTGATCAAACATGCAAATTCATGATTGCTCCAAGGAATTCCCATAAATGGCATTTATGAATTTCAACTCTTATGCATATTGATCCAAGGGTCGCCAAGCTCTAAAATGGCATATTCTTGGATCTCTTGATCAATAAGTAATAGGTGTACACAATTCAAGCATAAAAATTCCGAGGAATGTGAATCTTGTTGCTGCATAGCTGAGCTATTTGAGAATTTCATCATTTTATGTGTAAGAGATATTTTCACAAACCATGACTCACAATGGTGACCTCATCTGTTCAAGACTTAGGGGCTAAGCAATCTCAACATATTTTCCTATAAATAAAGACCTCATTTGATCATAAAAATTACACTAAATCCTTTGATCTCAAAGCTTTCTCTCCTTCACTCCTAAAGACTCAAAACTTGATATTTTGAGCAATCACCATTGATTTTTGAGTTTGAGCCACAACAAGCTCAAACCAATTGCCCAAAAACATCATATATGATGTATATGAGTTGTTCAAACACTTAGATCACCTCTGAAACATCTCCAACCAAAAATCACCCTTCAAAACCTCAAAAACACATTGTTTCTGCAACTTGAAGGCCACAACTTGATCCAACCACTTACAATCAAGTCCAAGTGTTCAAACACACTCCATATGATGCAGGGAAGTTGTCCAGATCATCACCAGTCATCTGTAACACCTCCTACTCAAAATCACTTCAGCTGCTGCAACTCTAAGTTCTAGTAAGCCTCAAACTTGCTCATTTCATAATCCATGCATATTCCTTGCACTATCTTTTAACCATGTTTGCGTAATCATATTCTAAGTAATTCCCCTCAATCAATTTCACAAAATCATCATCATGTAGAATTTCATGAGGTTCAGGCCAAATTAGGGTTCTTCAGTGTTCATATATGATTTTTCACTATACACACAAAATAAATGAAATTAATTGGTTCCATTGTGTTCGTGGGATCAAAACACACTTTTTTTTTATGTTTATTTCATCTCAAATGGATGCCTATTCCATGAGATACGATTGATTTTGCAAATTCTGGGAAAACTGCTTTGCGCGTGTTCTTGCCCAAGGTGTTCTTGGCGCCTTTTTTTGAAAATTTGAGTATTTGAATTTTGTGATTTTATTTAATTCATTCCAAAATTAATTTCTCTCTGATTATTTTGAGTTTAAAATGATTTTTTTCATCAATTCTAAAAAATGTTTAAATATTTTATTCCATGAAAAAATCACAAAAAAAAAATATTTTTAATATATTTAATATTTTCATAAAGTATTAATTTTATTTGTTTCTAAACATTTAAAAAATCATTTCTTTCACTTGATTTTTCAAACATAAATGACATTCAAGTTATCTCATGGATAAAACATAATTTTTCAAACATTGATCCAAGGTTTCAACTTGTTTTTCACTTATGTTTGAAATTTATCAAAGTTTTATATATTTTTTAATATTTAAAATATAAACAATTAGGGTTTTGATTTAATCACCCTCAAATTGATTTTTATCACACTTTTGGGTCTCTATTAGAGTGTAAGACCCATCCCTTTTGAAAAATGAACCATTAGTGTTCATCTGGTCCATTTTCAAAAACTCGGCGCGATCGCCTTTTTCACCATTAAGTTTTCATCTGTGAATCTTTTTCTGCGAACTTCTTTATACATAACCATTTATTTTCTAAAATGAATTTTAAAAATGTATCATGGGGAATTCTTTGTGTTTAGGACCCATTTTTTACTGTTTTAAACTTTCTTCGGTGTGTTTTAAAACTCTGTCAAGCTTCCATATAAGTCCTGAATCCTCCAACTATTTTCTTAAACAATTTTCAATATCTTACACAGAGATTATGGTCAACTTGTTTACAAGAACCATCCCATATTTCCTCTTTCTCAAACTAAAGATCTAATACACATGCAGTAGACCGAGTTTCACAACCATGTGGAGTATCTTTCTATGCGGCATATAAGATTTTCCTTAAAAGCCCTACCCTGTGTATGAAATTATCAAGATGATTAATCAACAAAATAAATTCCATAGACATCCTTATGTTTAAGCCCTATTATTGGCTTTTGAGCCATCTCTTTTCCCTCTAACTTCTCGTTGTTTTCTTAAACTGTTGTTTGCTTGTTAGATTATGGTTGTTTGCCAAAATTATCTTTCTTCACCTCAAACTAAAGCAAAGATAATAAAATACTTCTTAATGACAAAAAGAATACAATGTAAAACACATCTGTAATCTTTCCCCCTCGGGATTTTGGACCGCTGCTTCCCGATGTAACTCCCAACATCATTCTTAATAAAACATTTAAGAATACTCAAACCATAGCAAAAACATACTAAAAATTGTCAAACACATTCTGAAATTCTCGCAATTGATATACGATGTCGAATACGATGTCACAACACCAATATCTGACAAGTTTAAAAACAATGTAAATAAGAAAATACAAAAATAAAGAACACAGGGAATTGTTAACCTAGTTCGGTGCAAACACACCTACTCTGGGGGCTACCAAGCCAGGAAGGAACTCCGCTATCAGTAGTATTAATTCAAAGACCCACAGCAAAAAACCCAGTTTGAAATCTTCTCACTTAATCACTACCCAATGTAAGTTCTACCTAGGAACTCCTAGATATGAGACCCCTCTCACTCCCCCTAAATCACAGTAGTGATATCAAACAAACAATTCAGAAAAACAAAGACACACTTCAGGAAACAATCATTGACCTTACTTCACAACTTCATTCAAGTACAAACACTCTTGCTTAAAAGCTTTGAGTGGACAATAATACAACTCGAAACACCTAGTCCAAGACAATCATCAACATGACAATTGTTTGGCTCACAAGAAAACTACACACAGACAAAAATGCTGAATGATACAATCCTTATTTTTCACATCTTCAAATTAGGGTAATGCAGCCTCTAAATAGAATCTTGAATGGGCATGGGCCTGCTGAACTTGCACAAACCAAATAATATATTTCCTTAAATAAAGGAACAAAAATAGCAACATAAAATGTCCTGCTAAAATAACTCCAAGCTGAATCCTTTTCCTTATAATAAATTGCTCTAATTAAACACAACCAATCACAAGTTTAATGACAGAAAAATGTGTGCCTCAAATAAGGATTCATCTAGGTCTTCAGGCCCAGTCAGAGTTGTCATGACATCAGTCTTAACATCCTGATAAATCAGCTGCAAACAACAAAACTTTATACCTGTATAATGCTTAAATCACATATCATAACATTACCTATGACATCCAGAAATAGAAATGTGTTTTACTACAAAATATAGCCAATCTGAAACATCTACAAACTCCCCCCTTGGCAAATTTTTGGTCAAAATAATTTAAGCATTATCAGAACAACATTATTCAACAAAAACCATCATAACATTAGAACCACACATGCACACATGGAGCAAAGAGATAGACAAACTCCCCCTAAAATAAAAATTGTATTAGAGTACAACACAACAACATAAATAGTAGAGAGATTTCATCTCCCCCTCAACCTAAGCCCTATAGCAAACAGTCTGGCTATACTAAAATAAATAGTATAATTGCTCCCCCTTTTTAGCCAGAAATTGAGCAAAATAAAAACAGAATCATAAAGCAAAAGAAACTGTTAGAAATTAATCAGAACCAGTAATCCAAAAAAAATTACACAAGAGCCTTCAAGGGCTAGGAACCACAACGAAAACACAAAAAACTTCAACAACTAGATTCAGCAGCCACCCACAAGAAATTAATCAGAACCATATCCAACATCCTCTTCTCCCTCATTATCCGAGTTTCCTTCAGAATCACCATCATCTTCCTCTCCAGCCTGCTCTCCATCAGTGTTTTCCTATTTCTCCAACATCTCAATCATTTTCTCAAACTTTACCTTTCTTGCATCTAACTCCTTATAAGCATCTTTGAGCTCAGTAATGATTGAACTTTTGTCAAGAGGCTTGCTGTTTGTCACAACAATGTCAAGGACATGAGATCCCTGAAACAAATTATAATGGAAGGAGAGAGCACTTTCCCTTTTGCAAGCCGTGTCATAATCAGTCAAGATAGCAGGGTACTGATTCAAAATAATACCACAGATGAGGGAAGGAAAGGCAATAGGTAACTTCACAGCCAATGTTCTAGCATGCTTCATGGTTTGTTCAAATATATAAGTACCATAATCAAATTTTTTTTGGTATCTATAACATAAATAAATCACCCTAAACCAGTAGCAATGTTTGAGGTATGGTTTGTTAGAACCCAGTTGGTTGCCCCTATTCTATTCAGCATGACATACTTAACACTAAGCATGCTGATTGAAAGCTTTCCCTTTCTAGGCCAGTATTTAACTTGGTCACCAGTGATAGTTTAACATATATGATTATCAGTGGCCTCTAACTTAGGATAATAAGAAATGTCTATTCCTAGATAGGTATTTATGACAGTAGGAGAAAAGTTGATACACTTACCTCTTACATACACCTTTCTGAAGTCCTTTGATTTTCTATCAGCACATCCATTAGATAGATTTACAATGAACTCCTTAACCAGAGTCTCATAGCACTTTGAGAACCTAGCAATAATTTTAAGTAGACCTGCATAATAGACCAGGTTTATAACTTTAGAGCATCCCAACACAGAATCAACAATCTCTCTCTCCAATGCTAACCTCCTTTGATACACGAATTTCCATTTGCTTACACTACTAATGCAGTGAAAGGAAATGTTATCTAGAGGTGCATCAGGCACCCTAGATGCAAGCTTGATTGAAGTTGGTTTCTTTCTAGGTGTGATGTCTAGGACATCACTCTCAACATCAGTAGCAGATTCAGAAACAACTCTGGTCTTTCTCTTCTTAGTGATCACCTTGCTCCATCCTTTAGATGGACCAACAACAACCTTTTTAGGAGTTTCCTTAGAGGTATCTTTCTTGGACACATGATTACTCTGTGGAGAACCTTGATCAGCAGAATTCTTCCATTTTCTTGTAATCTACCTCTTATCTACACTTGGATTTATGTTGGCAATAAGTTTATTGTCAGATATGTCATCAACATCAATCATTTCATCTGGAATAACATCTTTATTATTTTCAGCCTCAGGAAAATCACCAGCCTCTTCATCAACATCATCATCTTTGTGAGTAACCCCAACATCAAAATTATCAGCTTGATTCCTAGGTGTTACAACATCCTCTTCAACATCCTTGGTACCACCTTCAATAACATACACAACTTGACCTTCATTACTTGGTCCATAAGTTTGATTCTTTTGGATGCCCTGAGAAACAGAGGGCTAGCCAATGGAACAAAGACTCCAACAACATCACAATTTTCAGCCAGGATTCTTGAGATGAGTTCTTTAGTGGCTTCATCATCAAAAATAGTGCCTTTAGAGCCAGACGGTGAAAATGCAGAAGGATCCTTTGGTCTACGCAGATTAGGTGTTCTAGGTTTGGAAACCCTAGCAGAATCAGGAACGACCACGTTCAATGGAGTGACATCCAGGACATCTTCATATAGATGATGAACCCTAGACTCAACTTTGGATGATGGTGACACATATGATTGTTGAGACATTTTGAAACTAATTAACACTTGCAGAGAGAGAGAGAGCAAACAAGTTTTGAGTAAGCGATGGAAGAATAGATACGCAGTATGATGTAGTGAAATATTTGATGATGAGTGATGGGCCTTTGAATGAATTTTCTTTGAATAAATGAATTGATGAAAAAATCAAATATCCTGCGCCTCCACTTAAAGTGCATTAAAATTGATTTTTGAAAATACACAATGTCCTCAAAGATGTTCCCACATGTCACTAATTGGCACAAACCCTCATAAAGACACATTCTTAAGTTAACTGCACTGAGATTGCCACAGTATAATGTCATGATATCCCGTGTGACATTATATTTAGACATCATTTGGTTCATCCATACAAGCTGAGAAAACTTGTTACCAACTGCTTTGTTCTTTGCCTCTGTAGTATATAAAGAGACACAATTCTTTTTCTTGATATTGTTGTCTACAGAAACACACCCTCCAGAAGTACTTTTCCCAGATAAGACAGGATCACTCTCATGAGAGTATAACATGTCATAGTTACAGATTCCATCCACATCATCTTGAGTAATATTGATCTTCTCTTCTGTTTCCTTTTTGGAATAAATTGGATCTTGATTAACCCAGAGATAACAGTTATCTCTAGACACACTCCCTTCATGATTACTATATTTTCTTCATTTGTGATAATACATTCTGATTTTGTGAAGTTGACACAAAAACCTTGACCACATAGTTGCCTGGTGCTAATAAGATTAGCAGTCAATCCTTCTACAAGTAATACACCATCAAGATTTGGAACGCTTGGACATTCAAGTTTTCCAACTCCTTTGATTTCTCCTCCAGCTCCATCACCAAAAGTAACATAACTGGTAGAATGAGGTTTGATATCAACCAACAGATTTTTATTCCAGTCATGTGTTTAGAAAATCCACTATCAAAATACTAATCCTCTTTAGCTGATACTTTAAAGGAAGTATGAGCTATCAAGGCAACATGCTTAGGAACCCACTGCTGTTTCTTGATGACCATGTGACACCTCCATCTTTGATATCTTCTCCTTTGATGAGTTGATCTTCTTGTTTCATGATGTTGAGACACTAGTTTCGACATCTGGTTTGAAACATCATTCTTGAGCTCAGGTTTGCTGCTAGTTGAGAAAATGTTTTTAGAGCCATTAAATCCTATCCTAGATAGGTCTCTTGCACTTCTTCTTGTCTGAAGAATCTCATCAAGTTTTTCAGATCCATTGTTCAACATTCTGATTGATTTGGTCATTTGATCAAGCTTGGAATTCAGCATGGTGACTTCATCATTTAGATTAAGTATTGTTGATAAATGCTCTTCCTTTTCAGCCTCTAGTGTTGCTATGATCTTCTTATGCTTTTCTCCTTCTTGAATCACCTGAGCACAATTGTTACATAACTTTTGATAAGTATCAACTAGTTCCACAAAGGCTAGCTCATCTTCACTAGAATCATCATTAGACACACACTTCTTTGTCAGAACAATGATATGTTAAGCTGATTCCTCTTTGTTGTACCCCAAAATTTTCCCTCACATCTTCAAGAAAATATTCCTCAAGAGGTCTCCTAATGGTCATAAGGTTCTCAATTCTCAAAGGAATTCAAGGTTTCATCAGACAAAGCCTCCTCCTAAGCAATGGAACTTAAATTAGGGTTTTGATTTTCTATAAAAAAATTGGACTTCCAAAGCCTCAAGTGGACTTCATGGTGTCCCATATACTTCAAAGGATCCTCATTTCAAGTTTCAAGGCTTACCCTACAAGATTGGTCAGTCAGATGCTTAGATAATCAAAATCAATTAACTTGGTCAAAAAGTCAACTGTGGTCAACATAAAGTCAAACTTCAAGATTTTTGGTCAACATCAAGATTATGAAGTAATATTCATCATTTGATCAAGGGTTGATCATGATTCATTAAGGAAACCTCAAATTCATCAAGAACCAGAAGTTACTAAATTATGGTTTTTTCAAGAAAACTCAACTGTACTTTGACCAGTCATAACTTTCACATACTTCTTCAAAAATTTCCCATCCAAAGCTCACTTTGAAGGAAATTCAATTCCCAACAACTTTGTGTCTCACAAGCCAATGCCAGAAATGCTTCATTTGAGAGATATGAGCCAAGACATCACAGGTCCTTTTAAAAGTCAACAAAAAGTCAACTTTTTCAAAAGCTCATAACATGAACATGGAAGATCAAATGGAAATCGGACCAAAAGGATTAGTTAGAGGACACTCTAAGCTTTCTAAAAAATCAAAGGACACATCCATGAGATAAAAATTGAGAGAGTTATGCATTGTTGAAGTTGGGCAAATTTGAGGAGGTGTATAAGGCAAATAATGACCAAAACTTAAGTTGTATCCAAATGGGCCCATATTTTTCTAACCCAAACTTAATCATGTGATAATCCACGACCCATAAGTCATATATTCTATTTTTGTATGTTTATTTCATATTTTATTGGATTTAATTTATTTAAATTCAATTTTAATTAGAATAAATATTGGAAAATCAAATATTTGATCTTAGGACTATTTTGGGATGAGATTTTGATGTTTATGGTCATAATATAAATCCCAAATTCGTGCACACCAAAGGAGAAAGTCCTAATATCAAATATTTTACCAAAATAGAAAGGAAAAAACTTCATTCCAAAGCAACCTAATTATCTTCACCCAAGCCCAACATTCTTGACCTAATTTGTTCCTCTATAAGTATACAACATCTCTACATGCATCAAGGACGAAATTCTTACAAAAAAAAGGAACCCTAAAATTTTCAAAAAAAGGCAAAACTAGGGCAAATTCCAAAAAACACTTCATAGCAAGTTTTCAGCCCCCTCTTCATCCAATTATCATCAAGAAACTTCCAGGAGGTCATTCTAATCATTATTGAAAGTTGAGAATACATGAAGCACGCCCTCCATGAACATGGCCGCGACTCATTCTTTTTCTTGTCCAATCTTTCATTTCATAGCATGTTAACATATTTTATGTTTATAATATTGTTCATAATCACGTTTTGATGCATTTTGATCACTTATTTGTGAGGTATGACACAGGTATCGAGAAACACCATGACTAGGGCATGAAGAAGCCGCGACCCTCCCCCCTATTTTTTGGTTTTTTTGCTTTGTTTTCATTATTTCCTAACCATTTTCTTTATTTTCTTTTAATAAATCAAATTAACTAAATAATAACCTTTTTCAACCAATAATAATTTATAAAAAAATCAATAACTTTTTTTTCTAAACCAATAATAATAATAATTAAAATCAATAACTTTTTGCTTTTATTTTGTAAATAAAAAAAAACTTTTTAATTAAATAGTTTAATAAATAATCACTTTTTTTATTAATTAATAATCGAACACTTTTCTTTAGTCTAACCATCAAATTAAAAAGATCAATATTTCTTTTGTAAATACCAATTTTTTTTAATTAAATTAATAGTTTCAAAATTTCAAACAAAAAAATTAGAGAAAATATTTTTTACAAAAAAACTCAATTAATCAATTCTAAATCAAATTTAATTAATTGATTTTGTTAATCCGTTTCTCAATATTTCTCTTTTCCCGTTCTCGATTTTAATTTCCTTATTATTTATTTTTATTTTTTATTAGAAAAATGTATAGGGTTATTATATATCTTGTAACACTTAATTTTCCGCACTCCCCGGTTTAAAATATGTATCCCCCTCCCCATGATGTAATAGTTTAGGATTTATTTGCTTTTAAATTCCGTAAATTATTAATTGCGTGGTTAGTAATAATAGGACGAACTTAGCCCATGAATCAAAGATTAAAATAACTGAATACAACACACTTCTCACACATACACCTCTAGGGTTTCTCCTCTTGTTGCCTTACGAAAATGGTCAAGTCCATCGAATATAGGGGTGTCTTAGCAAAGTTTCCTACAAATAAAAATCATCAAGTCCCTTCGAATAAAAGATCATAGTCCCTCGTAGTCCCTTCGAGTTGCCTACGAAAAAGATCATAGTCCCTCGTTGTCCCTTTAAAATTGCCTTCGAATAAATGATCTTGTCCCTACGGAAAAATGATGATAGTCCCTTCGAATTTCTAAGATACCCTTACCTGTTGCCTTCTATGACCATACGATGACCCTACACCTGTCCCTTCAAATCCTAGGATAAAACTACTTACTAACTAATAGTAAGGACAATTCTATCCCTAGAGAAATGAAATAACATGAAAGACCTTACAATTTAGGGTATGTAGCTCTTAAGTGCTTGCTCACAAATTTTCAAAATACTCTTTACACTTCACCTTTTCAAATACTTTCAAACTAAACACTTTGTTTTAAATCTTGAGTTGCGTACTGCTACAAAAAGGTATCCGGACTCCTTTAGGGCTTATTATAAATCTTGAGTTAATATCACAATTTTTACAAACATTGTTTTGCTAAAATAATTCTTTTTCATAAGTTCAAGACAAACATAAGCTTTTGCATTTTGAATATCATTGTTTGTATATAACTAAGTGTTTGACAATAGAGAAGCTTACATGATGAACATTCAATGAACCAAAGTCCTTCCGACAGACAAAGTTGCTTCCTGGGCACGACTCAGTTAGATCAAAGCCAATGTATACAAGGGGCAGGGTAACTATCTTCCAATCAAATGGGTATTCCATGTTATTATCCAATTCATCTGGGGTAGTCAGGTCAAGAATCAACTATACTTAATAACCAGGGGAAGGCCTCCTCATATGAATTTCTAGAAGTAACATTACCGAGTTCACGATGCTAGGGGCATGCTATTTTGGGGCATCCCGTTTATTTCTCTTGAGGTAGCTCCTTTCAAATACTTACATTCTGGGACAAATCATCCTTATCTAGGGGCAACACTCTCTTTTCAAATCTAATAAGATCAAATTCAGTTGCAAGCTCCTTAACCATTACCCGGTGCATACACAATCCACCGTAGTCTGAAAACACATTCCTCTCATTACATTGCTTTGATATTGGGTTTCAGCAAGAACCATTATGGAAATTAATTGTCTATGCCAATAGTATCAGATGATGTCAGTATCATGTCTTCGGATTCAGTCATGATAATTCCTAGAAAACTACTTGGGTAAGTCTAGAATATTAGAAATTCTGAATCTATTGATTACTTTGAATGAATATATGCTTTCGAATATGATTGATGTTTACCAAAATTACAATAATATAATTTAATAAAGACTCTTGGAGGTTGGAATCCCCATAAAAGTTCATATCCAACAGATCTTCGCAGGCTCATCCCCACAGAGTAATCTTTACGGATTTATTCCAGCGAAGTATTTCGGGTAGCCTCTTGTACTTTCAGCTCTACAAAGTCCCACATAGATTTCTCTAAAGCCTGATATCCTCAGAAGAATTGACACTTGGTCGGATAAGTCTCTCAGGGGAATGTCCGTCTCTTTTATCACCAGTCAGGGTATTTAGGAATTTAATCTTTCAATAAAAAGTACGACGAACAGAAGTCGAAAAATCCTAAGTACAATATTCTAAAATAAGACAGGAACGATGTCTTCATACTCCTCAGTAACGAGTCAGGATTTATTTTCCCAGCTAGCATTTTATTACACGAAGCTACTAATGTGCTTCAACTACATAATTCATCCATACATCATTTACAGTATATCATGGCATACACATCCATAACGCATATGACATTCTCATTTACATTAAGAACATCATGCCATGCATGCATACATCAAATGACCTCGCATAAAACTAACTTTACCTTTTCAGGATAATTTGTGATCATAGGAACATTGTCGACTCCTAGAGACAGTTCAGAGACGATCAAGACGAAGATCTAGTTCTGATACTTAGTGTCGCTCCCCGGATTTCCATCCTGGTACAAACACGAAAGTGGCGCGGAAAAAGAATAGAGTCGCCAGCCAGGCATTTTTATCCCAAAGAAAGGGAATGGTAATGCTGCACAAACCAGAAGAAAGAAAGAGGAAGGACACATGTCCTGCGAACCAAAGAGACTGAGTTCGGGAGTCGGTTACGACCTGGGAAGGTATTAGCACCCAGATCGTCCGCCGTACCCGACGGGATCCACGCTTGAAAAGAATACTGTTTCAAAGGGTGAGGGAATGAAAGCTGCTGCAAAGAAAAGGAACTGAACTGGAAAAGGAACTGAGGAAAAAAATGAAAAGGAAAAATGTAGGGAAAATAAAGATTGTGCTCGAACGGTCCCTACCCCGCTGCCTACGTACCTCATCAGGATAATGAGGATCAGAGACGCCGTAGTTCCCCTAACTAGGGGTAACAAGGGAATTGCTTGTTAATTAAGGCTTGAACTGCCTATGCCATTGCTCAGGTGTTGCAGACTCGGACGACAAGTGCGTAACCGTCTTGCAAAGTGACAAGTAGGAGCAAGTTCGCGTACGGAGCGAAGGAGATGAGAAAAGAATTCCCGAAGGAGAGACGTTTATTGTTTGTTTGTGTTTTTTATGAAGCTTTTATGAGTGTGTCACAAGGAAGTGAACTCAGGCTCTTTTCCATGGAATGTGCACTTGTCACTACATTCCAAGATGGAATAATAGAACAAGCACACTCAAGTAAGGAGAAGATCCCCAAAACTTGAACCCAAATATTAGGGCCTAAGCTCACTAACTTGTTGAATTATTAAGTGTTTTTGGTTATTTACAAATGAAGAAGTGTTTTTTTTATGCTTTTCTTAATGAAGAAGATACCTTGATCAGACTTGTGCATCACAAGGTAAACTTGTACTATCCCAAGATGGGAAGACTACAAGCATACCTCATGGGATAAGGCTATGGATCAAGACATCACTTCAAACATTATTAAGTGTCTTTTATGGTTATGAGATGAGAAGAGAAGGAGAACCAAAAGGAACACAAAGGCAAAAGTCTAATGGGGGACTAAATGATCCTAAGTGTTAACATGCATGGATGTCCTAAGGGTTAATGAGGTTTCTATCATAATGAGGAAGGAAGAAGAAGAGAAGAAGAAGATAGAAGAAGGGATGATAAAGGCCTAATCCCAACAAGCAAATGGTTAGCTCAAGATAAGCATAAGAGGAGAAGATGAGATTTGGAGATGTGGAACTCAATTCCCACACCTCACACTTACCATAGCCCCTGCAAGGTTAGTAAAGTGAACACAAATGAAACACAATGAGCAAGATAACATGCTAACATCACACAATCAGAAGTGACATGATATGAACATATGCACAATGCAAATGCAACTCAAAGGAATGAAGCATGAAGCTTACAAGCAAAAGATGCAACATGAAACACATATGAAAACAAATGCACACTTATGAAATATGCAAAGCAAAATGCACAAGATATGGACTCAAAGCTCACAACCTAAACCAAAATAAGATGAAGAATGGTTTAAGAAGACAACAAGATGAAGAGAAGAGAGGTACAAGACCAAACAATCACCAAATGGGAGTGAAAGAAGCAATGAGATGAAGTAAAAGCACTTAAGGAAAGAAATGGCTTAAAAGGTAAGCAAACACAAAAATTCAGAAGACACAAACCCTATCCTAGGACCAGGAAGGTACCCATACCCCAAAGGAACCCCAAATGAGAAGAAGAAGTTGGCACAAGTGCCCTTCTAAACTTATATGAGACCTAAAGGTTCAAAGGAAGCAAAATGGAACAAGGTTCAAGATAAAATCCACATCAAATCAACCAAGCATCTAAAAATGCCATAACTCAAGTCAAATAATCTTCAAACATAATGTAACAATGAGCCAAAAGGGTTTGAAAGAATTCAGAAGCAAACTAGGTCAAATGGAGGCAAGAATACAAGCTAGGGTTACAAACTTCCATCACAAGTCACAGGATCAAGACTCAAGAAATAAGTTTCTAAAAATCAGGGGAAAAATCACATGAAAAGTAAAATGTCTTAAGAATCCAGAGCAAAAAGAATGGGATCAAAATTAAAAATGATGAAGTGTATGGAAAATGGACAAGGCAGTGTGGTCAAAAGAGGATTCAAAAGAAGCTAAGTGAAACAATGAATTAAATCAGTCACGTGGAAATGGGAAAAAAATAAAATAAAAATATGAGAAAATAAAAGACACATCAAATAAGGCTCATCATTTTTTTGGAATTTTTTGGATGAAGGGAACTATTTTATAAAAAATAAAATCTAAACTGAAATAAAAGAAAATAAAAGTGAAAAAAGAAATAAAAGAAAATGGTGAGGAGGTGTGATTAGTAAGGATTGCATTGAAAATGAATTGGGCTGAGATTGGAGGGAGGTGCGAATATCACTGCCTGGGCCCAAAGCTGCGCTGGTATACATGTTTTATGGTGGAAATTTGTGAAATAAAAATGGAAAATAGGAGGAGCGTAGGATCAATCTGATGCGTGTGGGTGAGAGGCTCATTAATTGAGCTGACAGAAAGGAGAGAGCTGAGTGGTGGACACACGATAACTACCATAGGCTGAAAAAAAAGTGTATTAAAATGAAAAAAGAAAAAACAACATGAGACAGGAGGTGCCCTAGGGACACGTGGAGTGATCCAGACGCTTGGATGAGCAGATCTAACGACACACAGTCATCATCCTCATTGAACAAACCCTAAGTCATCAAGCCCAGTTTCCGGTGACCGGAGCTAGGGCTCCGGCACCGGAATCCATACCAGAACCTCAAACCTCAATAAAACATAATCAAACTATCCAGATCAACTAAATCAACCCCCCTGAATTCAAAAATGAGCTTAAAAAAACCTAAAAGTCAATGAAATAGAGGGATCGAAGCAAAACATCTTGCACCATGAAAACTGAAATTCGTATAACTTATACTATGGTGCACCAAATTCAAATCTAAAAAGTGCAACATGATCAACAAACATCAAATAACACAAAGCAACACATTAATTCCATTTCCAGATCACAAAGTTTCAAGGTATACCTGAGGTGAAGATCTTGATTCAGTGAGCTATAAGACCAAAGAATGGATGCAATGCACTCCTCTTACTCCCTAGATGCAAAATAAATGCATCTAAGGTCTTGAAACAAGCTGGATCTGATATTTCTTTCACACTTGCTCTGAAATGGCAATGTCACTAAACTTGAGAATAAGCTTCAATGAGTGGTTGCTTAAGGATCCTGAGCTTGCCTAGATCACAGATCCACAATTTGTTTTGAGTTTGCTTGCTTGGATGAAGAGAAATAAGAGAAAATGAAAAGTTTCATAAAGTTTGAGAAAGAGAGAATGAGAGAGATATCTGGCTTTCTAAAACCCTAATTGCTTTTTGTGTGACCTCACAAGTCCTTGCTGAAAGAATGAAAACAAATACACGAGTGAATCATGAGAAAAGTGTGAATTTGCATAATTTGCACTTTATGAAATAATCATGCTATGCTCATGCTCCCTTGGGCCTCTCAGCACATGTGCAAGGCATTTACCACCCTTGATTCAAATCCAATCAATCCTGGCCTTTAGATCAAGCCCTCACACTTATTTCATGACTTTTGCAAAATATCCTCTTTGTAAGCAACTTTCTTATTGTGCACGAAAATGTGATTTTCTTTGGAGAAAATTGGTCATAATACAATGAATTTTAACATGGAAACAAGTTTGAACCAGAACCAAGTCATACAAATAAGCTTTGAGGCATTTTGCATTTGGTGGCATGCATGAAGTTTGAATTTTGCCCTAAAAACATGGAATTTTGGAAGGACCTATAGGAAAATCCACAAATCCTATGAAAATGTACTTGTACTTTTTGAAAATGGGAGCCCTTACTATTCAACTTTCTTGTTTGACTTTGGTCCATTTGAAGAATTTTTGATCTTGTTAAGGCCATTTGAAAATTAGGGCAAAAGTTGCCAAATTTGGAAAACTTCAAAAGACAACTTTGTACCATTTTTGCAAAACCCTTCAAATCTCCATGATTCTTGAACTTTGATCATTCCAAACCTCTTATAACATTGTAAGGACCCCTCTTGGCCAAAAAATTTGGGTTAGACCCCTTGAAATTGCACAGTTGACTTTTTAAGGGCACAATTGACTTTTTACTTCATCTGCAAGCAACTGAGGCATTGTCTGACTTCCACATGGAAGTTTCTCATGAAAATTGACACCTAGGATCCTCTTAACATATAGAAGAATTTGCCCAAATTAAATGGCCAAAGTTGTGAGATCTTGGTGCTTGAATCACAAACCCTAATTTGGGTGCCTTGTATAGGAGCTTTGCCTTGTCCTGAGATCTCTGATGATTATGCAATCTTATGAGCTTTTGCCAATGGACTTAATCTTTTAAATGGAGTGTATACTCACCATAGGACTTGTACAAACTCATTGGGACCCTTGTCATGGCTTGAAGTGCTTCAAGGACCTCCACAGATGACCATATGCTTGATGCTAGGACATGCGGGGTGTTATGCCTCATCTTTCTATGCTAAGATGCTAAAGATATGGTATGTTCATGATGAATATGATGTGATTTGATGCTTAAAAAGAAGAGGGAAAATTTGGGGTGTTACAGCTGCCCCTATTCAATCATCAGTTAATCTGAAAAGGACAATAGCATGAGCTATCGACCATTCAGGATAAACTGTGATTGAATACCAAGAAGACCAGAAATTTGCACTCTGACGAAGAATGCAACACCAGGAAATAAACCCAACCAGATGACACTCTGGGGATAAGAAGAAGAGAAAAAGCAGACGAGCTTCTTCCAAGTTGAAACTGATATCTGGAATAAGAATGCGTTGACAGATGAGTCTTCAAACAATCCTGTGACGCCAGGAGCTGGACAGACGAGTCCTCAAACACTTCAAAACATATGACTTGAGACATACGAGATCCTTCAAACAATCCTGTTACGCCAGGAGTTGGACATACGAGTCTTCAAACACTATGCAAGAACAATAATCTGAGACAGACGAGTCTCCTTCGGATTTACCTGTTACGCCAGGACCGATGATGCACTAAAGACTGTGGGACTAGACATGCATAATCAAGGTAGACGAACCTTCTTCATATATTATCCGCATATATATGGTATAAGACAGACGAGTCTTCTTTGAGCAAACCTGTGACGCCAGGTGCAACAACAATAATTGGTGCCTGAGACAGACGAGCCTCCTTCGGATTTACCTGTTACGCCAGGGCCGGTAACCATTTTGACATTAATTCTCACGGTCAGGATTTGAAACCTCTTCAATACAGACGAGTATTGGATGATCATCAAGATAACACAGACGAGTGCCAAAAGTCAATGATACAGACGAGTGCTTCAAGCAATGGTACAGACGAGTATCAGCAACTGATATAGACGAATACAAAAAATTCAAACACAGACGAGCATTTGAAGGAGCCTTACAGAAGAATATCAGGATAAACAGCAGATCCTCACATACAGGTATAAGCTAGCACAGACAAGTGCTGGAGATGATACAGACGAGTATCCAATCAAAGCAGACGAGCCTCAAACATATAATCAACACAGACAAGTGCTGGGAATGATACAGACGAGTATCCACAAATATCAGGCATACCAAACACAGACGAGTGCTGGAAAGTTGCAGACGAGCAATAGCTGAAAATACATATCAAGGCACAGACGAGTGCAACAAAGGATCCAATACCAAACACAGACGAGTGTTGGGAGTTGCAGACGAACAACACATATTAGGTATCACAACACAGACGAGTGTTAAGAATTGCGGACGAGCAACATCAAAGATATAACCAAACACAGACGAGTGTTGGAGGGCAACAACAAATATATTACCTCTCAAAGCACAGACGAGTGCTGGAAATTGTAGACAAGCAACCACAACAAAGAGTACACACCAAACACAGACGGGTGTTGGAAAATTGCAGACGAGCAATATCAAGGTAATCAATCATCCAATATAGACGAGTGTTAGAAAGTTGCAGACGAGCAACAACAAACATCAGGTATCAAACACAGACGAGTGTGGGCAACTTCACTGGGGAGTAGCAAATATGGATACCCAACACAGACGAGTATTGGAATTTGCAGACAGGCAGCAACAAAAATCATATACCAAACACAAACGAGTGCTGGAAATTTCAGACGAGCAATAAACAAGGTAATCATGGGCCACTGTTTGGGGAAGACAGACGAGCAATACCGAAAAGATAACACAGACGAGTGTTGAGAGATGCAGACAAGCATCACTAAAGTAATAATATGTCACTGCTGGGGAATACTCTAATCAGGGATAACACAGACGAGTGTTAAGAAATTCAGACAAGCATCAATAAAGTATCCAATATCAAACACAGACGAGTGTTGAGAAATGCAGACGAGCAATAAACAAGGCTGGAGCACGGACGAGCGCTGGAGATTGCAGACGAGCAACAAACAAATGCCTGATTGGCCATAAGAGTTACAACTCTGCAGGGGAGGACAGGTCAGGAGGCCTGGACACCTAGCTCTGACTGAAGTGATGAATACCTGACTGTATCATCAATTGGCCAACAGAATGACAACTTGGCCGGGGAATATTTCACTGACGGAAGTGAAAATCTAATATGAACTCTGTGGGGACAAGATCATCTTCAGACTTGGCTGGAAAGATACTTTAACAATACCCTGGCTGGGGAGAGCATTGTGCTAGATCTGAACTCTGGCTGTGACCCTTGCTGGGGATAGAATTCTGCTTAGGGATGTCTGGCTTTCAGATACTTGCTAGGCATACTCCACTGGGGAAGAATAGACTGCTTGGGCTGCTGCCAAGGCTTAGCTGGAGAAAATCTCTGCTGGAGATGTCAGGCTTTCAGATACCTGATGGGGGAAGAAATCTCTGCTTGGAGAGACACTCTACTGGGGAAAAGTAAATTGCTTGAGAGAATGTGACGCCATTTTGCAACCTGCAACAACAGAAAACACAAGTGTGCCCCGGGGACTTGCATGGTATGATCTGTTCATCCATAGTCACCCGACACTCAAAGAGGGTTTACAGTTTCCCTGCATGTCAGTTTTCTTTTCAAAATTATCACCATGTTTAAATGCAATGTTACTTTTGCCAAAAATTTAGGACATTTTGCAAACAAAAATAAACACACACAACTTTTTGACTGAATATTCTTTTTATTGAATGGCCTCTGCATAGGCAAAGATTTACATCAGGAAGCAACCACCTGGAAAGAGGTAGCCACTATAAAATTGAGAAAAGAAACTATCCTAATGGCAATGTACACGACATTCCAAGGAGTTCCATTTCTGCTATGACCGGCATGTCTTCGAGACTCTCCATTCTGCTTTAGCTTTCTGAGAGGATGAGGGGACTGTTTCCTATCCTTCTGATATTGTCAAGTTGTATGAAACGATGACATGGTTTAGATTACTTGGATCGCAGTTGTTCGCTTATTCCCTTGTTTTGCGTGGATCGCCCTTTCGGGTTTTCAATCCACCGGGATACCCTTTTTTGCCGGAGCTGTCCAATGTGGCTTTTCAACTCAGCGGGTGTACATTTTTTTCATTTATTTCCCTAACTTTTGCCCGAGCTTTTTATTCTATTTTTAGCTCGCCGGGATGCCCGTTTTTTTCCTGGACTATAATTCTGTTTTTGTGTCCAGCGGGTCTTTTTATGCGAAGTATTTTTTAACTGCGTCCGAGTTAACAAGGGACTGGAAGTCATCTCCATCCATAGTGGTGAGCATCAGGGCTCCTCCTGAGAATACTTTCTTCACTATGAATGGTCCTTCGTAATTTGGGGTCCACTTGCCCCTGTGATCTGAACCTGGAGGAACGATCCTCTTCAACACAAGCTCTCCCACTTGATAATCTCGAGTACATACTCGTTGGTCGAATGCACGCTTCATTCTCCTCTGATAAAGCTGACCATGACAGATAGCCGCTAATCTCTTTTCCTCAATTAGACATAGCTGATTGTAACGAGCATGCACCCATTCAGCCTCATCTAGCTTAACATCCATCATCACACGCAATGAAGGAATCTCTGCTTCAACAGGCAGGACTGCTTCCATACCATATACCAGAGAGAAGGGAGTTGCCCCTGTTGACGTCCTGACTGACGTTCGGTACCCATGCAACGCAAATGGTAACATCTCATGCCAATCTTTGTAGGTGAGAAACATTTTCTGCACAATCTTCTTGATATTCTTGTTTGCTGCCTCTACCGCACCATTCATCTTTGGTCGGTAAGGAGAAGAATTGTGATGCTGTATCTTGAAGTCCCGACACAAGTCTGCCATCATCTTGTTGTTGAGATTAGAACCATTGTCAGTAATGATCCTTTCGGGCACTCCGTATCTGCATATGATATCTCTTTTTAGAAATCTTGCCACCACTTGACGAGTGACGTTGGCATAAGATGCTGCTTCTACCCATTTGGTAAAGTAATCAAACGCGACCAAGATGAAGCGATGACCATTTGAAGCAGTTGGCTCTATCTTCCCGATCATGTCAATGCCCCGCATAGGAAAGGGCCAAGGAGATGACATGACGTTGAGCGGGCTTGGAGGAACATGCACTTTGTCTGCATATATCTGGAACTTGTGGCACTTACGAGCAAATGAACAACAATCTGCATCCATTGCCATCCAGTAATATCCTGATCTCAGCAATTTCTTAGCCATAGCATGCCCTCCTGCATGGGTACCGAAAGATCCTTCGTGGACTTCCTGCATCAACAGGCTTGCTTCATGTCTATCCACGCATCTGAGCAAGACCATGTCGAAGTTTCTCTTGTACAAAACCCCATCTGTGTTCAAGAAGAAGCTAGCAGCAAGTCGCCTCAAGGTCTTCTTGTCATTGGAAGGTGCCCCAGTTGGGTATTCTTGCTTTTCCAGGAATAACTTGATATCAAAATACCAAAGTTTCTCGTCAGACACGGCATCTACAGAGAAAGCATGAGCTGGAGTGTCAAGCCTGGGTATGTCAATTCTAGGCACATAATTCCAACACAAGACTTTGATTGACAAAGAAAGAGTGGCCAATGCGTCGGCAAACTGATTTTCATCACGTGGTATGTGTTGAAGTTTAACTGTCGTGAAGAACGTCAACAGTTTTCTAGCATAATCCCTGTATGGAATTAGATGCTCTTGATGCGTATACCACTTGCCGGTAACTTGGTTAATGACGAGGGCTGAATCTCCGAATATATCGAGGTTCTTAATCCGAAGATTAATAGCCTCCTCTATTCCCATTATACATGCCTCGTATTCCGCTTCATTGTTGGTGTATCCAAAAGTAATTCTGGCAGCGAAGGGTAAGTGAACACCTTCAAGAGTGATAAGTACGACACCAACTCCACGTCCATTGATATTGACTGCCCCATCAAACATCAACTTCCATTTGGATTCAGGGTCTGGCCCCTCCTCCGGAAGTGGTTCCTCACAATCGTTTGCTTTGAGGTACATGATGTCCTCATCAGGGAAATCAAACTTCATTGGCTGATAATAATCTTCAAGAGGTTGTTGTGCAAGGTAATCCGACAATACACTTCCCTTGATGGCTTTCTAAGAAGTATACTGGATGTCGTATTCAGTTAAAATCATCTGCCACCTAGCAACCCTTCAGGTTAACGCTGGTTTCTCAAAGATGTACTTGACAAGATCCATTTTGGAAATAAGCAGTGTGGTATGAGTCAACATGTACTACCTCAGTCGACGAGCAGCCCATACCAAAGCACAACAAGTTTTCTCGAGCAGAGAGTATCGGGATTCACAGTCGGTAAACTTTTTGCTAAGGTAATAAATAACATACTCTTTTCGACCAGACTCGTCATGTTGGCCTAGAACACACCCCATTGACCCTTCTAGCACGGTCAAGTACATGATTAAAGGTCTTCCCTCTACTGGAGGCATTAGAATTGGAGGCTCCTGCAAATATTCTTTTATTTTGTCGAAAGCTCTTTGGCAGTCATCGTTCCACCTGTCAGTTTTCTCTTTTCTTAGCAATTTGAATATTGGTTCACACGTGGCAGTTAGATGAGATATGAACCGAGAAATGTAGTTCAACCTCCTAAAAACCCGCGCACTTCTTTTTCTATTCTCGGTGCAGGCATATCTTGAATAGCTTTTACTTTAGCAGGATCTACCTCAATTCCTCTTTGACTAACAATGAAACCCAGCAGTTTCCCGGAACGCACTCCAAAAGTGCACTTGTTTGGATTCAACCTCAACTTGTACTTGATCAGTATATCAAACAGCTTCTTTAGGTTGACCAGATGTTCTTCTTCGTCTCGGGACTTAGCAATCATTTTGTCCACATAACACTCAATCTCCTTGTGTATCATGTCATGGAACAATGTGACCATTACCCGCTGATAGGTTGCCCCAGCGTTCTTCAAACCAAAAGGCATGACCTTATAGCAGAATGTACCCCACGGGGTAATGAACGTTGTCTTCTCCATGTCTTCTGGCGCCATCTTAATCTGATTATACCCGGAGAAGCCATCCATGAAAGAAAATACCGAGAATTGAGAAGTATTGTCCACCAACACATCAATGTGTGGCAACGAAAAGTCATCTTTTGGGCTTGCTCTATTCAAATCCCGGTAGTCAACGCACATCCGGACCTTGCCGTCCTTCTTTGGTACAGGTACAATGTTAGCTACCCAAGGTGGGTAACTAGTTACAGCAAGGAAACCGACATCCCATTGCTTCTGAACCTCCTCTTTGATCTTAATCGCCATGTCAGGGCGAGTTCTTCTCAATTTCTGTTTCACAGGAGGACAATCCTCTCTCAGAGGTAGCTTATGCACAACGATGTCAGTATCCAACCCTGGCATATCTTGATATGACCAAGCAATGATATCCACATACTCTTTCAGCATACTGATCATCTCTTTCTTGACGTCGGCCTGCAGACTGGCCCCAATTTTGATCTCTTTCTTCACATCTTCACTGCCAATGTTGATGATCTCAATTTCTTCTTGATGAGGTTGAATAACCCGTTCCTCTTGTTTCAACAATATGACCAATTCCTCAGGGAGGTCACAGTCTTCCTCAACTCCTTCATCAGCTTGGTAGACAGGATTGTCAAAGTCATGCGTAGTCATAGCAGGAACGTTATCAGTGGAATTCGGATGATCGACACTGCACAGATGATGTGCTTGTTCAGAATCTGCTTATTTTGAAAAAGAGACGCTAACACAAATACAAAAAGGAAAAACACATTGCCATTTTTTATATTTTTGTGAAAAGTTTTAAAAAACACAGAAAGAGAACACAATTTGTCTGAAAATGTACTTTTATTTCATAGCAAAATAAGATGCAATACAAAACATGGTGGCCCAATACAATGGATCCTAGCATCTTGGGCAGAATGCTGGATTTGACAATGCAGTATGCTAATAAAAGGAAACAAAATAATTACTCTGAGTGCCTTGTGACTTGTATGATGTCTTCAGCAAACCAGTTTGTTAGCTCCTCTCCAGGCGCACACGGGTGAATCCAGTTATCCCAATCACCATCACCGTCCCCATCTTGGCTTGCTGTACAGATCTGGTTGCGGTCGAGCAACCCAACACTTGTAAACGTGATAGCCTTACCACTTTGAGTAGATCCACCAGGCTGATACCCTAAGCCGAATTTATCGTCTTTCTTTTCTAGCTCCAGCAATCTGCCCCAGCCTTGGGCACTGTCTGATTGAACAACCTCTTTTGCTTCTTTGTAGGAGTGGATAGATGTACCCTCTTTCTCACTGCTCTTCTCCACAGGAGTCAAGATGCTGACGTTGACTACTTCGAAAGCTTGACATAAAGTTTCATGGATCTCTCCATCCATCTCTACATACTTGAATATTGACAAGTGGCTTACGAAGATGTCCTCCTCTCCGCAGACTGTGATGACCTGGCCGTCAACCACATACTTGAGCTTCTGATGCATGGTTGAAGTAACAGCTCCAGCAGCATGTATCCATGGGCGTCCCAACAAACAGCTGTACGCAGGCTGGATATCCATGACGTAGAAAACACTTTTGAAAACTTGAGAGCCTATCTTGACGGGAAACTCAACCTCTCCAAAAACGGATCTTCTCGAACCATCAAAGGCTTTGACAATCGGCTCACTTGGTCTCAGGACAATCCCATCAACATTGAGCTTCATTTGTGCCTTCTTCGGAAGCACATTCAGGGAAGAGCCTGTGTCTACAAGAACAAGTGACAACACAACACCCTTGCACTCCATAGTGATATATAGTGCTTTGTTGTGGTTTCTGCCCTCTGACGTGAGGTCTCTGTCTGTAAAGCCTAGGCCATGGCTTGCATTGACACTTCCTAGAACAGCTTCAAGTTGGTTGATAGTGATTTCCTGAGGAACATAGCCCATTTGTAGCACTTTCAATAAGGCCTCTCTGTGTGCAGGAGAACACATCAGCAGTGATACGATGGATATCTTGGAAGGTGTCTGGTTCAGCTGATCGACCACCTTATAGTCACTCTTTTTGATAATCCGCATGAATTCCTCGACCTCTTTTTCAAATGTACCCTGCCCAGCCACGAGAGTAATTGATTCATCATTCACAACTTGCTTTCCTTTGGTTTTGACGAAGCTTCAGCCTCAGGATCCCCTCTCAGCACAGGATGAGCAAATAAACGACCACTTCTGGTGAAACCTCCAACTCCTCCGACATACTCCACAGTCGGGTCTACAGCAACAGACTTGCTCTCAATCTTCTGTCCAACTACATATACGTCTGAGCCATAATGCCAGGGAATGGATTTATCATCTGTGTATGGAACAGGCCCAGGCACGGTAATGGTCACGGGACTGATCTCAGGAGCATAGATTGTTACCGGCTGTCTTCTGACAGGCATGTCAGCTTCATCATAGAAAATGGTAATTGTTGACACATCATCAGCTTCAGCACCAACCTTGCTAAACTGCAAGGATCCATGATCAATCAAACTTTGTAATCCCATCTTCAGCTTCTCACATCCATTCACAGCATGCAGACATTCTTCACAATCAATACAGCATCCTGGGAACACTTGACCATACAACAGTCTCTCTTTCACTACCCTCAAAGGAGTCTTCACTTCTTCAATACTCAGCACAAGATTTAACTTTTCACCATCCTCAACATCATTAATTCTTGCCCCTCCATGATTAGGGATAGGGTTCGAAGTAACATTTGGCGGTGGTGCAAAGTTGATTGCTTTAGAGTCTATCAGGTCCTGAACCTTGTGATGTAAAGCCCTGCACTTCTCAGTCAAGTGCCCGGGTGCTCCAGAGTGGAAAGCGCATCGTGCATTGACATCATAACCAACTGGAAGCTCTCCAGGAGGTGGTGGCGCCAAAGTTCTCAGTTGAATCAGGTTCAAGTCCAGCAGTCTTGGAAGCAAAGCAGCATAAGTCATAGGGATAACCTCAATCACGCTATTAGCCGGGCGAGTTTGCCTTGGCTGATACGGTCTCTGCTGATAATTGTTACGGGGAGGTTGTTGTTGTTGTATTTGTTGATGTTGAGGTTGCATTTGTTGCACTGGAGCAGAAGGAATTGTGACTGCTGCCACATGCTCATAAGGTCTTCTATAACCACGACCCCGACCTATGACAAATACATAATTTGTCTCACCCTCTCTTCTCCTTGGAGGTCCACTGAAAGCTTTCCTTGCTCCACTTGAGCGGCTAGCACTTGTATCTTGGATTTTCCCCATCTTCAACAAGGTCTCAACCCTCTCTCCAGCAATAACAATGTCATTGAATTTGGTGGCCGAACTGGACGCCAATCTTTTAAGAAACACACCCTGCAAAGTACCCATAAACATGTCAGCCATTTCATTCTCTAGCAGCGGTGGTTGTACTCTGGCAGCGAGCTGACGCCACCTCTGAGCATACTCTTTGAAACCTTTCTTAGCAGTCTGAGCCATGTGCTGCAATTGCGTACGGTTTGGAGCCATGTCTAAATTATACTGATATTGTCTCACAATAGCTTCTGCTAGGTCTTTCCAACTCTTGATATTGACTCTGCTAAGCTTCATATACCATTCCAGAGAAGCTCCAACCAAGCTGTCTTGAAAATAGTACATCCATAGTTTTTCATCATCCGTGTGAGCAGCAATTCTCCCAACAAATGATTGAAGATGGGTCTTCGGGCATGCAGTGCCATTGTATTTCTCAAAAGTTGGTACCTTGAACTTGTATGGGATCCTGACCCCAGGAACCAAGCCCTAGTCTGTTATGTCAAATCCCAAAGAACTCTGGGATTGAATGGCTCTGATTTGCTCTTCCATTTCCTCAAACCTCTTGTTCATCTCAGCTCCTTGACCTTCAACATCGTCCAGCAGAGTGAACTGTTCGTCCTGGTTATCTATTTGAATATTATTCAGCCCATCATTGATTATAGTCACTCCTGGCTGTGTTACAGGAGCTTCAACCTGACGTGCGCCCGCACCATTACGATTACCATCAGCAGTACCAGTGTTATTCCTGGGTTGACTATTTTCTATCATCTCCCGTAGACGCTCTTGGTTCTGACCCATGCCTGCCATCAAAGTCATAAAATTATCCATTCTCAGTCTCAGATCTGCTAAGTCAGCTTGCATCTGGTCCATGACTCTCTCTGTTGATCTTTGTTGGATATCTATGTGCTACTGGTTGTTCCCGAACTTTCCGGGGAGCTATAGTGCCTGAAACACAAAACACGTTAGCAACTGAGACACTACCTGCAAAACAAACAAACAGGTTATATGCAATGCAATGCAACTGCTCATGTTCCCAGGTTTTAAGCACTTGCAATGCCTCAGTTCTGGCATCTGTTCTCAGACAGTCACTTTCAGTGTTAAACTTTCAAGCTTTCTCTTTGATGACTGTTCAGACATTAGCAGTAATCAAACAAACGAGTCTTGCACATTCAAAATGATAACTTGCACATTAATACTGTATATGAACAAACCACTGCCGGCTAAAAGTCAGAATACAACCATAAATATTCCCCAAAGGGTTACAAGCCATTACATGAAATAAAGACAAAAGAAATAAAAGCAAGACTCCTACAACAAGTCTGTAGGTAGTCTGGAAAATAAACTAAGCTAAAGACCCCGGCTCTGCCACCTCTACCCTGCTCTTCTTAACACCCGCCCTCAGCTTGAGCTCTTCAATCTCTTTCCTTGCTTCCTCTAAGGCTAACTGGCTTTGTGCTAGATGATGGGTCTTTTCCCTCCGGATGGTGTGGACTTGCTCCACCTCTTCCTTCTTGAAGGCCATTTGAACTTCAAAAAACTCTTCTTTCTCTCTGAACTTCTTCTTCTCTTCCTCCCTTTGGCCTTGCAACCAAACAATGGATTGACGAGCATCCTTGAGAGTCTTTAAAGTCTTCTTGCGTTCAGCTTCTCTCTTAGCTTCCATTAGACCCAACCTGTGGAAATGGGCTTCTCTGCCAGCAAAGTCCTTCTCTTTTTCTTCCAAAGAGGCTTGGAGCTTCTGCAACTTGACTTCAGCTTCATTCTTGGCCCTGTTGGCTTGATGGTACAGGCTTACCATTTCACCATTCTCCACTCTAACCTCATGCAACTGAGCTTCTAGCTTTTTGTACTCTTCAAGGGAGACAGTCTTACTCTGATTTGGCACTTCTCTAGGATAAAGTGGAGCCTCAACTGAAAAAGGCATGAGAACTGCTTCTACATGTCTTTGCAACCATGCAGCATATGGTGGATACGTCTTGGGATCAACTCGGCCGAAGTCTTTCTTACCCTTTCTTATCCTGTGAGCCTAGGCTTGGACTGCTTGTTGCAATAACTCTTTGTTTCCTTCAGCAGGAAAGTACAAAGATTCAGCAAACTCTTCCATTTGAGGAGGATCTTTCAAAGGGTAGCCAAACTGTTTCCTGGCTAGTGTTGGATAGTAACTGATGACACCTTTCCTTCCCAGCAAAGGTACTCCAGCAAATCTTCCACAACTGACCAGCAACTCTTTACCTAGCAGATCTCTGTCATATCCCCAGGCAATATCTTCAACAGTCAACCCCATCAGTCTTCTGGACCATCTCCACTCATCCCTCATCTCCTTGAAGGCACCTGACTTAGGCAACTGTCTTGCAAACCACTCAGCAAACAAAGGAGCACAACAAACCACTGGACCACCCCTACCCTTCTCATTTATGTAATGAACACTGTAGTAGAAGTCACCCAAAAGAGTGGGCACTGGATTGCCTTTTGCAAAGATTGAGATCACTTCTAAGCTGACAAATTCTTTCTCTCCTGGGAACAAGCTGGACCTATACACCATCAATGCGAGCAAAGCACCAAAATCATTCCACTTAGCCTCTGTAGAATACTTCTCTGCCTCTGGGATAAGCACACTCCAAGGGAGTCCTTTGCCTTCACTCTCTTGCAGAGCCTTCCTGACAGTAGCAGCTGGCAGACGACAAACTTTGGCTATGGCTTCATCTTTAAGCACAACCTCAGACCCATAGAATGGAAATGTCTCTCTGACTGGAACATTCAGCATGTTGGAGATCTCTTCCAATGTTGGAGCTAAGATGTAACCTGGAAAAATAAAGCAACGCAACAGGGGATCATAAAATTGCAACAAGGTATGCAAACTGTCTTTCTGGTCAGCAGTGGGCTTGTCCACAAACTTCAGTATCTGGCCATATTTTTTCTTGAAATTGCCCAAGACTTGGTCATTCATTAGATCTTCTAACCTCTGAACACTTAATCTTCCTAAAAATTTCAAATTCATAAACACCTCCTAGACAATTTCAAATATTTTCATACAATCAAATTCACTTTATTCAAATTATCTTCATCTTTCAAAAGTGTTCATAAGTTCATAATTTTCATATTTTGTCTTGAACACTTGTGTTGAATATTTAATAGTGAATTCTTGATTATAGGAGAAGATCAATTTCATTGATATCATTTCATTGTACTCTCACTCAAACAATACTATAGAAAGTGTCTTTCTATTTTGTGACTTGTGTTCCAAGGATTGTTTGGACATAAGGGTAAGTGTGGCAAGAGGATTGTTCTTGCACACTTGTTTGTATAGTTTGCTAGAAAGTAGGCCTCACCATTGAAGGTGTGATAGGTTGTACAGTTCTAAAGAAAACTAGTGGAAATCTCTTTCGTGTTGAAAGGGGACTGGATGTACCTTCAGATTGTGAAAGGGAACCAGGATAAACCTCCGTGTGTTCTTTACTTTTCTGCTTTACAATTTTCTTTCTTTAACCGTAAAAGCAAAATCCATCCATCTAAGAAAAAGAATCGAGAAAATTTTGATAACACCTAATTAATCCCCCCTCTTAGGCGCATTCTGATTCTACAATTGGCATCAGAGCAGGTTTAGGTAACCTGTTCCTACAAGATCCTATGGCTTCCGCAAACTCGAATCCTGTTTTCAAAGATGGTGGAAGTAGCAACAAGCCTCCGCTCTTCTCCGGAGAGTACTTCGATTTCTGGAAAATCATAATGAGGGCACATCTTGAAGCCCTAGGAGAAGGCATATGGGAAGCAATCGAAGAAGGTCTGCATAATCCCGTCAATGTGATCAACGGTGTTGGAACAACGAAGTTGAAGAATATGTATGATGAAGATGATAAAAAGAAGATCCTAAATGAGAAGAAAGCAATCAACATACTTCAAAGCGCTCTTAGTATGGACGAATTTTTTCGTGTATCACAATGCAAATCGGGGAAGGAGATTTGGGATACTTTGGTAGAAACACATGAAGGAACAACAGAAGTTAAAAGATCAAGGCTTAACACTTTAAGTCAAGAATATGAAATGTTCCGCATGCAGCCCGGAGAATCTATTGTGGCTTTACAAAAAAGATTTGTTCATCTAACCAACCATTTGACTGCACTTGGAAAGACCTTCACCAACGACGATCTCAACTTGAAAATTCTAAGGTCTTTGACAAGGGAATGGCAACCGAAGGTGACCGCGATTTCGGAGAATAAGAGTCTCTCAACAATGACATCCGCATCTCTATTCGGCAAACTTCAAGAGCACGAGTTGGAACTTGGAAGGCTCGAAAAGCATGAAAGTCAAGAGAAAAAGTCCAAAGGAATTGCTTTGAAGATTGACACGAAGGATGACAAAGATGACGAGATCTCCGAAGATGAGAACTTCATGCTTCTTGTTAAGAAGCTTGGTAAGTTTTTTAACAAAAATAATAATTCTTCTTTTCCTAAAAAGAATAAACATTTCAGGAAGAAGGATGCATCCACAACGAATCAAGAAGTTACATGCTATGACTGTGGAAAGCAAGGTCACATAAAACCTGATTGTCCAAGACTTACGAAGAAAGGAGGATTCAAAGGCAAGAAGGACTTCAAGAATAAAAAGGCTTATGTCGTGTGGGATGACAATGAAGTTAGTTCCTCATCGGAATCGGAAAGCGACGAATGTGCAAATATGGCGTTAATGGCGTCACATCACTTCGATGAAGAAAATGACGAGGTTAGTAGTAACTTTTCAATTTATGAAAATGATGCACAAGAAGTCATAGATGAACTTCTTAAGGAATGTAAGACTTTGTACACAAATATTTCATCCCAAAAGAAGAAAATATTATCTTTAGAAGAACAAAATAAATCTTTTGAAAAATACATTGAAGATGAAAAACAAAAGATAAAGGATGAAAAACAAAGCCTTACATGTAAAAATTGTAAGTCATTGTACTTTCAAATTGTTCAACTCAAAAGAGTTTTAGAAAGATATGAAAAAGGTCAAATTGGCTTGGAGGAAATTCTTAGGCACCAAAGATATCCAAATGATAAAAGTGGCCTAGGATATTCTAAGTTTTCCAAACCAAGCACAAGTGAAACCGTTTTCGTAAAAGCTAGTGAACAAATTGTTAAGGAAAAGACTAACAATGCTAAAACTATGCATCAAAGTCATAAAAAGAAAAGGATTATTAAGAAACAAAAATATGTTCCTAAATTCAAAAGTCAATTTCAACCTATTTGCTTTTATTGTGGAATCAAAGGCCATACACCTAATGCTTGCTATTTGCGCAACATTGGTGTTGCTAAAGAGCATTATGTGTGGGTTGAAAAGGGTACTAACTATCAAGGACCCAAAGCAATTTAGGTACCTAACAAAACTTGACTTTGTTTTGTAGGTATGCTTGTAAACAACTTCTACACAATGGTATCTCGATAGTGGTTGTTCAAAGCATATGACGGGCGATATCAACAAATTTTCAAGTCTAACACTTAAGGCCAAAGGATACGTTACTTACGGTGATGATAATAAAGGAAGAATTCTTGGAGTTGGAACCATTGGTGCATCTCCTCATACAATCATCGAAGACGTCCTTTATGTGGAAGGCCTTAAACACAACCTTCTTAGTATAAGTCAATTGTGTGACAAAGGGTTCAGAATCAACTTCACAAAGGAGGAATGTTTGATAGAACACGAAGTCACTCATGAACTCTTGCTAAAAGGTAAACGATTTAATAACATTTTTATGATTTCTTTTGATGACTCTCTCTTGAAGGTGAAGTGCTTAATGGCAAACAACAACGATGCATGACTTTGGCATAAGAGGATTGCTCACATTCACATGGAGCACTTGAATAAATTATTAAAGCATGATCTAGTTGTTGGTCTTCCAAAGATGAATTTTATCAAGGATAAGCTTTGTGATGCATGTCAAAAAGGGAAGCAAACCAAAACATCCTTCAAGACCAAGAAAGTGATATCTACTACAAGACCACTCCAATTGTTACATATGGATCTTTTCGGTCCATCAAGATCAAAAAGCTTCGGATGTAACGTTTTTGCACTAGTTATTGTTGATGATTTCTCTAGATATACTTGGACTTTGTTTTTAGTGCAGAAAAGTGATGCTTTTAAAGCATTCAAGAAGTATGCCAAGCAAATTCAAAATGAGAAGTCACTCTCAATTGTTTCCATAAGAAGCGACCATAGTGGCGAGTTTCAAAATTCATTATTTGAAGATTTTTGTGAAGAGCATGGAATCTCTCACAAATTTTCCGCACCAAGGACTCCTCGAAAAAATGGTTTTGTAGAAAGGAAGAATAGGGCACTAGTGGAACTTGCAAGGACAATGCTTAGAGACTCGAATCTTCCTAAATATTTTTGGGCGGATGCGTTTATCACGACTTGTTTTGTAAGTAACCGTGTCAATATTCTACCTATTCTCAAGAAGACACCTTATGAGTTGTTCAAGGGAAGGAAACCCAACATATCTTTCTTCCACATATTCGGATGCAAATGCTTCGTTCTCAACAACGGTAAGGACAACCTTGGTAAGTTTGAAGAGAAATCCGATGAAGGTATTTTTCTTGGATATTCTCTATCAAGTAAAGCTTTTAGAATTTTCAATAAACGTACTCTTACCATTGAAGAATCCATACATGTTTCGTTTGATGAGACTGAACCCTCGAAAGAAGATAATATTATTGTGGATGATGATGATGATGTAGTAGATCTATCACAACAACAAAAATAGATATCAAAAGAATAAGCAATATCACAAGAAGAGAAGTCACCAACCATTGAAGAACATCAAGATCTTCCAAAAGAATGGAGAACTCATAGAGATCACCCGATAGATAAAGTGATTGGTGATATTAGCCAAGGCGTTGCAACTCGACTCAATCTCAAGGATGCTTGCCTCAACATGGCATTCATGTCTCAAATTGAACCAACAAAAATCGATGAAGCCTTAGGCGACGATTAATGGATAATAGCTATGCAAGAAGAACTCAACCAATTCGAAAGGAACCAAGTTTGGACTCTTGTACCAAGACCGGACAACAAACATATCATAGGCACAAGATGGGTGTTCAAGAACAAACTTGACGAGAATGGGATCATAGTTCGTAACAAATCAAGATTGGTCGCACAAGGCTACAACCAAGAAGAAGGAATCGACTTTGATGAAATATTCGCTCCGGTAGCAAGGTTAGAAGCAATTAGATTATTACTTGCTTATGCTTGTTCTATGAATTTTCAGTTGTACTAGATGGATGTCAAAAGAGCTTTCCTAAACGGTTACATCAATGAAGAAGTCTACGTCAAACAACCTCCCGATTTTGAAGACTTCAAGAACCCGTCTCATGTCTACAAGTTGAAGAAGGCTCTTTATGGCTTAAAGCAAGCACCAAGGGCTTGGTATGATCGCCTTAGCAACTTCCTATGTGAGAAAGGTTTTACTAAAGGAAAGGTTGACAAGACTTTGTTCATTAAGAATCTTAAGGGTAACACCTTACTTGTTCAAGTCTATGTCGACGACATCATCTTCGGTTCAACAAACAAAGATCTTTGCGAAGAATTCTCTCTTATGATGCAAGGCGAATTCGAGATGTCCATGATGGGAAAGATGAACTACTTCCTTGGTTCACAAATCAAGCAAACAAAGGATGGCATCTTCATCAACCAATCCAAGTATTGCAAGGAGTTATTGAAAAGATTTGATATGGAGAATTGCAAAGAGATGTCTACTCCAATGGGATCCGGAACGTATGTTGATCAAGATCTTTCCGGCACTTCAATAGATATTACAAACTATCGAGGATGTAAGCCCGATAGAAAGAGTACAAGTGGTACTTGTCACATTTTCGGGAATGCTCTAGTGTCGTGGGCATGCAAGAAGCAAGCATGCGTTGCACTTAGCACGGCCGAAGCGGAGTACATTGCAGCAGGAAGTTGTTGTGCTCAAATCTTGTGGCTTAAATAACAACTTCTCGATTTCGGTATAGATCTCGGTTGTATCCCTCTTCGGTGTGACAACGCAAGTGCCATTAATATCACGAAGAACCCGGTCATGCATTCAAGAACCAAGCATATTGATATCCGACACCACTTCCTTCGAGATCATGTTTTAAACGGAGATGTCGATGTTACCTTCGTGGATACACACAATCAACTCGCCGACATATTCACAAAACCGTTGGCTAAAAAGCAATTTTACAATATTCGACGAGAACTTGGTATTCTCAATGAAGGTGACATCTAACATTTACTTTAAAATTGCTTATTGTATGTCTTTATTGCATTTTATGTATGTTTGTTAATTTTTTAGTCATAAAAGGCTAGCACTCCCATTTCGCCGTTTTTCGTTTTTCTCACTTTCGTATACCCGAAAATAATCGGTTTCAAAATTTTTTTTGATCGAAAGTTGCGACTTGATGAGTGCTAACACTTTATGAATTTTTTTGTGTGAAAAAGTGTTTATTTTTAGGCTAAAACATGCTGCTGGATTTTTCAAAAAATTCAAATTTTTTAACCGTAAACCGGTTAACCTATTACGTTAACCAGTTAACACATCCAAAACTTGGATTTCCAGCGCAGGTTTCAGCTTATGTCTGTTTGAATTGTTTTTGTTTTATTTGTTTTACTATGTTTTATTATATTATTCTAGTACACACTTTGCATGTTTGGTTCATTCTCTTCCACATGTTTTAAACTTTTAAACTCTTTGACTACCAAAAACACTATTTATCATCCTCTTCCAACTTCCAACCTTCAACAACTTAAACCCTCATTAAAAACCCTCTATCCCTTCATCTTTATAACACTCTTCAAACTACATTAAACTCACCAAATATCATCTCCTCCCTAAACCCTAACTCCATCATTGTTCATGTCACCCCAAAGGAAAGGAAAGGAACCGACTTCTGTGTCAGAAGAAGCTCCAGCTGTAGAAATAATGGAGTCTACCAAGAAGAGGAGGCTGGATTTCAAAGTCAGAGTCAGACCACTGCTTAAGGGTAAATATGTTCTTCTAAAATCCTTCAAACCTCCAACCTTTAAATTTCCTGCATTGCTAGAATTTCAAGGGATGCTTGATTTTGTTGCTGACAACGGGAGAATTTACCCGGATTTGGTCCAATCCTTTATGCATAACTTTTCTCTCAACATGGATAGGCATGGTAAACATAAGTTGCATACTCTTGTTCGGAATTGTGAAATTAAGGAAGATTTAGGTGCTTTGGCTGCATCCTTGAACATTCCATTTTCCGGTGTGTTTCTCCGCAAAGGTGTGAATCACATTGATGACATTTGGTCCGGCTACAACAAAATGGAGTATTATTACTCAATCTGCCGTTTTCCAAAGGATGTTGTGACATCGGGACAGCGTACTTCAAGAACTCTATGCTATGCGAAGAATTTGACCGTCGATGATCGGTTGTTACACTATATCATTTGCTATGTGCTGCTGCCCAAGGATTCAAACCACTCTCAAATCAACGACTTGGAGATGCAAGTGCTATTTGCTATCAAAAAAGGGGTAAAGATTAATTGGATGCTCACTATTATGTATCATTTGAAGCAACAAATCTCTTTGAAGACAAGACTTCCGTATGCTAGGCTCATTTCTCGGATCATTGAGCAAACCGACTTGGTTATTGGTAGGGAACCTTTTATCGCCATGAAGGCTACGGCGAATGAAATCAATGAGATTACAATTGTGAAGAATACCGGAATTATGTTACGCAACAATGGTTCTTATGAATATGCCGATGGTTCCTCCGCTCCATCCTTTCCTATTCCCGAAGGTGGCATAACCAATGACTTCCTTTACACCACCATCATGACACACCACCGAGAAGCTCAACAAAACCACCGTGAAACCCAACGCACTCTCAAAAGTCTTCGGAAGTTGATTATCGGTTCTCATAACCAAACCGTAGGGGAAGATGAAAGTGAAGCTGGTAGTGAAGATGGTGAAGATGGTGAAGATGAAAGTGATGATATGTCGTAAGAAGAATGAACATGCTTGTCTTGTTTTTATTGTTTTAGTTTAAAAATTCTGTTATAAGTCCTACGTTTGTTAGGTAATTTTGATTTCGTTTCGGTTATGTTTTCTTACTCTTATCCGTTTCAATCCTATTATGTTTTTTCTATGTGTATGTGTTCATATATGCTTTCATACTAAGTTGCATCATGCTGAATTTTTATGCTGTATTTTTCATATCTATGCTTGATCCTCTCTTCCTTTTTGCTAATGACAAAGGGGGAGAAGAGCTTTGGTTTCTAATATCTCTCTGTGCAGAGCCTCTGTTTTAGATAGGGGGAGCTGCTGATCATAGGGGGAGAAGCAAGTCTAGAACATGATTGATCGATCAAAGCTTGTACGCAAATTTGCTCGGTTGTCATCATCAAAAAGGGGGAGAATGTAGAAGCATACTTCAAGCTCTTTGTTTTGATGACGTCAACATTATCCAAGCTCATTCCAGATTGCAAAAAGTCGAGATGACAACAAACGATCAAGACCATGGCTATGCATCATCAATGGAATGTTTCCGATCGATTCAAGTTTTTGTGCTACACTTTCAAGACTTGTCTCAAGGCTTAGGTATATCAATAATTACCTCTTAAATATAATATGCAAGTGTTCAACATAATCTTCATATTTTTATTGCATGTGCATATTTTTTTGAAAAAGAAATTGGATCTGGTTTAAAACTTTTAACAGAAATATTTTTCTGTATTTTAACAGTGTTAACCGGTTAACCATATGGGTTAACCGGTTAACGACAACAATTTTTCAAATCTATGGTAACGTTCATAGGCGTTAACCGATTAACCTATTTGGTTAACCGGTTAACACTGAAGAAATGTTAAAAAATTGTTTCCTTTCAAATTCAAATATTTTGTTAAAGTTATACCTCTTCATGATTTTATTTCATAAGTTTTTATACCTTTTCAAAAGAAATTCTTTTCAAATTTTCATACCTTTTTGAATAGGTGTTTCAACTATTATATATTCTAAAAATTTCAAATTCATAAACACCTCCTAGACAATTTCAAATATTTTCATACAATCAAATTCACTTTATTCAAATTATCTTCATCTTTCAAAAGTGTTCATAAGTTCATAATTTTCATATTTTGTCTTGAACACTTGTGTTGAATATTTAATAGTGAATTCTTGATTATAGGAGAAGATCAATTTCATTGATATCATTTCATTGTACTCTCACTCGAACAATACTATAGAAAGTGTCTTTCTATTTTGTGACTTGTGTTCCAAGGATTGTTTGGACATAAGGGTAAGTGTGGCAAGAGGATTGTTCTTGCACACTTGTTTGTATAGTTTGCTAGAAAGTAGGCCTCACCATTGAAGGTGTGATAGGTTGTACTGTTCTAAAGAAAACTAGTGGAAATCTCTTTCGTGTTGAAAGGGGACTGGATGTACCTTCAGATTGTAAAGGGAACCAGGATAAACCTCCGTGTGTTCTTTACTTTTCTGCTTTACAATTTTCTTTCTTTAACCGTAAAAGCAAAATCCATCCATCTAAGAAAAAGAATCGAGAAAATTTTGATAACACCTAATTCACCCCCCTCTTAGGCGCATTCTGATTCTACAATAGTGCACATTCTTTTTCCTTGGAACTCTTCTTATTTCTGCCATAGAGATAAGATTACCAGAACTGGGAGCAAATTAAGAATAATGACCTGAAAAATGGGAAACATAAACAGTTAATGCAAAGAATGATGCAAATGCAATGCAATGCAGGCATATGATCAACTGGGACCATATGAACTGGGCACTGACAAGGGCCCCTCTGATCACTGACAAACCAAAAGTCCTCTGAGTCACACTCTCTGATAATCACATCTCTCTGATAGAAGATATCAGAACCACAGTACCAAGAATACCAGAACAAGAAAACCAAAACTCTAGAACCATAGAACCATAGGACCAAAGATCATAATCATAGGACCACATATCATAACAAGGACCACTAAATGAGTGTATGTTGAGGCCATGGGTTCCTGCACACATGTAAACCCCTCCCAATCTCACTGGTAATAGGCTCCGGGTCAGACATCACGGACTCTCAAAGCCGAATAGCAATAATACTGTCACCATCTCCGAGAAATGGCTCATGACCAAATTAGGGAATCGGTTTGGCATTATATACTACGCAGGGATGCCTCAGCTGAGTCCAGGACGCAAGGTCATCCTATGTGATCCTCAGGTGGGCCCTCGGATGCGAATGGGTTTGCCACAAAATGTGGGCTGCCACTGTCATCACTAAAGAGGGATATTTCCACAAGGTTCTCAATGATCGGTCCCCAGCTGCACATAACTGTCAAGGTTATGTAATGAGAGAGGAAGATCCCCAAATCAAGACATTTCCAAGACAATCGCAACCTGGGTGTGGAACTCACTACTACCCCCATGACAAGATCTCATGAGGCCAAAGTGGAACCACTCTAAGTCCTAAGGTGCACTCGAGTCGGGTACTTGGATCATCTCTCAAGAACAAGTAACACCCATCCCACCAAACAGAAAACCAGTCCAGACAGTCTAGTATATATACATGATGCGGAAAATAAAGACTAAAAACTGTAAATAAAGTAGTAAATAAAACTGTAAAATAACAACAATAAAATACAACAAGCCACAACAAACAAACATCACCCAAAGAAACAGAAACAAACAAACGCTAGGAGAGACTCATAGGGGAACCAGAGATCTATGGTGTGTCGTCCCCAGCAGAGTCGCCAGCTGTCGCTCCCCGGATTTCCATCCTGGTACAAACGCGAAAGTGGCGCGGAAAAAGAATAGAGTCTCCAGCCAGGCATTTTTATCCCGAAGAAAGGGAATGGTAATGCTGCAGAAACCAGAAGAAAGAAAGAGGAAGGACACAGGTCCTACGAACCAAAGAGACTGAGTTCGGGAGTCGGTTACGACCTGAGAAGGTATTAGCACCCAGATCGTCCGCCGTACCCGACGGGATCCACGCTTGCAAAGAATACTGTTTCAAAGGGTGAGGGAATGAAAGCTGCTGCAAAGAAAAGGAACTGAACTGGAAAAGGAACTGAGGAAAAAAATGAAAAGGAAAAATGTAGGGAAAATAAAGATTGTGCTCGAAAGGGCCCTACCCCGCTGCCTACGTACCTCATCAGGATAATGAGGATCAGAGATGCCGTAGTTCCCCTAACTAGGGGTAACAAGGGGATTGCTTGTGAATTAAGGCTTGAACTGCCTATGCCATTGCTCAGGTGTTGCAGACTCGGACGACGAGTGCGTAACCGTCTTGCAAAGTGACAAGTTGGAGCAAGTTCGCGTACGGAGCGAAGGAGATGAGAAAAGAATTCCGGAAGGTGAGACGTTTATTGTTTGTTTGTGTTTTTTATGAAGCTTTTATGAGTGTGTCACAAGGAAGTGAACTCAGGCTCTTTTCCATGGAATGTGCACTTGTCACTACATTCCAAGATGGAATAATAGAACAAGCACACTCAAGTAAGGAGAAGATCCCCAAAACTTGAACCCAAAGATTAGGGCCTAAGCTCACTAACTTGTTGAATTATTAAGTGTTTTTGGTTATTTACAAATGAAGAAGTGTTTTTTATGCTTTTCTTAATGAAGAAGATACCTTGATCAGACTTGTGCATCACAAGGTAAACTTGTACTATCCCAAGATGGGAAGACTACAAGCATACCTCATGGGATAAGGCTATGGATCAAGACATCACTTCAAACATTATTAAATGTCTTTTATGGTTATGAGATGAGAAGAGAAGGAGAACCAAAAGGAACACAAAGGCAAAAGTCTAATGGGGGACTAAATGATCCTAAGTCTTAACATGCATGGATGTCCTAAGGGTTAATGAGGTTTCTATCCTAATGAGGAAGGAAGAAGAAGAGAAGAAGAATATAGAAGAAGGGATGAGAAAGTCCTAAGCCCAACGAGCAAATGGTTAGCTCAAGATAAGCATAAGAGGAGAAGATGAGATTTGGAGATGTGGAACTCAATTCCCACACCTCACACTTACCATAGCCCCTGCAAGGTTAGTAAAGTGAACACAAATGAAACACAATGAGCAAGATAACATGCTAACATCACACAATCAGAAGTGAAATGATATGAACATATGCACAATGCAAATGCAACTCAAAGGAATGAAGCATGAAGCTTACAAGCAAAAGATGCAACATGAAACACATATGAAAACAAATGCACACTTATGAAACATGCAAAGCAAAATGCACAAGATATGGACTCAAAGCTCACAACCAGAACCAAAACAAGATGAATAATGGTTTAAGAAGCCAACAAGATGAAGATAAGAGAGGTACAAGACCAAACAATCACCAAATGGGAGTGAAAGAAGCAATGAGATGAAGTAAAAGCACTTAAGGAAAGAAATGGCTTAAAAGGTAAGCAAACACAAAAATTTAGAAGACACAAACCCTATCCCAGGACCAGGAAGGTACCCATACCCCAAAGGAACCCCAAATGAGAAGACGAAGTTGGCACAAGTGCCCTTCTAAACTTATATGAGACCTAAAGGTTCAAAGGAAGCAAAATGGGACAAGGTTCAAGATAAAATCCACATCAAATCAACCAAGCATCTAAAAAATCCATAACTCAAGTAAAATTATCTTCAAACATAATGTAACAATGAGCCAAAAGGGTTTGAAAGAATTCAGAAGCAAACTAGGTCAAATGGAGGCAAGAATACAAGCTAGGGTTACAAACTTCCATCACAAGTCATAGGATCAAGACTCAAGAAATAAGTTTCTTAAAATCAGGGGAAAAATCACATGAAAAGTAAAATGTCTTAAGTATCCAGAGCAATAAGAATGGGATCAAAATTCAAAATGATGAAGTGTATGGAATATGGACAAGGCAGTATGGTCAAAAGAGGATTCAAAAGAAGCTAACTGAAACAATGAATTAAATCAGACACGTGGAAATGGGAAAAAAACAAAATAAAAATATGAGAAAATAAAAGACACATCAAGTAAGGCTCATGATTTTTTTGGGATTTTTTGGATGAAGGGAACTATTTTATAAAAAATAAAATATAAACTGAAATAAAAGAAAATAAAAGTGAAAAAAGAAATAAAAGAAAATGGCGAGGAGGTGTGATTAGTAAGGATTGCATTGAAAATGAATTGGGCTGAGATTGGAGGGAGGTGCGAATATCACTGCCTGGGCCCAAAGCTGTGCTGGTATGCATGTTTTATGGTGGAAATTTGTGAAATAAAAATGGAAAATAGGAGGAGCGTAGGATCAATCTGATGCGTGTGGGTGAGAGGCTCATTAATTGAGCTGGCAGAAAGGAGAGAGCTGAGTGGTGGACACACGATAACTACCATAGGCTAGAAAAAAAAGTGTATTAAAATGAAAAAAGAAAAAACAACATGAGACGGAAGGTGCCCTAGGGCAACGTGGAGTGATCCAGACGCTTGGATGAGCAGATCTAACGGCACACAGTCATCATCCTCATTGAACAAACCCTAAGTCATCAAGCCCAGTTTTCGGTATCCGGAATCCATACCAGAACCTCAAACCTCAATAAAACATAATCAAACTATCCAGATCAACTAAATCAACCCCCCTGAATTCAAAAATGAACTTAAAAAATCCTAAAAGTCAATGAAATAGAGGGATCGAAGCAAAACATCTTGCACCATGAAAACTGAAATTCGTATAACTTATGCTATGGTACACCAAATTCAAATCTACAAAGTGCAGCATGATCAGCAAACATCAAATAACACAAAGCAACACATTAATTCCATTTCCAGATCACAAAGTTTCAAGGTATACCTGAGGTGAAGATCTTGATTCAGTGAGCTATAAGACCAAAGAATGGATGCAATGCACTCCTCTTACTCCCTAGATTCAAAATAAATTCATCTAAGGTCTAGAAACAAGATAGATCTGAGATTTCTTTCACACTTGCTCTGAAATGGCAATGTCACTAAACTTGAGAATAAGCTTCAATGAGTGGTTGCTTAAGGATCCTGAGCTTGCCTAGATCACAGATCCACAATTTGTTTTGAGTTTGCTTGCTTGGATGAAGAGAAATAAGAGAAAATGCAAAGTTGCATGAAGTTTGAGAAAGAGAGAATGAGAGAGATATCTGGCTTTCTAAAACCCTAATTGCTTTTTGTGTGACCTCACAAGTCCTTGCTGAAAGAATGAAAACAAATGCACGAGTGAATCATGAGAAAAGTGTGAATTTGCATAATTTTCACTTTATGAAATAAGCATGCTATGCTATTGCTCCCTTGGGCCTCTCAGCACATGTTCAAGGCATTTACCACCCTTGATTCAAATCCAATCAATCCTGGCCTTTAGATCAAGCCCTCACACTTATTTCATGACTTTTGCAAAATATCCTCTTTGTAAGCAACTTTCTTATTGTGCACGAAAATGTGATTTTTTTTGGAGAAAATTGGTCATAATACAATGCATTTTAACATGGAAACAAGTTTGAACCAGAACCAAGTCATACAAATAAGCTTTGAGGCATTTTGCATTTAGTGGCATGCATGAAGTTTGAATTTTGCCCTAAAAACATGGAATTTTCGAAGGACCTATAGGAAAATCCACAAATCCTATGAAAATTTACTTGTACTTTTTGAAAATGGGAGCCCTTACTATTCAACTTTCATGTTTTACTTTGGTCCATTTGAAGAATTTTTGATCATGTTAAGGCCATTTGAAAATTAGGGCAAAAGTTGCCAAATTTGGAAAACTTCAAAAAACAACTTTGTACCATTTTTGCAAAACCCTTCAAATCTCCATGATTCTTGAACTTTGATTATTCCAAACCTCTTATAACATTGTAAGGACCCCTCTTGGCCAAACAATTTGGGTTAGACCCCTTGAAATTGCACAATTGACTTTTTAAGGGCACAATTGACTTTTTACTTCATCTGCAAGCAACTGAGGCATTGTCTGACTTCCACATGGAATTTTCTCATGAAAATTGACACCTAGGATCCTCTTAACATATAGAAGACTTTGCCCAAATGAAATGGCCAAAGTTGTGAGATCTTGGTGCTTGAATCATAAACCCTAATTTGAGTGTCTTGTATATGAGCTTTGCCTTGTCCTGAGATCTCTGATGATCATGCAATCTTCTGAGCTTTTGACAATGGACTTAATCTTGTAAATGGAGTGTAGACTCACCATAGGACTTGTACAAAATTATTGGGACCCTTGTCATGGTTTGAAGTGCTTCAAGGACCTCCATAGATGACCATATGCTTGATGTTACGACATGAGGGATGTTATGCCTCATCTTTCTATGCTAAGATGCTAAAGATATGGTATGTTCTTGATGAATATGATGCGATATGATGCTTAAAAAGAAGAGGGAAAATTTGGGGTGTTACACTTAGTTCTGACATTTTTCAGAGACAGTTCAGAGATGATCAAAACGAAGATCTAGTTCTGATACTTAGTTCAAGATATTTTTTTTCCAAATACAGTTCAGAGACGATCAATACGAAGATCTAGTTCTGATACTTAGTTATGATATTTTCCCGAGACAGTTCAGAGATGATCGAGACGAAGATCTAGTTCTGATACTTAGTTCAAGATATTTTTCCCCTAGAGACAGTTCATAGACGATCAAGAAAAAGATCTAGTTCTGATACTTAGTTCAGGGTATTCTCCAGAGACAGTTCAGAGACGGTCGAGACAAAGATCTAGTTCTGATACTTAGTTCAGGGTATTTTTTTTCCAGAGACAGTACAAAGACGATCGAGACGAAGATCTAGTTCTGATATTTAGTTCTGAAATTTTCCAGAGACAGTTCAGAGACGATCGAAACAAAGATCTAGTTCTGATACTTAGTTCAGGGTATTATCCATATATAGTTCAGAGATGAGACAAAGATCTAGTGTTGATACTTATCCCATAATAACATTCAGATAAAGTCAAACTTAGACACATTCTGATACTCCTAATAACAAACACTTTGGATGGCATCTATAAGCCCATATCCAATTACTATTGTAACACCCCAAATTTTCCCTCTTCATTTTAAGCATCATATCATATCATATTCATCATACTCATATCATTTCCTCAGCATCATATCATGGAAAGATGAGGCATATCATCCCTCATGTCCTAGCATCAAGCATATGGTCATCTGTGGAGGTCCTTGAAGCAATTCAAACCATGACAAGGGTCCCAATGAGTTTGTACAAGTCCTATGGTGAGTCTACACTCCATTTACAATTTCAAGTACCTTGGCCAAAGCTCAGAAGATTGCATGATCATCAGAAGTCTCAGGACAAGGCAAAGCTCCTATACAAGGCACCCAAATTAGGGTTTGTAATTCAAGCACCATAATCTCACAACTTTGGGCATTTCATTTGGGCAAAGTCTTCTATATGTTAAGAGGATCCTATGTGTCAATTTTCATGATAAAATTACATGTGGAAGTCAGACAATGCCTCAGTTGCTTGCAGATGAAGGAAAAAGTCAACTGTGCCCTTAAAAAGTCAACTGTGCAATTTCAAGGGGTCTAACCCAAATTTTTTGGCCAAGAGGGGTCCTTAAAATGTTATAAGTGGTGTGGAATGATCAAAGTTCAAGAATCATGGAGATTTGAAGGGTTTTGCAAAAATGGTACAAAGTTGGTTTTATGGAATTTTCCAAATTTGGCAACTTTTGCCCTAATTTTCAAATGGCCTTAACATGATAAAAAATTCTTCAAATGGAATAAAGTCAAACATGAAAGTTGAATAGTAAGGGCTCCCATTTTCAAAAAGTACAAGTACATTTTAATAGGATTCCTAGAACTCCTTATAGGCTCTTCGAAAATTTGTGCATTCTAGGGCAAATTTCAACTTTTCCTAAAGGCACGAAATGCAAAAGGCTTCAAATCTGAATTGTGTGACTTGGAATTGGCCCAATTGTGTTTCAAACTTAAAATGCATCACATTATGACCAATTTGATCCAAAGAATTGTTCATTTTCGTGCCAAACAAGAAAATCACTCAAAAATTGCAACATTGGCAAAAGTCATGAAACAAGTGTGATGCTTGAATCTAAAGGCCAGGAGTGATTGGATTTGAATCAAGGGTGGGAAATGAATTGACCATGTGCTGAGAGGCCCAAGATAGCATGAGCATATCATGCTTATCTCACATGTTGCACAAAATGCAAAATCACTCAAAACTCATGACTCATTCGTGCATTTTATTTCATTCTTTCAGCATTGCCTTGTGAGGTCACAAAGAGAACAATTAGGGTTTAGCAAGCCTCAGATCTCTCTCATTCTCTCATTCACAAGCTTCATGCAACTTTTCATTTTCTCTCTTTTCTCTTCATCCAAGCAAGCAAACACAAAACCAATTGTGGATCTGTGATCTAGGCAAGCTCAGGATCCTTAAGCATACACTCATTGAAGCTTATTCTCAAGTTTGGTAACATTGCCATTTCAAGGAAACTTGCTCTGAAACCATAGATCCAGCTTGTTTCAAGACCTTAGATGCATTTATTTTGCATCTAGGGAGTAAGAGGAGTGCATTGCTTCCATTCCTTGGTCTTATATCTCATTATACCAAGCTCTTCACCTCAGGTATGGCTCTAAATGTTGTGATCTAGAAATGGAATTAAGTTGTTGCTTTGTGTTATTTGATCTTCACTGATGATTCTGCACTATTTAGATTTGAATTTGAGGCATTATAGCATGAGTTATGTGAGTTTCAAGTTTGATGGTGTCACTTTGTTTTGCTCGATCCCTTTGATTCTTTGAGATTTAGGTGTTTTTGAGGTCATATTTGGAATCAGTGATGTTCAATTAGTCAATCTGCACCTTTTTGTTTATTTTAGTGGTGAATTTCTCATGGTTTGGTGTTTCCGGTGCCGGAGCCCTAGCTCCGGTCACCGGAATTTGAATTTTGGTCAGCTAGGGTTTGTACGAAGAAGATGAAGTATTGGCCCTTGGATCCAGCCATCCTAGCGTCCACAGCTTGCCACCTAGCCCTGGCTTCCTTCCGTCTCATGTTATGTTTTTTTTTTTCATTTTAATACTTCGTGTGACACACCATATGTTACTTACCATGCGTCTCACCACTCACATCTCTCCAAACCTCCACCTCATTTAATGAAAGAGCAGCAGCATGCGTTGGATCAATCCAACGCTTCCTCATTTTTTCCAGCATTTTCCAATTAATTCCACTAATTTCCACCATAAAACACATATGCCAGCGCAAGCCTTTGGGCCTTCAGTGTGCTATTCGCACCCCCAACCAACCTAAGCCCATTCATTTTCCAGTGCAAACCCTTACTCTTCTCACCTCCCTTCCATTTTCTTTTATTTTCTTTTTCATTTATTTCCATTTTTATTCAGTTTCCATTTCAATTATTTTAAAATACTTCCCATCACTTAAAAAATCCCAAAAAAATCATGTACATTATTTTGAGTCTCTATTATTTTTTCATATTTTTATTTTTTTTATTTTTCATTTGCCACGTGTCTGAATTAATTCATTATTTCACCTAGCTTCTTTTGAATCCTCTTTTGACCACATTGCCTTGTCTATTTCTCATACTCTTCAATATTTTGAGTTTTGATCCCATTCTTTTTGATTTGGATTCTTAAGACATTGAACTCCTCATGTGATTTTTCTCTGGATTTTTAGAAACTTATTTCTTGAGTCTTGGTCTTGTGACTTGTGATGTAAGTTTGTAACCCTCACTTGTGTTCTGGCCTCCCTTTGACCTAGTTTACTTCTGAATCTTTTCAAATCCTTTTGTATAGTTGATATAACATGTTTGAAGATCATTTGGTCTCAATTGTGGATTCTTTAGATGATTGGTTGATTTGTTTTGAATTTTACCTTGAACCTTGTCCCATTTGGCTTCCTTTGAACCTTTAGCTCTCATATAAGCTTAGAAGGCCACTTGTGCCAACTTCTTCTTCTAATTTGGGGTTATTTTGGGATGTTGGTACCTTCCTGGTCCTAGGATAGGGTTTGTGTCTTCTGAATTTTTGTGTTTGCTTCTTCTTTAAGTCATTTGTTTCCTTAAGTGCTTTCACTTCATCTTATTGTTTCTTTTGCCCCCATTTGGTAATTGTTTGGTCTTGTACCTTTCTTCTCTTCATATTTTTGGCTTCTTAACCCATTCTTCGTCTTGTTTTGGTTCTGGTTGTGAGCTTTGTGTTCATATCTTGTGCATTTTGCTCTGCATATTTCATAAGTTAGCATGTGTTTTCATTTGTGTTTCATGTTGCATCTTTTGTCTTATAAGCTTCATCTCTCATACCTTTAAGTTGCATATGCATTGTGAATTTGTTCATACCATTTCACTTCTGATTGTTTGATGTTAGCATGCCATTTTCTTTATCATGCTTCACTTATATGCTTTACTAACCTTGCAGGGGCTATGGTAAGTGTGAGGTGTGGGAATTGAGTTCCACATCTCCAAATCTCATCTTCTCCTCTTATATTTATTTGAGCTAACCATTTGCTTGTTGGGCTTAGGCCTTGCTCATCCCTTCTTCTATTTTCTTCCTCTCTTCTTCTTCCTTCTTCATTAGGATAGAAACCTCACTGACCCTTAGGACATCCATGTATGTTAACACTTAGGATTATTTAGTCCCCTTTAGAATTTTTCCTTTGTGATCCTTTGGTGCTTTCTCTTCTCATCTTCAAAATCAATTCTAATCCACTTAATAAAGGTTGAGTAATTTCATGTGACATGAGACGTTTCTATGAGATACTTGCATGCGTTCCGTTTCGGGGCGAGGTGTGAGTTATCACTCGTGGTGGATAGGTCTTAGCATGAGTACCTCACAAAGAAAAGCATAAAAAACACTTCTCAATCCAAAAACCACAAAAATACTTAATAATGGTAATAGGCCAGTGTGCTCAAGCCTTCACTTGTGGGATTAGCTCTGGGGATTTCCTCCATAGATAGGTGTGCCTCTTGCGCATTCCATTTCGGGATGATGTGAGATGTACACATCCCATTGAGTAGGACTTAGGTACACTTACCTATGCAAACTTGCACTCATAAAAGCTTCTAAAAAACACCAAACAAACAATAAGCGTCTTTCCTTCGGGAATTCTTTTCTCATCTCATTCGCTCCGTACGCGAACTAGCTCATACTTGTCATTTTGCAAGACGGTTACGCACTCATCGTCCGAGTCTGCAACACCTGAGCAATGGCATAGGCAGTTCAAGCCTTAATTCACTAGCAATTTCCTTTTATTACCCCTAGTTAGGGGAACTACGGCGTATCTGATCCTCATTATCCTGATGAGGTACGTAGGCAGCGGGGTAGGGCCCGTTCGAGCACAATCTTTATTTTCCCTACATTTTTTCTTTTTGTTTTCTTATTCAGTCCTTTTCGTTTCTTTTATCCAGTTTATTTTCTTTTCTTTTGCTGCAGTTTTCATCCCCTCACCCTTTGAAACAGTTTTCTTTTGCAAGCGTGGATCCCGTCGGGTACGGCGGACAATCTGGGTTCTAATACCTTCCCAGGTCGTAACCGACTCCTGAACTCAGTCTCTTTGGTTCGTAGGACCTGTGTCCTTCCTCTTTCTTTCTTCTGGTTTGTGCAGCATTACCATTCCCTTTCTTCGGGATAAAAATGCTTGGCTGGCGACTCTATTCTTTTTCCGCGCCACTTTCGCATTTGTACCAGGATGGAAATCCGGGGAGCGACAGCTGGCGACTCTGCTGGGGATCGAACCCAGAATCTCTGGTTCCCCTGTGAGTCTCTCCTAGCGCTTGTGTGTTTCTGTTTCATTGGGTGATGTTTGTTTGCTGTGGCTTGTTTTATTTTATTGTTGTTTATTTACAGCTTTATTTACAATTTTCAGTATTTATTTTCCGCATCATGTATATCATACTGGACTGTCTGGACTAGTTTTCTGTTTGGTGGGCTCGTGTGATACATTTTCTGAGAGATAAGCCAAGTACCCGACTTGAGTGCACTATAGGATTAGAGTGGCCATATTGTACTCACATGTGACATGATGAGTGGCGATGTGTTTCACGCCCAGATTGCGACCGTCTTGGAAATATCTTGTGTGGGGATTTCCTCCACTTCGGGATAGGACCTTGATAGTTATGTGCATCTGGGGACCGATCATTGAGACCTTTGTGGAAACAACCCTCTCCAGTGGTGGCAGTGGCAGACCACATTTTGTGGCAAAGCCATTTGCACCCGAGGGTCCACTGGGGACTCGCATAGGATGGCCTAGTTCTCTTATAGGAACTCAGTCAAAGCATCTGGTTGTATGACAATAGTACTGTATCCTACGGGCTGAATGTACTATTGTTTCTCGATTTCAGCGCTTGAAGCTGAGAACTTATAGGGGATGCTTGTTTTTCCCGGACTCAGCTGAGGCGTCGCTGCGTAGTACATAATGCCTAACCGATTCCCTGATTTGGTCATGAGCCATTTCTCGGAGATGGTGAAAGTATTATTGCTATTCGGCTTTGAGAGTCCGTGATGTTTGACCCGGAGCACACCTGTGAGAATGGGAGGGGTTTACAGGAACCCTTGACCTCATCATACCGTTGTTACCACTACAGTTTCATGTTCTGATACAGTTACCTCGGTTCCGGAGTTCTTGAGTTTCTCTGGTCTTTGATTGGGAGTATCTGAGCTTATCTGAGTATTTATGGGCTGATATTAAGAGGATTTGGGGTTTCTGATCATGTGGCCTTGGTATCCAGATTCCAGACAGTCCCAGATGATCATATGTCTTTGCATTTGCATCTGCATTGCATCATTGCATCATTAATCATGTTTTGTTTTCATTCACAGGTTCATATCTTTGCTTCCAGTTTCGGTGTTCTCTTCAAAGATGGAAGATCCTCGCAAACAGAATATTCACTTCAAGTTCTTTGACACCAAGGTTGGCCTTTTGAATAAGATGGTGAAGCTGATTACACCCAACCATGTGGAAAGATTCAGGAAGGCTTATGGGAGTATTCTGGATGTGGTGGTAGAGTTAGATCCTTCTGAGAGAAGTGTCATTCATACCCTGCTTCAGTATTATGATCCTCAGCTCCGCTGCTTCACTTTTCCTGATTTTCAGTTAGGTCCTTTATTGAAGGAGTATGCTCTGATCTTGGGAGTGCTTGTTCGAGACCAGATTCCGTTCAATGCTGAGATGAGTAGACCTGCACCTGAGGCTATTGCTAAGGCTCTTTATTTGAGCACTTCTGCTGTGAATTCTTTGACCATCATTAAGGGAGGTGTACCTGGATTTTCTTTAGAGGCTCTGGTAAAGAAGGTAGAAGAGTTGGCTGTTGAGGAAGAATGGGATGTTGTCTATGATATCTTGGCTCTTTCTATCTATGGCATTATCTTGTTTGCTGATATGGAGAAGTTCATTGATATGAATGCCATACATCTCTTTTTGCTGAAGAATCCTGTGCCTACCTTGCTCGGAGATTTGTACTACTCAGTGCACTACAAATTTGAGAAGAAGAGGGGAGGTTTGGTTCGTTGCTGCGCTCCTTTATTTCATATGTGGTTCATGAGGCATATGCCTAGTACTGGAGTGTTTAGTGACCACACCTTGGTATGGGCTCAGAAGCTGGAAAAGTTGTTTACCAAGGATGTCAGGTGGATTACTCAAAGGCTGCAGGGTGCATGTTTCATCACTAGCTGTGGGAGTTATCTTAGTGTACCTTTATTGGGAGTAACTGGAGGGATCAATTACAATCCAATCTTGTTAAGAAGACAATTGGGATATGCTTTGAGAGAGGTACTAGAAGAATTGAAGTTGACCCCTATTTTCTATTTCCCAGTGAAGGACAATATGCCCTTAGTGAGGAAGGTTGCTGGAGCTTGGAAGCGCATTAAGGGAGAAGGGATAGCTAGCTTTGAAAAGTGCAACAATCAGACATTCCCAGAGTACGAAGCTTGGTTGAAAGACAGAGCCAGAAGGGTTTTGTTGCCATTCTCACCACCAGTTCCTCCAGTTGCTGAGTCCATTGATACTGTGTCTTTAGAGGAGTTCAAGAAATTGGAAGCCCAACTGCATGCAGTTAGAGTTGAGAATACTGAGATGGTAAGCCTGTACCATCATGCCAACAGGGCCAAGATTGAAGCTGAAGAGAAGTTGCTGAAGATGTGGACTACCTTGGAGGCTAAAGAGAAAGACTTCGCTGGAAGGGAAGCTCACTTCCACAGGTTGGGAATGATGGAAGCCAAAAGAGAAGCTGAACGCAAGAAGAATTCAAAGACTCTCAAAGATGCTCGTCAGTCTATTGTTTGGTTGCAGGGACAGAGAGAGCAAGAGCTGAAGAAATATAAGGAAAAAGAAGAGTTCTTCAAAGTGCATATGGCCTACAAAAAGGAAGAGGTGGAGCAAGTCCACAAGATTCGAAGGGAGAGGACTCAGCAGTTAGTGGATAGTCAACAAGCCCTCGAAGCAGCACTTAAAGAGATTGAAGACCTCAAGTTGATGGCTGGAGTCAAGAAGGTTAGGTCTGATGTGGGGCTTAGTGAGGGAGGTTAAGGGTCCTCAAACAGTGGTTTTTCTTCTTAGTTTGTTTTCCTTGTATCCGGATTACCTACAGACATGTTGTAGGAGTCCTAGATGTTTGTTTTTCTTTTTAGAAACTTGTACCCTACGGGTAATTCTGTTTTATTTGCCTATTAGGCTGATTTATGTTATGTCTTTTTCACCACTTCTTGGTGTGCCTGCTGTTATGGTTTGAATGTGGTTTTTCGCGAAGGTTTCTGAAAGTCGAGGATCAGTACCCATCTGGTTTTCTTTGCTAAATACCGGAACCGGGGCATGAATGACCTGGGGTTGGAAACATAAACAACTGCATTGCATACATATAACCTTTTTGTTTGTTTTGTAGGTAGTGTCTCAGTTGCTAACGTGTTTTGTGTTTTAGGCACTATAGCTCTCCGGAAAGTTCGGGAACAACCAGTAACACATAAATATCCAACAAAGATCAACAGAGAGCGAGTCATAGACCAGATGCAAGCTGACTTGGAAGATCTGAGACTGAGAATGGATAACTTTATGACATTGATGGCAGGCATGGGTCAGAACCAAGAGCGTCTGCGGGAGATGATAGAGAACAGTCAACCCAGGAACAACACTGCTGCAGCTGATAATCGTACCAGTGCGGGCGCACGTCAGGTTGAATCTCCTGTAACGCAGCCAGGGGTGACAATAATCAATGATGGGTTGAATAATATTCAAATGGATAACCAAGACGAACAGTTCACTCTACTTGACGAAGCTGAAGGTCAGGGAGATGAGATGAATAAGAGGTTTGAAGAAATGGCAGAACAAATCAGAGCCATTCAATCCCAGAGCTCCTTGGGATTTGACATAACAGATTTGGGCTTGGTTCCTAGGGTCAGGATCCCATACAAGTTCAAAGTACCAACCTTTGAGAAGTACAATGGCACTGCATGCCCGGAGACCCATCTTCAATCATTTGTTGGGAGAATTGCTGCTCACACGGATGATGAGAAACTCTGGATGTATTATTTTCAAGACAGTTTGGTTGGAGCTTCACTGGAATGGTACATGAAGCTTAGCAGAGTCAATATCAAGAGTTGGAAAGACCTAGAAGAAGATTTTGTGAGACAATATCAATATAATATGGACATGGCTCCAAACCGCACGCAATTGCGGCACATGGCTCAGACTGCTAAGGAAGGTTTCAAAGAATATGCCCAGAGGTGGCGCCAGCTCGCTGCCAGAGTGCAACCACCGCTGCTTGAGAACGAAATGGCTGACATGTTTATGGGTACTTTGCAGGGTGTGTTTCTTGAAAGACTGGCGTCCAGTTCTGCCACTAAATTCAATGATATTGTTATTGCTGGAGAGAGGGTTGAGACCTTGCTGAAGATGGGGAAGATACAAGATCCTAGTGCTAGCAGCTCTAATGGAGCGAGGAAAGCTTTCAGTGGACCTCCTAGAAGAAGAGAGGGTGAGGCAAATGTTGTATTTGGCCGAGGCCGGGGCCGTGGTTATAGAAGACCCTATGAGCATGTGGAAGTTGTCACAATTCCTTCAGCTCCAGTGCAACAGATACAACCTCCTCCACATCAACAACAACAACAACAACAACCTCGTCCTAACTATCAGCAGAGACCGTATCAGCCAAGGCAAACTCGCCCGACTAATAGGGTAATTGAAGCCATCCCTATGACTTATGCTGCTTTGCTTCCAAGACTGCTAGATTTGAACCTGATTCAACTGAGAACTTTGGCACCACCACCTCCTGGAGAGCTTCCAATGGGTTATGATGTCAATTCACGATGCGCTTTCCACTATGGAGCACCCGGGCACTCGACTGAGAAGTGCAGGGCTTTACATCACAAGGTTCAGGACTTGATAGACTCTAAAGCAATCAACTTTGCACCACTGCCGAATGTTAATTCGAACCCTATTCCGAATCACGGAGGGGCAAGAATCAATGCTGTTGAGGATGGTGACAAGTTGAGTCTTGTGCTGAGTATTGAAGAAGTGAAGACTACTTTGAGGGTAGTAAAAGAGAGACTGCTGAAAGGGCAAGTGTTTCCTGGTTGCTGTTTTGATTGTGAAGAATGTCTGAATTCAGAGAATGGCTGTGAGAAACTGAAGATGGGTTTGCAGGGTTTGATTGATGATGGATCCTTACAGTTTAGCAAAGTTGGTAATGATGAAACTGATGATGTGTCAACCATTACCATATTCTATGATGAAGCTGACATGCCTGTCAGGAGAGAGCCTATTACAATCTATGCTTCTGAGATTAGTCCCGTGACCATCACTGTGCCTGGGCCTGTTCCGTACATAGACGATAAAGCCATTCCCTGGCATTATGGCTCGGATGTATATGTGGCTGGATAGAAGATTGAGAGCAAGTCTGATGCTGTTAACCCGACTGTAGAAAATGTTGGAGGAGTTGGGGGTTTCACCAGAAGTGGTCGTTTATTCGCTCCCCCTGTGCTGAGAGGGGATCCTGAGGCGGAGGCTTCATCCAAAGCCAAAGGAAAGCAAGCTGTGAATGATGAATCAACTACTCCTGTGGCTGGGCAGGGTACATTTGAAAAAGAGGTTGAGAAATTCATGCGGATTATCAAAAAGAGTGACTATAAGGTGGTTGATCAGCTGAACCAAACACCTTCTAAGATATCCATCTTATCACTGCTGATGTGTTCTCCCGCACACAGAGAGGCCTTATTGAAAGTTATGCAAATGGCCTATGTTCCTCAGGAAATCACTGTCAACCAACTTGAAGTTGTTGTAGGCAGTGTCAATGCAAGCCATGGCCTTGGCTTTACAGACAGAGACCTCACGTCAGAGGGCAGAAACCACAACAAAGCATTACATATCACTATGGAGTGCAAGGGTGTTGTGTTGTCACACGTTCTTGTAGACACAGACTCTTCCCTGAATGTGCTTCCGAAGAAGGCACTAATGAAGCTTAATGTTGATGGGATTGTCCTGAGACCAAGTGATCTGATTGTCAAGGCTTTTGATGGTTCGAGAAGATCAGTTTTTGGAGAAGTTGAGCTGCCCGTCAAGATAGGCTCTCAAGTTTTCAAAAGTGTTTTCTACGTTATGGACATCCAGCCTGCGTATAGCTGCCTGTTGGGACGCCCGTGGATACATGCTGCCGGAGCTGTTACTTCAACCCTGCATCAGAAGCTCAAATACGTGGTTGACGGCCAGGTTATCACAGTCTGCGGAGAGGAGGACATCTTCGTAAGCCACTTGTCAACGTTCAAGTACGTAGAGATGAATGGAGAAATCCATGAGACTTTATACCAAGCCTTCGAAGCAGTCAACGTCAGCATCTTGACTCCCGTGGAGAAGAGCAGTGAGAAAGAGGGTACATCTATCTGTCGTACCTCGAAAAATACGATCCTCGCGAATGCGGTCGCGGTTGGGCCGACTTGAGAGTCGCCACCTAATTTTGATTTATTCCCAAAGAGGGAAAGGGAAAATATAGATAAAACCCGGGAAGAAAGGATAAAGACAAGGTCATCGTAACCATTGTCGGGGTTCGGAAGTCGGTTATGCAGGGGGAAGTTATTAGCACCCCCTACATCCATCGTACTCGATGGGAACCTTCTAAGTTGTCACGCGCGAAAGGATGTCTATGCCTAATGCATTACTTGCTAAAAGAGGAAAAGGATTTAAATTTTATTATCTTTCTTTAGGAGTCGAATTACACTAAAGACTATGGATAGTTTATTCCGAACCAACAAGCCAAGTGTCTTGCGACGGAATAATCGGAGCGAATAACGAGAGCTCGTAATCCTCCTTTCTACCACTTAAGGCTCGTGGCGTACAATTTCTCTCATATTATTAAAGTGTTTTAATACCTAAGACCACTTGATGTTGGATCAAGGGTTTGAATTTAACAGAAACATTTTGGTAGGTCGATTGCGAGACATAAAGCGATCGCGAGGGGTGAGTGCAAAATGGAAGTTTAAGGGTTAAATGGTTACACGAGATCGAATCTTAGTCTTAAGCTAAGGCGGAGCCGTTGGAGCTCGAGTTAAACCGAAAGCGTCGAAATTTAGCTCCTTAACTGTCTTAGAATCGATTCAAAGCTAGAATCATTCTATGAGAAGTCGAGCATTACTTTATAATCAAATGATTATTTAAATAAAAGAAACGCAATAAAAATACATTTGGTCTCATATTGATCTAAATGACACCGATTTGTCGAAATCGAACATTTAGATCGTTTGTTATATCATCGACCATAAAAATAAAATAAAGTCGAAATAATAATAAAATAAGAGTTTGGCCTCATATTTAATTTGAATAACGTCGATTTTTTTGAAATCGAATATTTAAATATTTATTCATCGACCGGAATAAAATAAATTGAGATAATGAGAAATAATAAGGAAAATAAACGTGTGGCCTCAAATTAGGGGATAACGTCGATTTATTAGAAATCGAATATCACCATTTATCATTGGCCGAAATAAGAATAACGTCGATAAATGACAATGGATCTAAAATTAATTAGAAACCATAAAATAATAGAAAACGGTCTCATATCAATTTGGACAACGTCGCAAAGTGGAATGTCACAAATTGGATAATAATATCATAGACCAAAATATAAATAAATTAATAAATTGATAAAATAATAGATAAAGAAAAATCGGCCTCAAATCGGTTTAGATAACGTCGCTAAATGGAATATCGATAAACTGTATTTTTTATCATAGGCCCCCGCCCCAAAAATAAAATAAAATAAACAAGAGATAACTAACATATATTACGTCTTGCAAATTTATTCTTTTATTTAAAGAAAAGAAAACAAGAATGATTTCATTACATTAGAAAACTAAAAAAAGAACATGGGTCAGCATGAAAATAAACTTGAAAAATAATCCCAACATCAAGCAACTTCCTGCTTATTGGGCCTGGGTCGTGAGACCCAGCCAGCAAACTTAAACGGCACTAAAGGCCAGGAAAAAAAACTGGGAAAGGAAAATAGACCTAGCCGCATGGGCATCATCGGTCCAATCAAAACAAAAGACCATCCATATTAATTAACTCAGGAAATCAAACAATTGGGCAGTGTGATCCCGCGACAAGCCAAAAGTATTGGGCAGTGAGACACAGTGAAAAGTCAGCATTGAAACCAGACATTGGGCAATGAAAAAAAAAAGAACATTAAATATCTTTAAAAAACAACATAGATAAGACCAAACTTGATTTAATGAAAGCAAATGCTCTCTCTGCTCTCACCCTTTCAACTCAGTCGCATTTTGTAAATCCAAGCATCATTGTATCATCAATGTCATCGCAGATCAATAATTCTCAACATAAACATAAAGCAACTCAAAGTGAAATCAACAACAACATCAAAATGAGTACCCTTGTCCCCAAACGAAACCCTAGCCCCAATTTCATTATGCTTTCAGAGTTGATTACAAGTACAATCAGAGTGAAAAAAAGAGGAAGAAATAAAGAAGATGTCAAGAGGTCTACCACCATCGGACGTTATGAAGGTAACGACTATCTGGTAAGTCGCTCTTCATCTTGCTCAATACTTGTCCGATTTCCTCCTCTTCCTCCGTTGTTTTCTTCTTCTGCACGCACTTTACTTGTCGTTTATTTGATGGTATTTTCTGAATAGCTTAGCTCAGGATTGTTGATTTTCAGTATGAAAATTTAACAATTTAGGTATATGAATAGAGCTTTGCTGATTGTGGTTTAGGGAGAATTCTTGTAGAGTGACATTAGGTTTTTCTGGGCTTCTTTTCAGTGATTAGGGTTTTTTTTTTGTGTGCCAATGATTGAATAATCATTATATAGTGGAATGTGTGATGCTTAATACGTGTGAACAAAATGAAATTTGTGTGAGCTTGTTGTGTGATCCGTCCGAGAGAATCATGTGAGCTGAGCTGTGATTTTTGTGAAATCAGTTAGAAAGGATCTTTTGTGAGATCTTGTAGGACCAAATCATGACCCAATCTTCTTGTTTGTCTGTAGTGAATGGGAGTTATTCTAGAATGTTTGTGGTCCCGGATGAAATTTCACCTTCAAATTTTATTTCACTGAGCTTTTTTTACCGCAATGAGCTTGCTGACTTACTGCTTTCATTTTACTGCATAACTCTTGTTGAATAAGTTTGGACAACTTGAACACTGAACTTGTTTTCATGTTGCAGGTATTGAAATAGCTTGTATAACCAGTGTCATGGAAGGCTGGAAGGTGTGTGCAATAATAAAGAGCTCTTCAGTCTGCTACTTTTTGATGCTGATGTACGAGAAAAATTTCTAGGAGTCGCAGCTATAGAATTTAGAAGTGCTTTTTTTGCATCTGTTGTACTAATATTTTCGAGTTCTTTAGGATCATGGTAATAGACAACAGAAACATGACGTGAAATTTTTCTGCAATCTTTGATTCTGTAGCAGAGGAAACAAAAACTGTTTCGTCAGGCTCCATGGAAGCAAAAACTGACAAAATCGTACGCTTTCCCAGACGTGCGCTCGAAGCAGGCCAAGGTGCCTTCTTTATCAAGTTTGACCGACAATTCCTGCTCATCAATGTCAGCTAACAAATTATTGGAGAATGGTAATTTAAGCAGCCAAAGCTCACTGGATTCAGTCAAGTTAAGATCAACGAGTGATTCCTTGACATCTTGTTTAAATTCTTCATGAGGTTTGTAACAATCTGAATCATCTTTCGACAGTTCCACAACTTGCAATTTGGACACTGAGGCGAAGCAGATGACGAAAAAACAGAGATGCGGCTGATATGGCGGTGAATGAGAGGTTGTTCAATGACTTTGACAGGTTTCTTTTGTGTGTTTGCTGTAGATTCTTTTATTAATGCTTTCAATCTTTCTTCCTATTGTCTGAAAGCAAACAAATTGGTGCAGGGCATGGAGATAAAGGTGCTCACAGAAGATAGGCTTGAGGATGAAATTTGAAGGGCCGAAGAAATCTTCCAACAGGACGATCATACAAAGAGAAGTGTTTTGCTACCAACTTAGCATTGTGATATTGTCTTAATCCTCTTTCTGTTCACGTTACCCTGCATTGATCAAATCCATTCACTGCATTGCTACTTTCTTGTGTACTGCCGCGAAAACCTGCAGTTATGCTTATGATCTTTGCCCTGTTTTCTTTTGCTTACACTAATAAGTTTCCTTGCAGATGGCTGCACAATCGATGCCTTGGCAAGCTTGAAATTGACATACGACATGGACATTGGATGTGTTTGGTAAAGATCTCGGTGACGTGAAGCAAAAGATGTGTGATGCTAACTCTTGTGACTTTACATTTGACGGAAGCCGGCTGAAACTTTGAGATTGTTTGCACACGAGTACAATTATTAACTTTCTTCACTTTCTTTTTTCATGATAGTTGTTCTATTGCTTGTTTGCAGGTGACCAATGCAGACTATGGCAAGATTCTAGGTAACGCACGTAAACGGAGCTTGAAGATATGAATGGTATGAAGAGTTTGTTAAGGCTTGAGAGACGCCGACGTTTACTGCGAGGATGCTTTGCCAGAATCACTGGTAACTCAAAGCTGGAGTTCTCGACTAAAGGAATAACTGCTGCTTTCAAAACTGAAACTGGGCTGCAGGTATGGATATAATCATAACTGTACTCATAATCATGTTAAATAACTGTACTTGGATGAAGATGAAAATTCTGGCTATGGCGTGAAGTTTGATTATGGAGAATTACACTGTAATTCATGTTGAATAAATGTTGCAGAGAATAACTTTCTATGAGAGTGCAAGGGTGAAGATTGATAAATGATACATTGCTGGCGAAAAAGTACACAATTCGTAATATGGACAATGGTACAACAGGAACTGTGCGATATTTTCTGTAAAACAAAAATTGAATACATATCCCTGGATTTGGCTCTGTGTATGATTCTTTAGGCCTAAATGAACTTTGTAGAGCAAGGCTTGTATATTTTTGTTAATGATTTCTACCGTTTGTACTTTTTATATCTTGAAATCAATTAATAGACACCTGGCATCTTTTGTGAACTTGTACACCGACCTTAGTATGCCTTGTATGTTTTGAGGATAGTTTCGAAATTTAAAATATTCTGAGATGTAATCATGTCCTTTGGAGCAGGATTCCATAAACGTTTCTTCTCAATTGTATCATAATTTTAAGCTTCCTTTTTTTATACACTTGTAACAGTCTCACCAAATTGCCTACACTGGCCACACGACTTAACCATTGGTCATAAGCTAAAATTCATCTTGAAAATCCAACATGACTTGCACCCAAATCCAGCACGGCCTCAACAAAAAATCCTTTTCATGTCTTGCCACCGAAAACTCTTAATTATGGCCCCAAACCTGGACAAAAATAAACATGGTCCTTTGAAACAAAATTTGAAAGCAATTCTACTCATGGCCTAGAATAACACCACATAGGAATATGGATTGAACTGTTTTGGAACGAATCCAAAAATGAATGACCATTGCCATAAAAACTGTTCACTTTTAAGTCAAAAATAAAAAACAAAAAAACAAAATCCAATTGATGTTTCCTGAGCATTTGAATTCACGCACTGCATTTGAACTTGGAATGAACATGACAAAACCCTTAATTATGAACCAATTGAACGAGGAAAGTATTCTAAAATCAAAGGACCCTGACTTGATCATTGTTCCAAAATCTAATTGCCCGTGTAAGAATCTGAACCTTGGAAACACCTGTTTAGACAAACAAGAGAAGCAAGAGCAATATACACATATTTTTTTAATTTTTGAATAACGGTTAGCGATAACAAAAAGTGAATGCAGGTGATTATATAAATAGGACAAATTTGGGGTATGACAGATGCCCCTATCTAATTGCCTTGAACCCGAGAAATTGAACTACTGCGAAATGTTCGATTTCAAGTTAAAAGTCAATTAGATATAAGAATAACCGAAAATTTGTCCAATGCAGAATGCAATGTAAGAAATGCAACATGATACGCTTGTACGGATGCAATTGTTGGAGATTTAAGTATATGTATGCGATATGATTCGAGACACAAAATTTGTGAGAATGATTAAACGATTGAATGATGAGAATCCACTGAAAACAGTAATGCGGGAAAATGGGCTGGGGATACAGGACATTTCTGAAAATTCATTTAGACAACAGAAAATAAATAAGAAAACTTGGAATGAGAAGGATAAACCTTGAGAAATGTATTAAAGACATCCAGACAAATCTATGGATACACAAGTACCAAATTTGAGAGTCAACGTCCGAAATATCTAAAAAACATTAGACGTGGAATGAAACCAAATTATGAAGGTACCACAAGGGAGACATCCAACTTCTCATCTAGAAATAAATATTCTTTCCAGATTCTTAATGGGATTAACCGAAGAAAGAAATTGGAATATAATGAAACTCTTAATAAGATCGTTAGAACGTACTTTGAAATTCCTCAATGGGATTAACCGGAGAGAGAAATTTGAAGAAAATAAGAACTTCTTAATGGGAACAACCAGAGAGAGAAAGTCGAAGAAACAAATTGAATTCCTCAATGGGACCAACCGGAGAGAGAAATTTGAAAGAAGGGGTCCACATCAAACTTTACAAAGTTTGAAGGAAAAGAGTTCCACGCCATAGTTTGAAGGAAAAGAAAATAGCCACGTCAAATTTATCAATAAGACAAATTTGAAGGAAAAGAAGATAAACACGAAAGACAGGGTGACAAACACGACTGCTTTGGTAGGTGCCAAGTGAGTTGGACTTCGATTTTTGATGGTTGCTAATAGAAATTGGACTTTAATCATAAGGTAAGACAACAAGACCTCAGAAAATGCATATGAGCGTGAAGTAAACTTCATGCTATGCTTGATATGAAATTGTATGATGCAAATGGTGCAATGATTGCAATGCAAATACTGAGACCACATGATAAGACTCTTTTGAAGAGGTGCGGCTGAAACAACTGATTCCACAACACGGTGAACCTTGCCATTTATGCCCCTTGAAAGATATCCTGAACACAACTTCTATTACACTTGTTAAAAGTATCAGGATGATGATCCTGTTGAGAAAGAGTGATAATATTTCCTTGGGGATTGCTTGAAGTAGACTGTCCCGTGTTGAATGATTCTGAAGTGACTGCTTGACTGGTCGCTTGAAATGTTTGCCCCAGCACGAGTCTTGGAGAGAGTTTCTCTTAATAACATGATCTTTGATTGCAATATGCCCCTGATAGGACCACTGATCAAGTTTCTCAACTGTTTAGAATTCCTTGATAATTAGTGCTTACTTGCAAATAAAATATTCAAAAATGTTAATTTTAATGCAACGCTCAAGCAAAATTTTGAAATCAAAATCATTATTGGAATGATGTTGATATATAGAAACTGAATCACTAGTAAGAATGCAACGTTTATTTAGACACGCACAGTGAAAGATAATGCAAATTGCAAAATATGCAAAAGGTATGATACCAAATCAAACGATTGGCAAATCTCTTGGGGAGTCAGCTTACGCAACCTTGCTGCGATATGCTTTCAAAACAAACCTAGCTTCAATTAGGTCTTTAAAGGGTTGTAACGTGGTATGGTTCACGGTTTATGAAATAAAGGATATAAGGCTCAAAATTTAATTTTACCCAACCCATTCTCCGTGATGATCTCCAGTCCTATACTCAAATAATTCAACCTATGCATTCAAGTTATTTGGATTTGTACTGATGATGATGGATTAAAAGCTAAAGGATTATTGGATAGCAGTCATTGCTTATTCACAACACTTTGTTGGTCTTATGTTATGAGGATTTTGGATCAACTCATTCTTGTATTTGCTGAGGAATTTTGGTGACCTCTCATGACTTGAAATTCTTATTATCCCTAACTTTTGCCTGGACTGTATTTTTGATGTTTTCAGTCCACCGGGATGCTTTTATTTTGCCTAAGTCGCCTTTTGGGTATTGACTTAGCGGCTTTTTTCATTTTTGATTTGGACAATGACTGCCATTAATTTCCTCGACAATTGTGTGTAAACACCCCAAATTTGCCCTCACTCATTTCACCATGGCTTGTGATCTTTTCATTTGCATAAGTTCAATCATATCATCTCATATTGCATTTTTGCTTCACTACATTGATTCAAAGTCATCTGCATCTAGGCATGGAAGCAGAGCCAGGTTTAACTACACAAATGACCTAAAATTAGGGTTTTGGTTTCAGAGGCCATAACTCCAAATGTTTTTTGGTCATTCTTGATTCTATTGGTCTCTATATGTTATGAGGATCATGTATATCAATTTTCATGAAGAAATTCAATGGGGAAGGCATCTGATCACAAGATGACTTCTTGAGCAAGTCAGTGCAAAATCAGGGCATCTGAGGCCCCCAATGACCCAACCAAAGGGGTTTCTCCATCATTTCGAGTGTGTATGATCTTTATTTGATCATAGAAGATGTTAGAAGTTCACAAAATTGAAGAATTTCAAGCCATTTGCAAAGTTGCCTTTTTGGGAAAGTGACTTATAATGTAAACTTGCCATTTTGGGAAAGTTTTTCAACCTCCTCTTTTTGATTCAAAAATGCTTCAAATGAAAAATCTTTGGTCATGAAAGTTGTAGATTGGATCCTCCCATTTTCAAAAAGTAAAAGAACTCATTCTATTTCATTTTGGATCAAAAGTTATGGCCTTGCAAAGTTGGACAAAATCACTAAATTTTCACTTTTGCACCAAAGGGGGAAAATTGCAAATTCACATGCCAAGCATTTCTATGACTTCAAAATGACTTCTAAGCATCACATAAGCATAATTCATGACTCATAACTCAGATTTGCCAAAAGATTTATCATTTCTATGCCTTGAATTACAAGTTACATAAGGCATTTCTTCATGAAAGCTTCAAAATTGAATCTTTGCAAAAGGAACTTTTCATGCTTGAATTGAACACTAATTGATCTCAAATCATTCTAGCAACTTCATATGGCTCATGTTGCTGCATTTTGCCCAAGAAATCACAAGATTCTTTGCCTTGGTTCATAAGAAAACTCAAAGAGGGAAATATGCAAGAATCTTGGAAACTCTTGATCAAGACCATCCAGCTCACAAAATCAGATCCAAAGGCCTTCCTTGACTCAAGCTGAGGCAGGACAAGCCCTAAGATCTCCTCTGACCCGAGCCATACCCATAGTACACAAGATCTTGACTTTTTGCATTTTTGCCAATGCCAATCACACTGTGCCACCACCAACTCTCTGCCCAATCAGAGCCTCATATGTGGACCTCAAGCCTTCCAAACAACAACACACACAAGCCAGCAACCTCCCACAATCCAGCATTCCCAAAAACTGTCAAAAACTTCTCCTCTTCGAAACTCTTCACACAGCCATCAAACTTCCATTTTTCTTTCACCAACAAATCACATATCATCCATAGAACAAGAATCAACCCTCAAAACAGCCTGAAACATCACATACACAGACCTCCATTTCTGCTACACCAGAACCACACAGCACAAACCAGCCATTATCAAAGCTTTCTAAGTTTCATTTCATCATCAGGGGGTTCAAAGAGGTGGACTTGCAGCAAAGGAAAACCCAGAAAGCTCAAAATCAGAGGGTTCCCATCTCAGGTAACATGAAGAACGTTTTTCCCAGAAGCTAGTTTTTTTAGTTCTTTTATGGTTCTATATGCTCCCCTGATCATGGGGATATGATTACTTTTGAAAATGGTTGAGAAACCACCATGTATGTGATCTCTGAAACTTTTGCCCGTTTTTACATTTTTCTTCGATTCTTGTTCATGGTGTGAAATAAATGAGTTTTGGTTGGGGGTTTAGGTTTAGAATGATTGGGGGATCATTTTTGTGAAAGAAATTTGGAGTTCGGTGGCCTGAGAGAGAAGCTAGGGTTTGGGCTCGTCGGAGAAGACGACCGGAACACTGTTCCGGTCGCCTGAAAGTAATTTGCCCTAATCAGTGTAATTAGTGAGGTTTAAACGTGAGCCATTAGATCCTGCTTCCCGCGCGCGTTTCAAGGGTGGAGATCTTGTCATTAACCCTAATCCTGATTTATTTAAGTTTAATTATTTAATTAATGAAAATTAACTGAATTTGAATTGTGGCCGTTAGATGTGGCGCGCGGTCAAACTAGAATTCCCCAGGTTCAATCTAGACCTTTAGATGCGCATACTTTCATTAATTCTGATTTTTATTTCATTTAAATTCATTTACTTTGTATAATTTATTTAAAATACCTAAAAAATCCTAAAAATATTTTCCTTTTGCATTTTTATTTTCAAATATGTTTCTCAACCAGAAAATAATTTTTTTTTTGCATTAAAAATTATTTTTAAATCATTTAAATGTTTATTTTTAATTAGTTAATGAAAATTAATTAATTAAAAATGCATTTAGGTATTTAAAAATCACCAAAAAATTCACATTGCATTTTAAAACATTTAGAAACATTATCAAACTCTTAAAACAAATTTCTTTTTGGTTCTTGACCTATTTTGACAATTTTCATTGGAATTAAAGTTATTTAAAGGCAATATTTTGGTCCTAACTTAGAAAAATTCATTCTGCCTAACCATGAAGAGTTTGATGATGGTTCTTCTTGCATTACATCCTTCATATCATGTAGTTTCTAGGGTAAAATTGGTTTGAATTTATCTTTCATTTTCAATTTAATGTGCATTTTTCCTTTTGAAGTGCCTTGAAACCCTAGTTGATTTGAGAAAATCATAACTTTCATTAGGTTAAGACTTGGGTCCCCTCCTTTGGGCAGTGAACTTGTATAGGGTTAGAGTTCCTTTGATCCCATTTTCAATTTTTTATCTTGTCATTTTCTTCTAATTTTGAATTTTGCATTGCATATTGTGTATAAACCCTAATCCTTGCCTTCCTTTGCATCCATCTCTCATTTGCTTGCCTACATGAACTTACCATGACATTTTGTGAATCAACATGACATATAAGAAATCTTAGGACATATTAGAATCATGTTCGATCATTGCATCTTTCATTTGCCATGTTGTGCATTCATTTCATTACATAAACTTTCATGAGCTTTCATGGGTTCAAAGCATGCTTCATTTGCATCCTCATCCTTGTATGATCATCCACAATTCTTGACATGTGTTTGAATCATCTCTTAACATCATTGAAATCATGTTTATGCTTCTGACTTTGGTTTGCATCATGGCATTTCATCTCATTTTCACTGCATTTCACTTTATTATTATTAACTTTTCAGGTGGTAAGTGTTTGAGAAGTGAATTTGCCTTCACTTCTCATAATCTCTTCTCATCTCTTTTATGCATTCATTGCTGCATTTTACTTTTGTATTAGAGTGAGCTTGCTCATTCATGTTCATCTCTTACTTTCTTTCTTCAAGTAACTTATCTTCTTAAGTGAAGTAAGTTAGCTTGTTTCTCTTGCTCCTTCTCCTTTCATCTTGTTCCTCCTTGGTGTCTCTTTAAAGATCTTTCTCTCTTAAGCCTCATAAACCCTAGGATCTCCAAGTATGATAACAATTAGGGTTTGATTAGTTCCCCCATTTAGTTTTACCTTTGTGTCATCTTTGAGTCTTCTCTTCTTATCTCATAATCAAGGACTAAACCTTAAAGGTTTTAAGGCTTTGTGATTAAGCTTATGCCTGCATCCTTCTATTAGGATGGAGTGTATAGCTTTAATCCTAAGTGTTAAACCCTTAATGTGTTTAAATCCTTTAATCAATACACTTAATAATCACTAAGACATCAAGCTTGTAACTTGGGCCTTGCATTAGGGTTCTAATTCTTCCTTAATTGGTTAAGAAGGACTAACCCTAGTGTTAATGGACTAGTCCCCCTCAAGTTGTCTTACAAACCATAAAATCCACTTCTTAATCTTACCATTAACTAAAATCCACTTTAATAAAGGTTTTGTTTTGTCATGAGGTTAATCCCTAATCATGGATTAAGTTGAGGAGTTTTCCTCAGCTTAAATGTTCTCATCTATTATCCTTCTATTAGGATGGTGTAATGAGTCCATTAACTCCTTGATTATGGCTTAAACTCATTACTTAACACTAAACAAAAACAACAAAAACATCTAAATAATCACAAGTAGGTTAATGATCTTAATCCTACACCATGGTGATTAAGTGTGAGGTGCTTACTTCATACTTAAGGTATTCTCATTACCCCTAATCAGAGGGAAGATGTGATGAGTTTACTAATCCTTGGTTTAGGCTTAGGCTCATTTTCTTATGACAAACTCCAAAAAAGCAATAAAAGATTGAAAACACAAAAACAAACAATAATCGTCTCCTCCGGGATTCTTTTCTCATCATCTTCACTCACAAACGAGAACTCGCTTCTTCCGTCTAATGCAATACAGTTTGCACCTGAGCCAGACAGGTTATACACTTGAGCATAGACAAGTAGGCAGTTCACAAGTCAATTTATCTTTCAGTCTCTTTTGGTCGAACTACGTTGTTCTGACTTCCTCATTGCATGAGAGGATACGTAGGCATAACTTAACAGTTATCGAACAAAAGTCTTTGTATATCCCCCTTCTTTCCAGCATCATTCTTTAAGCTAGATAGTCTTCGGCATTTCATTATTGTTCTCACACTGACACTTCTTTTATACACTTCACATTTCTTTTACATTGACACTTGTATTTCTTTCCCGCTTTGATACACAGATAGCACTGACACTACCCCCTTTAAACACAAATCTTTTAAGCGTGGATCCCGTCGAGTACGACGGACAATCTGGGTGCTAATACCTTCCCAGGTTGTAACCAACCCCCTTTCTCAGTTTCTCTGGTTCGCAACCGTCTTATCCATCTTTTCTTAGGTTTATGCAGCATTACCTTTCCTTCGGGATAAAAATGCCTAACTGGCGACTCTATTCATTCCTTCTCTTTTCGCCGACCGTTCGCGTCTGTACCCCTTCTGACCTAGGTGTCATTTGGTGGGAGCGACAGCTTGGCGACTCTGCATATCATTTGCATATTCATCATTTGCATCATTTAACATATGTTTATTTGTTTTTCAGGGTATCCACATCATATCTGGTTTGGTTTTGACCCCTTCTTCTGCATAGACCTCTGCTTCATCAGTTATCTACTTCAGCTATTCTCATCATCACCAGCATTAGCCTGTCAGTGACTCATCTCCAGTATCAGCCTTGATCTTCATCAGCACCTATCTTCCTCCTCTTCAGAATTTATGACTACTCCCAGGAAGAGCAACATATCTTACCATTTCTTTGAGCCTGTATTGACTGGTATCAGGAAAGTCCAGTCACTTATCACACCCGACCACAGCCCACTGTTTAGAGAACATCATGGAGGCATCCTGGATATGGTTATGGACCTTGACCCTTCTCAGAGGAGCATGATCCACACCTGCCTACAGTTTTATGACCCTTCTTTGAGATGCTTCACATTTCCAGACTTTCAACTAGGACCTCTGCTGGAGGAGTTTTCATCATTGATTGGAGTACCTGTCATGGGTGGAGTCCCCATCAACCCAGAGATGCCAGCTCCCAGCAATGGAGAAGTAGAAAAAGCACTGTACCTGGAGCCTGCCTTGATTGAGCAAAGCATGACAACAAAAGCTGGGATCCCTGGTTTGCACTTGGACTTCTTGATTTCTCAGGCTATCCTGAAAGCTTCATTGGGAGAATGGAGGGCAGTCTGTGCACTGTTAGCCCTCAGCATATATGGGGTTATACTGTTTGCAGATGAGCCCGAATTTGTTAGCAAGAATGCCATTCATCTGTTTCTTCTGAGGAACCCAGTACCCACATTACTGGGAGATTTCTACTACTCCATTCATCAGAAGAATGAGAAACAAAGGGGAAAGTTGGTAAGATGTTGTGCTCCTTTGTTTCACACCTGACTGCTCAAACACCTGCCTAAGTCAGATGCCTTCCTGAATCCCCACCAACAGAAGAATTGGGCCAAGAGGCTCATTGCTTTGACTTCAGATGATATCAGATGGTGCACCCAGAGTACCAAAGGCAAGGACATTATCACCAGCTGTGGACAATACCCAAATGTACCTCTGATAGGAGTAAAGGGTTGCATCAACTACAATCCTTTGCTGTTTAAGAGACAATTGGGCTATGCTTTGGTTCACCCTCCTAGAGTGCAAGATTTAGCTGAGACCCTGTATTGTGAAGTAAAACCTAAACTCAGCTGATGTCAGACAAGCATCCTGGGCTTGGGACAACGTCCAGACAAAAGGGATGGCTATTCTTGGAAGGTGTAATAATGTTGCTTCAGCTCAGTACTATGACTGGTCCCATGCAAGAGCTCAAATTACTGGAATGCCTTTCACCTTAGAGGACATACCTGGATCCTCAACAGTACAACCTGCAGCAACTGTCAGCCTGGAAGAATTTGAGAAGCTGAAGGAAAGAAATGAGAACCTATCTCAGGCTTTGAAGAAGACCCTTTGGGAAAGGAGTGATGGTCGTCTGGATATTGAGAGATTAGAAAAGCTCAGGGTGGAGCATCTCACCAAATTTGAGAAGACAAAGGATTACATCAGGAAAGCAAGAGCTGGGGAGCAAATATTGAAGAATGCCTATAAAGAGGCCAAGATTCAGAAGGCTAGGACTGAGCTCTATCTGCAAGAAAGTCAGGCTAGGTGGGTCAGGATCACTGAAGCCCGGACACAAGAAGACCAGAAAACTCAAGCCAAGATTGAACAATTGGAGGCCAATGAAAAGAAGCAGCAGGAAGCTTTGTTGGCAGCCCAGAAGGAGATTTCAGAGTTGAAGCTTATGGCAGGGTTGAAGAGATCAAAAGACCAGGACAGGCACAAGAAGCTGACCACTGCCATCGCCACCAGGAACCTCCTCATTAGGACCATTACAGAGCACCCGGCTGATCCAGTGGCTGAGGCACTCCTGAAGGAGGTCAAGGAGGATGAGTTTGGATTGGATGTTTGACTTCCTTGCTTGTTGTTAACTTCCATTTGATGTACTTTTCTCTTTATTGTATTGTGACCCTCCATGGGCATGTGTTGTAAGACAAACTATGTATTATTCCCCATTTGTAATATATTAGTTTGTTTTCATTGGGCTTCTTTTCTCAGCAACATCAAAGCATCCTCCTCGAGGTCTGGAAAGGTCAAAACCAAGAACCAAACCGGATACCTTGGAAGGCGAATAAGCATACTGCATTGCATACTAACTTTTGTTTTGTTTTGTAGGTTCTGTTATTATCTTTGTTTCTAACTTTGTTGTGATCTCAGGAAACATTGCTCGTCGCCGAGTGTTCCCTGTCAACCGCACGCACCGGTACCCTACTCGCAACAACCTTCCTGGTATTCAAATGGAGCAAGTACAGCAAGATCTGACTGAGGTCATAAATCAGATGGCTAATGAAAGAGTGGAGATGAGAAACCAAATGACTCAATTCATGGTTGTGATGACTGGCTTGGCCCAGAGCCAGGAAAGGTTAAGGGAATTGGTGGAAAGACAAACTCCCCATCTAGGAACAGGAGGAACTAGCAACAATGAGCGGGGCCAGCCTCATATTAATCCACCAGTATTTTGACCTCATCTGGATCCGGGAGTCAACATCCCTAGAAATGTGCAAGGAAATACTGCTGGGGGGAGAATCTTGCAAGAAGATCCCCAAGAAGAGCAGTTTACTGTTATGGGAGCTGGAGATGAAGTCTATGACAGGAGGTTAGATGAAATTGCTGAGAAGTTGAGATCTTTGGAGTCTCAGAATTCCTTGGGCTTCGATGTAATGGATATAGGACTAGTGGATGGGGTGAGAATTCCCCACAAATTCAAACCCCCGTGCTTTGAGAGATATAATGGAACCTCTTGTCCACGAACTCACCTGCAGTCTTTCTTGGGACGACTTAAAGCTTATACTATGGATGAGAAGCTGTGGATGTTCTACTTTGAAGACAGTCTGACAGGGGCTTCAAGAGAGTGGTATTCACACTTGACCAGGGCTACCATTAGATGCTGGAAGGACTTAGCTGAAGCCTTCATCAGGCAATATCAATACAATCTGGACATGGCTCCTAACAGGAACCTTCTGATGGGAATGTCTCAATCCTCCCGAGAAAGCTTCAGGAAATATGCCCAAAGGTGGAGACAGCTTGCTGCTGCTGTCCAACCACCCATGTCGGAAAGAGAAATGGCCGACATGTTCATGAATACTTTGCAAGGAACATATATTGATAGACTGACTGCCTTTTCCTCTACCAAGTTTGCTGACGTAGTTATAGCTGGGGAAAGGATTGAAAGCCTTTTAAATATGGGCAAAATTTCTGATAGTGGTACAAGTTCATCCAGTAATCCCAGGAAGCCTTTTGCGGGACCCCGAAGAGCGGGTGAGACAAATTCCATTCATACAAGCAAGGGCAGGCCTCAGTATGTTCACCGGTCAGTAGCAGCAGTCACCATTCTAGCTCTGATTCCTCAGCAATCAGCATATCCTCAACAACAACAACCACAATATCAACAACAAGTTCAGTATCCGCAACAGAGAACCTACAACAACAACAATAGCAATCAACAACAGCGATCCTTCCAGCAAAGACCATCACAGGAAAACAGGGTGATTGACCTTATCCCTATGCCTTATGCTTCCTTATTGCCACAACTCCTGAAGCTTAACTTGGTTGAGTTAAGGACGTTGGCGCCACCAGATCCCTCAACCTCCCAAAGAACTATGATGTCAATGCCAGGTGTGCCTTTCACTGCAACGCGCCTGGTCACAATACTGAGAAGTGCATAACATTACAGATGAAAGTCCAAGATCTGGTGGATTCTAAAGCCCTCAACTTTGCACCTCCTCCGAATGTCAACAGAAATCCTATGCCTAATCATGGCGGGCCAAGGATTAATGCCATTGAGGAAGACAAACCATCTACCTTGATCACCAGCGTTACATAAATTCGAACACCTTTGGTCGAAATTAAAGCTCGGCTTTTAGAGTGCCAAATGTTCCCCGGGTGTGAGCTCGGCTGTGGGTATTGCAACATTGCAGTCAATGGGTGTGAAAGGCTGAGGGGCGGCATAGAAATTCTTATTAAAGATGGTATCCTTCAGATTTCAACAACGGCGCCTACAAATCCAGCAATTCCTTTAACAACAATTCCCGATTCTTCTACAACAACAACAACAATCATTCCTACCAATTCATCAACATCACCAGCAATTGTTCCGTCCATCACTTCAGCATGTCAAATTTCAACAACTGTTTCCTCTACAACATCAGCATCCATTTTATCAAAGGAATCTACTACAACGCTAGCAAAAATTAACGAAGATGTCTCAACAGTTACAATCTACTATGACCCATCAAATGCTCCTCCCAACAGCAATTTCCAACAACAAACCGTGGCACGTCCTGCTAGATCTCCAGTCACAATTTACTATGATCCGCACACCATCACAGTACCTTCCTCTGCAGCAATCAGTCCGATCACCATTACGGTGCCTGGACCAGTTCCTTATGAAAGCAGTAATGCCATACCTTGGCATTATGGCTCTGATCTCTACTGCAACGGGGAGAAAATCACTCTGGATTCATCGACCTCTTCTCCACAAGTTGATAATATTGGGGGAGGCGGAGGCTTCACCAGAACCGGACGCCTTTTTGCCTCACAAACGCAAAGACCTAATGTTGAAGCAGAAGCTGCTGCCAAAGCAAAAGGAAAGAGTGTGGTATCTGAAGAGCCAACTGCCAAGGAAACTCAAAAGACATCTTTTGAACAAGATGTAGACGAGTTCATGAGAATCATAAAAAGGAGTGATTACAAGGTGGTGGACCAGCTTCACCAAACGCCCTCCAAAATCTCCATATTATCACTATTGATGTGTTCCGAAGCTCACAGGAACGCATTGTTGAAAGTCCTGCACGCAACATACGTGCCGGAGGAGATTACCGTTAATCAGCTAGAAACTGTGGTTGCAAATGTCAACGCCAGTCATGGACTGGGCTTTACCAATGCTGACTTAACAACGGAGGGACGCAACCATAATAAGGCTTTGCATATCACCTTGGAATGCAAGGGTGCTGTTCTATCTCATGTACTGGTGGACACCGGGTCATCACTCAATGTTCTGCCAAAGAAAGCCTTAGTGAAGCTGGAATATGATGGCTTGGCATTGCGTCCGAGTAATTTGGTGGTGAGAGCATTTGATGGCTCTAAAAGATCAGTGCTTGGGGAGATTGATCTGCCTGTGATGATTGGCCCGCAGACCTTCAAAACTACCTTCTTTGTGATGGACATTCAGCCGGCCTACAGCTGTCTGTTGGGTAGACCCTGGATCCACGCCGCTGGCGCTGTTACGTCTACCCTTCACCAAAAGTTAAAATTTGAGTGGGAAGGCCAAATCATCACCATCTGTGGGGAGGAAGACATTTTTGTTAGCCAGCTGGCTACGTACAAATACATTGAGATGGATGGAGAAATCCATGAAACCATGAGCCAAGGGTTTGAGGCCCTCAACATTAATGAAGCATCTGCTGTACTGGGAACTTCCATCACGTCATATCAGCAAGCCCGAAAGGTTGTTGAGGAAGGTACCGCCCAAGGCTGGGGCAAGCTGTTGCCTGTGGAAAAGAAAGAAGACCGATTTGGGTTGGGTTACAGACCAACTCAACAAGATCAACCAGAGGCTGCAAAGGAGCCCAAGTTTGTCAGTGGTGGAATGCTCGCCCCGGACGCTGTGAACAATTTGGAAGACGAGGAGGAAAGCGACCGCAACCTAGAGAGCTGGATACGTCCAAGGATCCCGGGGAGCCAAGTCCTTAACTGGTCTTCCCAGGAAATTATAAGAGTTACTCCTGTAGAGTAATTATTATTTCCTGTATTTTAAAGCATGCATCAAGTCTTGCATCTTGCCCAAGATGTCAAGACTCATTTTGTAATCGGGCCATCTTGTATTTTGTGCAAAGATCAATTAATGAATATCAGGACATCTTTTGCAAATGAGTCTTTTCTTTTCCGCTCACTGTTTTTCATTTTTCTTTTTGTACAAAAGTAAAATGGCAATGTTTTTCAGAATAAAATAACTTCATTTTCACTTTTTCTAAATAAGATAAAACTGATCACTAAAATAAACCAATCTAAACCCTTGCAGAAAGTGCCTCTCAGACTGCATCGACAACAACACTGCTATGACTTTGTATGACTTTGACAATCCAATCAATCAAGCTGATGAAGGGGTTGAAGAAGATTATGAGCTACCTGAAGAGCTAGCCAGGTTGTTGAGACAAGAGGATAAGGTTATCACTCCTCATCAGGAGGAGATTGAAACGGTTAATCTTGGTACGGAAGAAGACGTGAAAGAAGTTAAGATCGGGGCCTGCCTGCAAGATTCAGTAAAAGAGCAACTGGTTGACATGCTTCGGGAGTACGTGGATGTTTTTTCTTGGTCTTATCAGGATATGCCAGGGTTGGACACCGATATTGTCATGCACAAGCTGCCTCTGAAGGAAGACTGTCCGCCAGTAAAACAAAAGTTGCGCCGTACCCGCCCGGGTATGGCCATGAAGATAAAAGAAGAGGTACAAAAGCAGTGGGACGCCGATTTCCTTGCTGTGACTAGCTATCCTCCGTGGGTTGCTAACATTGTACCTGTGCCTAAAAAAGATGGCAAGGTGAGAATGTGTGTGGATTACCGGGACCTGAACAGAGCCAGCCCAAAAGATGACTTCCCTTTACCTCACATTGATGTATTGGTCGACAATACGGCTCAGTTCTCGGTATTCTCCTTCATGGATGGATTTTCAGGATACAATCAGATCAAAATGTCACCTGAAGACATGGAGAAGACAACTTTCATCACACCCTAGGGCACGTTCTGTTATAAGGTGATGCCATTGGGACTGAAGAATGCTGGTGCCACTTATCAACAGGCTATGGTAACATTATTCCATGACATGATCCACAAAGAAATTGAATGTTATGTGGATGACATGATTGCCAAGTCCCTCACAGAAGAAGACCACCTGGTGAATCTGTTGATGTTATTCAAGCGTCTGAGGAAGTACCAGTTAAAGTTAAACCCCAACAAATGCACATTCGGGGTGCGATCCGGTAAGCTGCTGGGATTTATTGTAAGTGAGAAGAGGATTGAAGTTGACCCTGATAAAGTTAAAGCCATTCAAGAAATGCCTGCACCGAAGTCGGAGAAAGAAGTTCGGGGATTTCTAGGTAGATTGAACTATATTTCAAGGTTCATATCTCACTTCACAACAACCTGTGAACCCATGTTCAAGTTGTTAAGAAAAGAACAAACGGTCAGGTGGAATGAAGACTGCCAGAAGGATTTTGACAAAATCAAGGAATATTTACAAGAGCCTCCAATCCTTATGCCTCTAGTTGAAGGAAGACCTCTAATCATGTACTTGACAATATTGGAAGAGTCAATGGGGTGTGTGTTGGGCCAGCATGACGACTCTGGTCGAAAAGAGTATGCAATATACTACCTAAGCAAAAAGTTTACCGACTGTGAACAACGTTATTCACTGCTCGAAAAAACTTGATGTGCTTTAGCGTGGGCTGCTCGCCGACTAAGGCAGTATATGTTGACCCACACTACTTTATTGATATCCAAGATGGACCCAGTTAAGTACACTTTTGAGAAGCCAGCACTTAACGGACGGGTTGCAAGATGGCAAATGATCCTCACAGAGTATGACATCCAAAACACATCTCAAAAGGCCATCAAGGGCAGTGTATTGTCTGAATATCTTGCTGAGCAACCCATTGATGATTACCAGCCTATGAGATTTGACTTTCCTGATGAAGACATCATGTTCATAAAAGCAAAAGATCACGAGGAACCTGTCCACACTGAAGGGCCTGACCCAGAGGAAGAATGGACTATGATGTTTGACGGGGCTGTTAATATGAATGGTCGTGGTGTTGGTGCAGTACTCATTACACCTAAAGGAGTTCACATGCCATTCTCGGCAAAACTCACCTTCAACTGCACTAATAACGAAGCTGAATACGAAGCATGTATTATGGGTCTTGAGGAAGCCATTGACCTCAGGATCAAGACTTTGACTGTGTTCGGAGATTCAACTCTGGTAATTAATCAAACCAACGGCAAATGGTACACCCACCAAGATCATCTAATACCTTACCGAGATTACACAAGGAGGTTATTGACTTTCTTCACAACAGTCAAGCTTGAGTATATCCCTCGGGATGAAAATCAGTTTGCAGATGGTCTGGCTACCATTTCATCCATGATCAAAGTTCAAGCTGCCAACTTTGTGCCTCGGATTGTAGTATCCAGACTCGACAGACCAGCATACGTGTTCTCAGCAGACATTGTTAAGGATGATAAGCCTTGGTTCCATGACATTAAGTGCTTCTTGGAGGATCAGACATACCCACCTGGGGCATCTTCCAATGATAAGAAGACATTAAGAAGGCTAGCTGGTAGTTTCTTCCTGAACGCTGACGGTTCCTTGTACAAGAGAAACTTTGATATGGTACTTCTCAGATGCGTTGATAGGGCAGAAGCAGACTTGTTGATGCACGAAGTGCACGAAGGATCCTTTGGTACCCATGTTGGAGGGCATGCAATGGCTAATGTTACAAGGCAGGTAGTAGCTCGATTTCTAAAAAGAGACATCATCTGTCGGTATGGAGTGCCCGAGAGAATCATTACTGATAATGGTTCCATCTTGAACAACAAAATGATGGCAGAAATATGTCGGGACTTCAAGATCCAACACCACAATTCTTCTTCTTACAGGCCAAAGATGAATGGTGCTGTTGAGGCAGCTAACAAGAATATCAAGAAGAATGTACAAAAGATGGTGGTTACCTACAAAGACTGGCATGAAATGCTACCATTTGCCTTGCATGGATACCGAACGTCAATCAGAACATCCACTGGGGCAACGCCGTATCAGCTTGTGTATGGTATGGAGGCAGTCCTACCCGTTGAAGTTGAATTACCCTCCTTACGAGTACTGATGGATATCAAATTGAACGAAGCAGAATGGGTCCGATCCCGGTACGAACAACTGAATCTGATTGAAGAAAAGAGATTAGATGCAATCTGTCATGGGCAGTTATATCAGAAAAGAATGAAGAAAGCCTTCGATCAGAAAGTCAGGCTTCGAGAATACCAAGTAGGAGATCTTGTGCTCAAAAGACTCCTCCCTCCTCATACAGACCACAGGGGCAAGTGGACTCCGAATTATGATGGGCCATTCATAGTAAAGAAAGTTTTCTCAGGTGGAGCCTTGATGCTCAGTACTATGGATGGTGAAGACTTCCTGTCCCCTGTGAATTCAGATGCAGTTAAAAAATACTTCGCATAAAATGACCCGTTGGACATAAAAACAGAATGTAAGTCCAGGCAAAAATAGGGCATCCCGACGACTCAAAAACAGAATAAGAGACTCGGGCAAAAATAAGGGACAAAAATAAAAATGTACACCCGCTGAGTTGAAAAGCCGCATTGGACAACTCAGGCAAAAATGGGTATCCCGGTGGATTGAAAACCCGAAAGGGCGATCCACGCAAAATAAGGGAATGAGTGAATAACTGCATTCTGAATTCGTCTGTATCACTTACAACACGGTAAGCATCGAAAGGTTCAAGCATCGGTCAGAATCAGCCTTCTTCAGAAAGCAAGATGAGAAGAACGTCAATGTCATACGAGTCATAGCAAAAGGGAAGCTCCTTGAAGCGTCATCAACATTGCCAGCATCTTTTTGTTTCTCAATTTGTAACGATCTCCTCATTTCAGGGTATCCGTTTCTTTGACTGTATTTGCCCATTCAGGGGCACATAAATTAATGAAATCAGATTTTCAGTCATATTCCATCTCGTACATTTTATTTTCATTTGCAAAATGTCCGATGTCCTTGATATAATGATCGCATAAATACAGATGCGCCTTTTCTAATCACATGCTTGCAGGAAATTTATTACTTACTCCCGGGAGTGTCTAAACTCCTATGATGGAATCCAGTAAGGGATACCTAGGAATACTTGTACGTTTCTTTGCCATGATAGGATTGCAGGTATTCAAAGCGCAGCATGGGGCATGAAAGATTCTCCCCAGCAAGCTGGAAAATCACCACTTACTCGGCATGTCTTCCAAATAGCACCAGAGATGCTTTATCCCCAGTGGAGTTGTCAGTCATCATTCTTCCTCGACCAAGTGTTAGACAGGGAACCATCTCCCCGCAGAGTTTCAGCCTCTATCTAGAAGAGCAATTCCTGAGGATCTCACAACAGAGTGACGAAAGCTCCCACAGACCCCAGCTGGGTCCCTCATTACTAAGATGGGCCTATCAGTGATCTATTTCCTCAAGCATAGTCATATATGTCAGATCTACCAATGATCTCATCCCCAGCTGGGATATCCACTTCAAGCAGATCAGCAAGAGATCTCCACAGCAACGGGATCCGAATCCCGGACCGGTATCTTTGCATAATCATAGCATTCACATCATATTTTCCCCCAGAGCGTAGCATTCCGTCTAATACGGAGCACTACGGCAAAAATCAAACATATTGCATAACCATAAGCCATGTGTCGAATCAAACATTTGTAAATACTGACATTCCATCAACAAAATACAAAATACTTCCCAAACACCCCGGCAGAAAGCCAAAACATTTCCTTTACACTCACAAATACAGATACATGCTCCTTTTGGCACCCGTCTGTGTCATCATTCCCCAGTAAAGTCGCCCGAGCGTTCTCTACAAACAGATGCTTATACATGACAGATGCTTCTTGACACTCGTCTGTGTCATATCCCCAGCAGAAAGCCAAAGCGTCCCCTTTGCACTCACAAATGCATGTTTACATGTATCTACACACTCTTTGGACACCCGTCCGTGTCACCTTCCCTAACATAGTTGCCTAAACACTTTGGGGAACCAAATACATGTTTATAATACACTTTTTCCGACACCCGTCCGTGTCGTGCTCCCCCTAGCAAGTTGAACACTCGTTTGTGTCTCACTCATGTTTACTTATTTCAGATACCTGTCCGTATCTCGTATACGCCACTTAAATCCCCTCAGATTCGACACTCGTCCGTGTTCTTTGTTAACTAGTTGGTACTCGTCCGTATCATCATCTCTGAACATGTGTCAAGCGTTTATTTCTACTGATACTCGTCCGTATCATAGTCTTAAGGATGCTCGTCCGCATCTTTAGTCTATACACCATGACAGACACTTATGCCTTTGTCTTATGAAATTAGACACTCGTCTGTGTCTACCATTCCCCAGAAGAATTCCCGGAAAATCGTAATAAACTATTTCCTTTCTATCTGATATTCGTCCTATGTTATGATATTTTCGGCAGCCGTACCCTGCCAGGTGATCGTCCTTCACCTTTTTGATGATCGTCCTTCATCACCCCCAACAGAGTCTCTATTCTCTAGAACCCCTTCCTATCCGACATTCGTCCTATGTCGTGATATTTTTAGCAGCCGTCCCCTTCTAGGTGATCGTCCTTCACCTCTTGATGATCGTCCTTCATCATTTTATCCGATGGCCGTCCCCATCGTTGATTCTATTATCTGACATTCGTCCTATGTCATGATAAAACCCCAGAGCAGCCGTCCCCTGCTAGTGATCGTCCTTCACCTCTTGATGATCGTCCTTCATCATGCTTATCCGATGGCCGTCCCCATCGTCGACCTTTTCATCCGACATTCGTCCTATGTCGTGATACTTTCGGCAGCCGTACCCTGCCAGGTGATCGTCCTTCACCTTGGATGACCGTCCCTCATCTTTATCCCCAACAAAGCAGCTGTCCCCTGCTAGGTGATCGTCCTTCACCGTTGATGACCGTTCCTCATCATTTATTTCTTCAACCTGATGGTCGTCCCCATCATTCACTTTACCTGTAATCCCCAGAGAGTCTTATATCTTTATTTGATGGTCGTCCCCATCATGATCCCTTTATTTTCCCAGCATGTCGGTCGTCCCCGTCATTACTTCATCCCTAGCAGTCGTCCTCTGCTTGAAGGTCGTCCTCCGTCGCCCGCACTTTATAATCATACTTTGCTTCCTTTTACAATCTATATCCCTTTTCTTCTTCATTCAGTGAGTGCAAATTTTGGACTGTCTTTGGTATTCAACCACAAGTTATCTTGTTTGCCTGTTAAGCCGTTGCTTACATCCTGCACAGCTAACTCATGCTTGAATAGGGGCAGCTGTAAACACCCGAAATTTGCCCTCACTCATTTCACCATGGCTTGTGATCTTTTCATTTGCATAAGTTCAATCATATCATCTCATATTGCATTTTTGCTTCACTACATTGATTCAAAGTCATCTGCATCTAGGGTTTGTGATCTGAGAAATCCATGGGCTATCAATAGCCACTACAAAGGTCTTCATTCATCTCAAGAGGGTCCATGTATGTCCAAGCATCATATAATATTCTCACAAGGTCAAGGAAGTCAAGGAATCACAAGAACTGAGAAAGGCATGGAAGCAGAGCCAGGTTTAACTGCACAGATGACCTAAAATTAGGGTTTTGGTTTCAGAGGCCATAACTCCAATTTTTTTGGTCATTCTTGATTCTATTGGTCTCTATATGTTATGAGGATCATGTATATCAATTTTCATGAAGAAATTCAATGGGGAAGGCATCTGATCACAAGATGACTTCTTGAGCAAGTTAGTGCAAAATCAGGGCATCTGAGGCCCCCAATGACCCAACCAAAGGGGTTTCTCCATCATTTTGAGTGTGTATGATCTTTATTTGATCATAGAAGATGTTATAAGTTCACAAAATTGAATAATTTCAAGCCATTTGCAAAGTTGCCTTTTTGGGAAAGTGACTTATAATGTAAACTTGCCATTTTGGGAAAGTTTTTCAACCTCCTCTTTTTGATTCAAAAATGCTTCAAATGAAAAATCTTTGGTCATGAAAGTTGTAGATTGGATCCTCCCATTTTCAAAGAATACAATAACTCATTCTAATTCATTTTGGATCAAAAGTTATGGCCTTGCAAAGTTGGACAAAATCACTAAATTTTCACTTTTGCACCAAAGGGGGGAAATTGCAAATTCACATGCCAAGCATTTCTATGACTTCAAAATGACTTCTAAGCATCACATAAGCATAATTCATGGCTCATAACTCAGATTTGCCAAAAGATTTATCATTTCTATGCCTTGAATTACAAGTTACATAAGGCATTTCTTCATGAAAGCTTCAAAATTGAATCTTTGCAAAAGGAACTTTTCATGCTTGAATTGAACACTAATTGATCTCAAATCATTCTAGCAACTTCATATGGCTCATGTTGCTGCATTTTGCCCAAGAAATAACAAGATTCTTTGCCTTGGTTCATAAGAAAACTCAAAGAAGGAAATATGCAAGAACCTTGGAAACTCTTGATCAAGACCATCCAGCTCACAAAATCAGATCCAAAGGCCTTCCTTGACTCAAGCTGAGGCAGGACAAGCCCTAAGATCTCCTCTGACCCGAGCCATACCCATAGTACACAAGATCTTGACTTTTTGCATTTTTTCCCATGCCAATCACACTGTGCCACCACCAAATCTCTGCCCAATCAGAGCCTCATATGTGGACCTCAAGCCTTCCAAACAACAACACACACAAGCCAGCAACCTCCCACAATCCAGCATTCCCAAAAACTGTCAAAAACTTCTCCTCTTCGAAACTCTTCACACAACCATCAAACTTCCATTTTTCTTTCACCAACAAATCACATATCATCCATAGAACAAGAATCAACCCTCAAAACAGCCTGAAACATCACATACACAGACCTCCATTTCTGCTACACCAGAACCACACAGCACAAACCAGCCATTTTTATTTTCAAATATTTATTTTCAAATATTTTCAAATATTTATTTTCAAATATTTTCAAATATTTTTCTCAACCAGAAAATAATTTTTTTTTTTTTGCATTAAAAATTATTTTTAAATCATTTAAATGTTTATTTTTAATTAGTTAATGAAAATTAATTAATTAAAAATGCATTTAGGTATTTAAAAATCACCAAAAAATTCACATTGCATTTTAAAACATTTAGAAACATTATCAAACTCTTCAAACAAATTTCTTTTTGGTTCTTGACCTATTTTGAAAATTTTCATTGGAATTAAAGTTATTTAAAGGCAATATTTTGGTCCTAACTTAGAAAAATTCATTCTGCCTAACCATGAAGAGTTTAATGATGGTTCTTCTTGCATTGCATCCTTCATATCATGTAGTTTCTAGGGTAAAATTGGTTTGAATTTATCTTTCATTTTCAATTTAATGTGCATTTTTCCTTTTGAAGTGCCTTGAAACCCTAGTTGATTTGAGAAAATCATAACTTTCATTAGGTTAAGACTTGGGTCCCCTCCTTTGGGCAGTGAATTTGTATAGGGTTAGAGTTCCTTTGATCCCATTTTCAATTTTTTATCTTGTCATTTGCTTCTAATTTTGAATTTTGCATTGCATATTGTGTATAAACCCTAATCCTTGCCTTCCTTTGCATCCATCTCTCATTTGCTTGCCTACATGAACTTACCATGACATTTTGTGCATAAACATGACATATAAGAAATCTTATGACATATTAGAATCATGTTAGATCATTGCATCTTTCATTTTCCATGTTGTGCATTCATTTCATTACATAAACTTTCATGAGCTTTCATGGGTTCAAAGCATGCTTCATTTGCATCCTCATCCTTGTATGATCATCCACAATTCTTGACATGTGTTTGAATCATCTCTTAACATCATTGAAATCATGTTTATGCTTCTGACTTTGGTTTGCATCATGGCATTTCATCTCATTTTCACTGCATTTCACTTTATTATTATTAACTTTTCAGGTGGTAAGTGTTTGAGAAGTGAATTTGCCTTCACTTCTCATAATCTCTTCTCATCTCTTTTATGCATTCATTGCTGCATTTTACTTTTGTATTAGAGTGAGCTTGCTCATTCATGTTCATCTCTTACTTTCTTTCTTCAAGTAACTTATCTTCTTAAGTGAAGTAAGTTAGCTTGTTTCTCTTGCTCCTTCTCCTTTCATCTTGTTCCTCCTTGGTGGCTCTTTAAAGATCTTTCTCTCTTAAGCCTCACAAACCCTAGGATCTCCAAGTATGATAACAATTAGGGTTTGATTAGTTCCCCATTTAGTTTTACCTTTGTGTCATCTTTGAGTCTTCTCTTCTAATCTCATAATCAAGGACTAAACCTTAAAGGTTTTAAGGCTTTGTGATTAAGCTTATGCCTGCATCCTTCTATTAGGATAGAGTGTATAGCTTTAATCCTAAGTGTTAAATCCTTAATGTGTTTAAATCCTTTAATCAATACACTTAATAATCACTAAGACATCAAGCTTGTAACTTGGGCCTTGCATTAGGGTTCTAATTCTTCCATAATTGGTTAAGAAGGACTAACCCTAGTTTTAATGGACAAGTCCCCCTCAAGTTGTCTTACAAACCATAAAATCCACTTCTTAATCTCACCATTAACTAAAATCCACTTTAATAAAGGTTTTGTTTTGTCATGAGGTTAATCCCTAATCATGGATTAAGTTGAGGAGTTTTCCTTAGCTTAAATGTTCTCATCTATTATCCTTCTATTAGGATGGTGTAATGAGTCCATTAACTCCTTGATTATGGCTTAAACTCATTACTTAACACTAAACAAAAACAACAAAAACATCTAAATAATCACAAGTAGGTTAATGATCTTAATCCTACACCATGGTGATTAAGTGTGAGGTGCTTACTTCATACTTAAGGTATTCTCATTACCCCTAATCAGAGGGAAGATGTGATGAGTTTACTAATCCTTGGTTTAGGCTTAGGCTCATTTTCTTATGACAAACTCCAAAAAAGCAATAAAAGATTGAAAACACAAAAACAAACAATAATCGTCTCCTCCGGGATTCTTTTCTCATCATCTTCACTCACAAACGAGAACTCGCTTCTTCCGTCTAATGCAAGACAGTTTGCACCTGAGCCAGACAGGTTATACACTTGAGCATAGACAAGTAGGCAGTTCACAAGTCAATTTATCTTTCAGTATCTTTTGGTCGAACTACGTTGTTCTGACTTCCTCATTGCATGAGAGGATACGTAGGCATAACTTAACAGTTATCGAACAAAAGTCTTTGTATATCCCCCTTCTTTCCAGCATCATTCTTTAAGCCTCATAGTCTTGGGCATTTCATTCTTGTTCTCACACTGACACTTCTTTTATACACTTCACATTTCTTTTACACTGACACTTGTATTTCTTTCCAGCTTTGATACACAGATAGCACTGACACTACCCCCTTTAAACACAAATCTTTTAAGCGTGGATCCCGTCGAGTACGACGGACAATCTGGGTGCTAATACCTTCCCAGGTTGTAACCAACCCTCTTTCTCAGTTTCTCTGGTTCGCAACCGTCTTATCCATCTTTTCTTAGGTTTATGCAGCATTACCTTTCCTTCTGGATAAAAATGCCTAACTGGCGACTCTATTCATTCCTTCTCTTTTCGCCGACCGTTCGCGTCTGTACTCCTTCTGACCTAGGTGTCATTTGGTGGGAGCGACAGCTTGGCGACTCTGCATATCATTTGCATATTCATCATTTGCATCATTTAACATATGTATATTTATTTTTCAGGGTATCCACATCATATCTGGTTTGGTTTTGACCCCTTCTTCTGCATAGACCTCTGCTTCATCAGTTATCTACTTCAGCTATTCTCATCATCACCAGCATCAGCCTGTCAGTGACTCATCACCAGTATCAGCCTTGATCTTCATCAGCACCTATCTTCCTCCTCTTCAGCATTTATGACTACTCCCAGGAAGAGCAACATATCTTACCATTTCTTTGAGCCTGTATTGACTGGTATCAGGCAAGTCCAGTCACTTATCACACCCGACCACAACCCACTGTTTAGAGAACATCATGGAGGCATCCTGGATATGGTTATGGACCTTGACCCTTCTCAGAGGAGCATGATCCACACCTGCCTACAGTTTTATGACCCTCCTTTGAGATGCTTCACATTTCCAGACTTTCAGCTAGGACCTCTGCTGGAGGAGTTTTCATCATTGATTGGAGTACCTGTCATGGGTGGAGTCCCCTTCAACCCAGAGATGCCAGCTCCCAGCAATGGAGAAGTAGAAAAAGCACTGTACCTGGAGCCTGCCTTGATTGAGCAAAGCATGACAACAAAAGCTGGGATCCCTGGTTTGCACTTGGACTTCTTGATTTCTCAGGCTATCCTGAAAGCTTCATTGGGAGAATGGAGGGCAGTCTGTGCACCGTTAGCCCTCAGCATATATGGGGTTATACTGTTTGCAGATGAGCCCGAATTTGTCAGCAAGAATGCCATTCATCTGTTTCTTCTGAGGAACCCAATACCCACATTACTGGGAGATTTCTACTACTCCATTCATCAGAAGAATGAGAAAGAAAGGGGAAAGTTGGTAAGATGTTGTGCTCCTTTGTTTCACACCTGGCTGCTCAAACACCTGCCTAAGTCAGATGCCTTCCTGAATCCCCACCAACAGAAGAATTGGGCCAAAAGGCTCATTGCTTTGACTTCAGATGATATCAGATGGTGCACCCAGAGTACCAAAGGTAAGGACATTATCACCAGCTGTGGACAATACCCAAATGTACCTCTGATAGGAGTAAAGGGTTGCATCAACTACAATCCTTTGCTGTTTAAGAGACAATTGGGCTATGCTTTGGTTCACCCTCCTAGAGTGCAAGATTTAGCTGAGACCATGTATTGTGAAGTAAAACCTAACTCAGCTGATGTCAGACAAGCATCCTGGGCTTGGGACAACGTCCAGACAAAAGGGATGGCTATTCTTGGAAGGTGTAATAATGTTGCTTCAGCTCAGTACTATGACTGGTCCCATGCAAGAGCTCAGATTACTGGAATGCCTTTCACCTTAGAGGACATACCTGGACCCTCAACAGTACAACCTGCAACAACTGTCAGCCTGGAAGAATTTGAGAAGCTGAAGGAAAGAAATGAGAACCTATCTCAGGCTTTGAAGAAGACCCTTTGGGAAAGGAGTGATGGTCGTCTGGATATTGAGAGATTAGAAAAGCTCAGGGTGGAGCATCTCACCAAAATTGAGAAGACAGAGGATTACATCAGGAAAGCAAGAGCTGGGGAGCAAATATTGAAGAATGCCTGTAAAGAGGCCAAGATTCAGAAGGCTAGGACTGAGCTCTATCTGCAAGAAAGTCAGGCTAGGTGGGTCAGGATCACTGAAGCCCGAACACAAGAAGACCAGAAAACTCAAGCCAAGATTGAACAATTGGAGGCCAATGAAAAGAAGCAGCAGGAAGCTTTGTTGGCAGCCCAGAAGGAGATTCCAGAGTTGAAGCTTATGGCAGGGTTGAAGAGATCAAAAGACCAGGACAGGCACAAGAAGCTGACCACTGCCATCGCCACCAGGAACCTCCTCATTAGGACCATTACAGAGCACCCGGCTGATCCTGTGGCTGAGGCACTCCTGAAGGAGGTCAAGGAGGATGAGTTTGGATTGGATGTTTGACTTCTTTGCTTGTTGTTCATTTCCATTTGATGTACTTTTCTCTTTATTGTATTGTGACCCTCCATGGGCATGTGTTGTAAGACAAACTATGTATTATTCCCCCATTTGTAATATATTAGTTTGTTTTCATTGGGCTTCTTTTCTCAGCAACATCAAAGCATCCTCCTCGAGGTCTGGAAAGGTCAAAACCAAGAACCAAACCGGATACCTTGGAAGGCGAATAAGCATACTGCATTGCATACTAACTTTTGTTTTGTTTTGTAGGTTCTGTTATTATCTTTGTTTCTAACTTTGTTGTGATCTCAGGAAACATTGCTCGTCGCCGAGTGTTCCCTGTCAACCGCGCGCACCGGTACCCTACTCGCAACAACCTTCCTGGTATTCAAATGGAGCAAGTACAGCAAGATCTGACCGAGGTCAGAAATAAGATGGCTAATGAAAGAGTGGAGATGAGAAACCAAATGAATCAATTCATGGTTGTGATGACTGGCTTGGCCCAGAGCCAGGAAAGGTTAAGGGAATTGGTGGAAAGACAAACTCCCCATCTTGGAACTGGAGGAACTAGCAACAATGAATGGGGTCAGCCTCATATTAATCCACCAGTATTTGGACCTCATCTGGATCCGGGAGTCAACATCCCTAGAAATGTGCAAGGAAATACTGCTGGGGGGAGAATCTTGCAAGAAGATCCCCAAGAAGAGCAGTTTACTGTTATGGGAGCTGGAGATGAAGTCTATGACAGGAGGTTAGATGAAATTGCTGAGAAGTTGAGATCTTTGGAGTCTCAGAATTCCTTGGGCTTCGATGTAATGGATATGGGACTAGTGGATGGGGTGAGAATTCCCCACAAATTCAAACCCCCGTGCTTTGAGAGATATAATGGAACCTCTTGTCCACGAACTCACCTGCAGTCTTTCCTGGGACGACTTAAAGCTTATACTATGGATGAGAAGCTGTGGATGTTCTACTTTGAAGACAGTCTGACAGGGGCTTCAAGAGAGTGGTATTCACACTTGACCAGGGCTACCATTAGATGCTGGAAGGACTTAGTTGAAGCCTTCATCAGGCAATATCAATACAATCTGGACATGGCTCCTAACAGGACCCTTCTGATGGGAATGTCTCAATCCTCCCGAGAAAGCTTCAGGAAATATGCCCAAAGGTGGAGACAGCTTGCTGCTGCTGTCCAACCACCCATGTCAGAAAGAGAAATGGCCGACATGTTCATGAATACTTTGCAAGGAACATATATTGATAGACTGGCTGCCTTTTCCTCTACCAGTTTTGCTGACGTAGTTATAGCTGGGGAAAGGATTGAAAGCCTTTTAAAAATGGGCAAAATTTCTAATAGTGGTACAAGTTCATCCAGTAATCCCAGGAAGCCTTTTGCGGGACCCCGAAGAGCGGGTGAGACAAATTCCATTCATACAAGCAAGGGCAGGCCTCAGTATGTTCACCGGTCAGTAGCAGCAGTCACCATTCCAGCTCCGATTCCTCAGCAATCAGCATATCCTCAACAACAACAACCACAATATCAACAACAAGTTCAGTATCCGCAACAGAGAACCTACAACAACAACAATAGCAATCAACAACAACGATCCTTCCAGCAAAGACCATCACAGGAAAACAGGGTGATTGACCCTATCCCTATGCCTTATGCTTCCTTATTGCCACAATTCCTGAAGCTTAACTTGGTTGAGTTAAGGACGTTGGCGCCACCAGATCCTCTCAACCTCCCAAAGAAATATGATGTCAATGCCAGGTGTGCCTTTCACTGCAACGCGCCTGGTCACAATACTGAGAAGTGCAGAGCATTACAGATGAAAGTCCAAGATCTGGTGGATTCTAAAGCCCTCAACTTTGCACCTCCTCCGAATGTCAACAGAAATCCTATGCCTAATCATGGCGGGCCAAGGATTAATGCCATTGAGGAAGACAAACCATCTACCTTGATCACTAGCGTTACATAAATTCGAACACCTTTGGTCGAAATTAAAGCTCGGCTTTTAGAGTGCCAAATGTTCCCCGGGTGTGAGCTCGGCTGTGGGTATTGCAACATTGCAGTCAATGGGTGTGAAAGGCTGAGGGGAGGCATAGATGGTCTAATTAAAGATGGTATCCTTCAGATTTCAACAATGGCGCCTACAAATCCAGCAATTCCTTTAACAACAATTCCCGATTCTTCTACAACAGCAACAACAGTCATTCCTACCAATTCATCAACATCACCAGCAATTGTTCCGTCCATCACTTCAGCATGTCAAATTTCAACAACTGTTTCCTCTACAACATCAGCATCCATTTTATCAAAGGAATCTACTACAACGCCAGCAAAAATTAACGAAGATGTCTCAACAGTTACAATCTACTATGACCCATCAAATGCTCCTCCCAGCAGCAATTTCCAACAACAAACCGTGGCACCTTGTCGCTCCCGACAAATGAAAATGGATCAAATGAAGGTACAGACGCGAACGGTCGGCGAAGGGAACAGTGAGAACACACAGCCGTGAACTCACTGGAGAATGAAAAGAGTCGCCAGCTAGGCATTTTTATCCCGGAGGAAAGGTAATGCTGCATAGACCTGGAAAGACACGGATAAGACGGTTTGCGAACCAGAGAGACTGAGAAAGGGGGTTGGTTACAACCTGGGAAGGTATTAGCACCCAGATTGTCCGTCGTACTCGACGGGATCCACGCTTAAAAGATTTGTGTTTTAAAGGGGTAGTGTCAGTGCTATTTGTGCATAAAAGAGCTGGAAAAGATGTACAGGTGTCAGTGTAAAGAAATGCAAAGTGTGATATATACAGTGTCAGTGTAGGAACAAAGATGAGATGCTCATGATAATGAGGCTAAAGAATGAAGCTGGAAAGAGGGGGAATGGACAGAGACTTTTGTTCGATAACCGTTAAGTTATGCCTACGTATCCTCTCGTGCAATGAGGAAGTCAGAACACCGTAGTTCGACCCAAAGAGACTGAAAGGATTGACTGGTGAACTGCTTGCAGTCTATGCTCAAGTGTATGATCTGTCTGGCACAGATGCAAACTGTCTTGCATTAGACGGAAGAAGCAAGTTCTCGGTTGTGAGTGAAGATGATGAGAAAAGAATCCCGAAGGAGACGATTATTGTTTGTTTTTGAGTTTTCAGTCTTTTATTTCTTTTTGGAGTTTGTCATAAGATAATGAGCTTAAACCTAAATCAATGGATTTGGTAAACTCATCACATCATCCCTCTGATTAGGGGTAATGAGAATTACCTCAAGTGTGAAGTCAGATTCTCACACTTAATCACCTTTGATGTAGGGTTAAGATCATTAACCTACTTGTGATTAATTAGATGTTTTTGTGATTTTTGTTTAGTGTTAAGTAATGAGGTTAAGCCATAATCAGGGATTTAACAGGCTCATCACACTATCCTAAAAGAAGGATAATAGATGAGGGTGTTTAAGCTGAGGAAGGATCCTCAGCTTAATCCATGATTAGGGATTAAACTCATGACAAAACAAGCCTTTGATTAAGTGGATTTTATTAATGATATGATGATGAAGTGTTCTTTATGATTTGTAAGACAACTTGAGGGGGACTTGTCCATTAACTTTAGGGTTAGTCCTTCTTAACCAATTAAGGAAGAATTAGAACCCTAATGCAAGGCCCAAGTTACAAGTGTAATGTCTTGATGATTATTAGATGGATTAATTAAGAGAGTTCAACACCTTAAGGGTCCAAGACTTAGGGTTAAAGTTATACACTCCATCCTAAAAGAAGGATGCAGGCATGATCTTAATCACAAAGTCTTAAAGCCTTGAGGGTTTAGTCCCTGATTATGAGGTGAGGGGAGATGACTCAAGGAGAGACACAAAGGTAAAAACTATGGGGGAGACTAATCAAAACCCTAATTCATTATCATGCTTGGTTGGTCCTAATGTTTGTGAGGTTTTCAAGAACAATCTTCAGATGAACCACCAGGAAGCAGATGAACAAGATCAAGAGAAGCAAAGTGACTTGCTTCATTCAAGAAGTCAAGTCACTTGAAGAAAGAAAGTGGGAGGAGGAAGAATGAGCAAGCTCAAACTCAAACACACATAAGAATGCAGCAAGGTATGCAAGAGAGATGAGAATAGAGGTTATGAGAAGTGAAGGCAAATTCACTTCTCAAGTTACTTACCACCTGCAATGTTAGAAAGAAATGCAATGCAATGCAAGAGGAGATGAAATGGCATGAGGCAAAGCACAACCAGAAGCATGGTGATGATGATTATGATGCCATGAGGTGCTATGAACATGAGACAAGACAATGAGATGTTCATACAAAGTCATGGATGCAAATGATGCAAGTTGAGGAGCATGGACAAACATGAAATGTTATGAAACATACAAGACAAATGACATGGCAAATATGCAATGCAATGATCAAACATGATTCATACATGTCTTAAGATGTTAAATGAATCATGAGAATGCACAAAATGTAATGGCAAGTCATGTTATGCAAGAGAATGCAAGAGGGATGCAAATGAAAGCCCAAATTAGGGTTCATGGATCAAACATCACACATAAACCAAAAACAGAAGCAAACCTTAACATAAAAAATGGAAAATGGTACCCAAAGAAACCCTAGACCTATAATGAATCACTGCCCAAAGGAGAATTCTCAACTCTCAACCAAACTCAAGTTATGAATTTTGCAAGTTATTAGGGCTTTTTAGGGTTTGTAACAAAAGAAATGCCAATCAATTAGAAAATGCAAGATCAAATCATGGCCTTTTTATCCTTGAAAGTTCATGCTAAATGGAAAACAATGCAAGAAGAATCAATGTCTCAACCTTCACCAATAGGCAGAAATGAATTTTCAAACTTATGAACAAAATAATGCATCAAAAATGATTTAATTCAATGAAAAATTCTTAAAATGCATCAAGATCAAAAAAGAAATTTGGTTTGAAGGTTGGACAATGTTTCTAAATGTCTTAGAACATTTCATGAATTTTTTTGTAATTTTTAAATACCTAAAAGTATTTTTAATTAATTAATTCTCATTAATCAATTAAAAATAATCTCTTAAATATTTAAAAATACTTTTTTAATGATAAAAATAAAATAAAAATATTTTTTGTGTCATAAAAATTAATAAAACCTTAAAGAAAAAGTTTCATAATTTTTATGATTTTTTAACTATTTTAAAATAATTATACAAATTAAATGCAAGAAAAATGAATTAAAATTAAATTAAAGTGAAAGTATGCAGAATGGACGCATGAGATTGATTCTGGGTTCAAAAGTGTTGACTGCGCGCGCTAGTGGAGGGCCAGGATTCGTTCTGAGCTAATTACACTTAATTAGAATTAACCACGTGGATTAGGGTTAAGTGGGTGATCTGAGCCATCAAAAAGGGTGGGAAGTCAACCAGTCAACGCGTATCAATGGCTCAAATTCAAACCAGCATTAATTGCTGTAATTAGGGCAAACTAATCTCAGGTGGCCGGAGAAGACTTCCGGTCGTCTTCTCCGGCCAGAAGGTCACCTGAAAAATCTCAAAACCTCTCAAAACGTAATATAAATGAAACCTAAGACATGGGAAATGATCTCCATCACCTCACGAGCTAAACCCCTCTCCCAAAACACATTTATCTTTCCTAAATCATCTGAATCGAAGAAACTAAGTTCTAGGGTTCGTAAGCTTCAAACAGAAATTAAATCCTTAAAACGCAACCATTTCAAAAACTAAAGGTACCAGAATGATCAGGCAAGCATGAAGAACAAGTTTGTAACATAAAAAGAGATTTCTGGAAAAAATTATTTTCGAGCTACCTGAGGTTTGAAGCTCTTGATTTAGGAACTTTCAGGCCTCCTCTCCTTGCTCAATCTACTCCTTAGGACCTTCTGATGATGTTGGAATACCTTGGAACAATTTAAGTAAGCTGGATGGTGAGATTCGAATGCTCCTGCTCCAAGCTCAGTCAATAATGGCAAATGAGATTCTGGCTGATTCAGGCCATGGTGATGAGTTGTTTGAGATCCTGAGGGTTAATGGAGAAGATCTATGGTGTTTGTTTGGGTGTTTGTGGCTTGTGGGGAGAGATTCGATAGAATCTGCAGCTTGAGGTGAGAGATGGCAGCAAGAGTTTCTGGCTGTTTCAAGCTTGGGCTTTGGGTGCTTTGTGATCTATGAGGCCAGGTGAGATGAATGGTGAAGTTAGTTTTTGTGTTTTCAGGCTGTGTAGAGAGATTCGATAGAAGTTGCAAAATGGAAGGTTTTTCTTGTAAGTGATGAATGGTGTGGTTTCAGCCTTAGCTCTTGATATATTCAGCTTGCAAATTGATAACTTATTTTAATCCTATAGGTCAGATGATGTGACCTGGCCTATAGTGATTGGTAAGTTTACTTTTTGCAAAATGTCCATTTCTTTGTAAGAGAAAGCATGGCTTGATCTAGGCTGGGTACAAGGCTAGGGCTGGCGCAGCATGGGGTGGAGAGTGAGCTAGCTTGACCCAAGGCTCAATGCAGCAAGTTGGTGAAAAGCTCATGAGTGTTTTGCAACTTGGTTAGCTTTATGGATCACATGTGATAAAGTCTTGTTATGCAAACCAAACCATGAGCAAACTTGATCAAATTCTGATTTTTGTGACTTAGAGGATGTTTACATAATGGTTTGACATGAATTAGAGGCTGCATAATGCATTGGTCCAAGATTTTGCAAAGTTTCCAAATGAGGCATGCCTTGAAAATTAATGATTTTTGCTAACTTTGCATTGCCATAACTTTTGATCCATGAAGAGTTTGATCATGTTCTTGTACTTTTTGAAAAGGGAAAGATGAGATCTACAACTTTCATGACCAAAGTTTTTCCATTTGAGGCCTTTTTGGATCATGAATCAAGGCTTGAAAATTGACCTAAAATGAGGCATTCTTGAAAAGTCAACTATACCCAAAAAGTCAACATTTGCAAAAACCCTAAATTCCTGATTTTTATGAACTTCAAACTTCTTCCATGATCAAATAAAGATCATATACACTCAAAATGATGAAGATCACCCATTGGTTGGGTCATTGGGGGCCTCAGATGCCCTGATTTTGCACTGACTTGTCTGAAAAGTCAACTCTTGATCAGATGACTTCCCCAAGGAATTTCTTCATGAAAATTGATATGCATACTCCCTATACCATATAGAGACCAATGGAAACAAGAATGACCAAAAAATTTGGGGTTATGGCCTCTGAAACCAAAACCCTAATTTTCAGTCAACTGTGCAGTTCATCCTGGCTCTGCATCCACTCAAACCCTAGCTCTTGTGATCCCTCTGCAATTTTGACTTTGTGAGGATGTAACATGATATAAGAACACACATGGACCCCTTTGAGTTGATTAGTGGCCTTTGGAATGGCTCAAGATGCCCTGAGGTTGCTCAGATCACAAACCCTAGGTGCAGATGCCTTAGAAACTATCCAGTGAAACCAAATGAGACATGAGATGATGTGATTGTGTTTATGCATATGAGATGACCACAAGTCATGTGTGAATGGGTGAGGGCAAATTTGGGGTGTTTACAGCTGCCCCTATTCAAGCATGAGTTAGCTGTGCAGGTTGTAAGCGGCGGCTTAACAGGCAAACAAGATAACTTGTGGTTGAATACCAAAGACAGTCCAAAATTTGCACTCACAGAAATGAAGAAGAAAAAGGGATATAGATTGTAAAAGCAAATAAAGTATATTGTAAAGTGTGGGCGACGGAGGACGACCGTCGAGCAGAGGACGACTGCTGGGTAAACGGGGACGGCCGACATGCTGGGGAAAGTGTGTAAAATAAAGCGATGACGGGGACGACCGACATGCTGGGGATAAAGGATAAAGCTAAGACGGGGACGGCCGACTAGCTGGGAAACTAAGATAATATGATGGGGACGACCATCAAGATAAAGTAGTAACATTCTCTGGGGATTGGTGAAACATGACGGGGACGGCCATCAAGTTCACAAAGGTAAAGTAACCAACGATGGGGACGGCCATCGGGTTAAAAAAGAAAAGGGACCACGACGGGGACGGCCATCGGGTTAAAGAATAAATGAAATAAACAGATGATGGGGTACGGCCATCAAAGGTGAAGGACGATCACCTAGCAGGGGACGGCTGCTCTGTTGGGCATAAAAGAAATATGATGGGGACGACCATCAAAGGTGGAGGACGACCACCTGGCAGGGTACGGCTGCCAAAATATCAACGATGGGGACGGCCATCGGATAGAAAAGGTCAACGATGGGGACGGCCATCGGACGAGCATGATGGAGGACGACCATCAAGAAGTGGAGGACGACCACTCAGCAGGGGACGGCTGCTCTCAAAGTTTATCATAACACAGGATGAGTGTTAGACAACTAAAATCAACAATGGGGACGGCCATTGGATAAAGTGATGAAGGACGATCATCAAAAGGTGGAGGACGACCACCTAGCAGGGGACGGCTGCTAAAATCAACGATGGGGACGGCCATCGGATGAGCATGATGGAGGACGACCATCAAGAAGTGGAGGACGACCACTTAGCAGGGGACGGCTGCTCTCAAAGTTTATCATAACACAGGACGAGTGTTAGATAAGAAGGAAATTTGACTGCGATCTACTGGGGATATAGTAAATACGGACGAGCGTTTACATCCAAGAAACAAAAGGTATAAGTGTTTGGTATTGTGTATAGATTAAAGATGCGGACGAGCATCCTTAAGACTATGATACGGACGAGTATCATGTAGAAACAAACTGACACGTGCTCAGAGCTGATGATACGGACGAGTATCAACTGGTTAACAAGGAACACGGACGAGTGTTGCATCTGAAAGTATCCTTCTGGGGAATAGTAGACACAGACGAGCATCTATATTCACGAAGACATAAGTGTTTGACACGGTGTATGGATTAAAGATGCGGACGAGCATCCTTAAGACTATGATACGGACGAGTATCATGTAGAAACAAACATTAGACGCAATGTTCTGAGATGATGGTACGGACGAGTACCAACTGGTTAACAAAGAACAAGGACTACTGTCAAATCTGCGGGGATATACATGGTGTATATAAGATACGGACGAGTATCTGAGTAGGTGTACCAATGAGTAGTGAGTATATAATGTATAGGTGAGTGTTTATCTGCTGGGGATATGACACGGACGGGTGTCAGGAAAGTGTATATACAAGTATAGGCGACCACGCTGGGGATATGACACGGACGGGTGTCAAGAAAGTGTATAGGTATATGTAAGTGCAAAGAGGGTGTCTTTGGCTTTCTGCTGGTGACACGACACGGACGAGTGTCAGGATGTATCTGCAATACTGGTGATCTTGGTTTGTAAAGTGTATTCAGGCAACCTGCTGGGAAATAATGATACGGACGGGTATCAAAAAGGAGATATGCACTGGTGTTTGTGATATGGGGCAACTGCTTTTGCTGGGACTCTGATGGGGATGTATTCTGTATGCCGACAGATTGTCAATATTTTACAAGTGTTCAACTCACAACATGACTTATGATTATGCTATGCATTTGATTTTTTTGCCGTAATGCTCCGTATTAGACGGAATGCTACGCTCTGGGGGTGAATATGATGCGAATGCTATGATTATGCAAAGAGGCACCGATCCGGGATTCGGATCCCGTTGCTGCAAAGATCTCTGATCGATCTGCTTGAAGTGAACATCCCAGCTGGGGATGAGATCATTGATAGATCTGTAGTTGTATCTGCTTGGGGATATACGTCATCGATTGACATATTCTTATAATACGGGACCCAGCTGGGGTTTGTAGAAGCTTTCTCTCTCTCTGTTGTGACTTCTTTGTGCGCTGCTTTTCTGAATAGAGGCCTGAAGCTCTGTGGGGAGATGATTCCCTGATTTCTGTATTCTGTTGAGGAAGAATGGCAACCCGGCTGGGGAAGTGAGAGGCAACTCAGCTGGGGAGAGCAATGGGGAGCAACTCAGCTGGGGATAGAGCATTTCGGATGCCGATATCTTTTGTAGATTTGCCAGCTTGCTGAGACGTAACTTGTATGCCCCAAGTTGTGTTCTGGGTACCTGCAATCCTGCGAAGATAAAGAAACGCACAAATGGTCCCGAGGTATCTTTTACTGAGATTCCGTCATAGGAAATAAGTACTTTCGAGAGTAAGTATATTCCCTGCAAGCATGTGTTTTATTTTTAGAGAGAGGCATCTGTACTTATGCAATTGTGTTTTTTTAGAGACATCAGACAACTCTTTGCAAAACATAAAATGTAAAAAACGAGACATGACTGAAAATCTGATTATATTAATTCGTGTGCCCTGAATTGGCAAGATACAGTCAGAGAAACATATCTCCTGAAATGAGGAGATTGTTACAAATTGAGAAATAAAGTGCTGGCGGTGCTGGCGATGCTTTCAAGGAGCTTCCTCTTCTGCTATGACTCGTATGACAATGACGTTCTTCTCGTCTTGCTTTCTGGAGAGAGTTGATTCTGATTGCAGCTTGATCCCTTGGAGCTTACCAAGTTGTAGGTGATACAGACGAATTCAGAATGCAGTTGTTCGCTTATTCCCTTATTTTGCATGGATCGCCCTTTCGGGTTTTCAATCCATCGGGATACCCATTTTTGCCTGAGCTGTCCAATGCGGCTTTTCAACTCAGCGGGTGTACACATTTTTTTTTAATTATTTCCCTTATTTTTGCCCGAGTCTTTTATTCTGTTTTTGACTCGCCGGGATGCCCTATTTTTGCCTGGACTTACATTCTGTTTTTATGTCCAGCGGGTCATTTTATGCGAAGTATTTTTTAACTGCATCTGAATTCACAGGGGACGGGAAATCTTCACCATCCATGGTGCTGAGCATCAGTGCTCCACCAGAGAAGACTTTCTTCACAACAAATGGTCCTTCGTAATTGGGAGTCCACTTGCCCCTGTGGTCTGTATAAGGAGGGAGGATTCTCTTCAGTACAAGATCTCCCACCCGGTACTCTCGGTGCCTGACTTTCTGATCGAAGGCCCTCTTCATTCTTTTCTGATATAGCTGCCCGTGACAGATTGCAGCCAATCTTTTCTCTTCGATCAGACTTAGCTGTTCGTATCGGGCCCGAACCCATTCTGCTTCGTTTAGCTTAACATCCATCAGTACCCGTAGGGAGGGTAGTTCAACTTCAACAGGTAGGACTGCTTCCATGCCATACACAAGTTGATACGGTGTTGCCCCAGTGGATGTCCTGATTGATGTGCGGTACCCATGCAAGGCAAACGGTAGCATTTCATGCCAATCTTTGTAAGTGACTACCATCTTCTGCACAATCTTCTTGATATTCTTATTTGCTGCCTCAACAGCGCCGTTCATCTTTGGCCTGTAAGGAGAAGAATTGTGATGTTGGATCTTGAAGTCCCGGCACAGCTCTGCCATCATTTTGTTGTTCAAGTTGGAACCATTATCAGTAATGATTCGCTCGGGCACTCCATACCGACAGATGATATCTCTTTTCAGAAATCTGGCTACCACTTGCCTTGTGACATTTGCATATGAGGCTGCTTCAACCCACTTTGTAAAATAATCGATGGCGACCAGGATGAATCTGTGGCCGTTCGAAGCAGTTGGCTCAATTTTGCCAATCATGTCAATGCCCCACATAGCAAAGGGCCATGGTGAAGACATTATGTTCAGGGGATTGGGAGGCACATGCACCTTGTCTGCATAAATCTGGCATTTATGGCATTTTCTGGCGTAAGCACAACAGTCTGCATCCATTGTGATCCAGTAATAGCCTGATCTTAACAACTTTTTAGCCATGGCATGCCCTCCTGCATGGGTACCAAAGGATCCTTCGTGCACTTCATGCATCAACAAATCTGCTTCTGTCTTGTCAACACATCTGAGGAGTACCATATCAAAGTTCCTCTTGTATAAAGATCCATCAGTGTTCAGAAAGAAACTTCCAGCAAGCCTTCTTAAAGTCTTTTTATCATTGGAAGATGCCCCAGGTGGGTACGTTTGACCCTCCAAGAAGCACTTGATGTCATGGAACCAAGGCTTATCATCTTTAGCAATATCTGCTGCAAATACATATGCTGGTCTATCAAGTCTCGATACTGAAATCTGAGGTACAAAGTTAGCAGCTTGAACTTTGATCATGGATGAAATGGTAGCAAGAGCATCCGCAAACTGATTCTCGTCCCGAGGGATATACTCAAGCTTGACTGTTGTGAAGAAAGTCAATAACCTTCTTGTATAATCCCTGTTAGGTATCAGATGATCTTGGTGGGTGTACCATTTTCCGTTGGTCTGATTGACTACCAAAGCTGAATCTCCGAATACGGTCAATATCTTGATCCTGAGGTCAATGGCTTCCTCAAGACCCATAATGCAAGCTTCGTATTCAGCTTCGTTGTTAGTGCAGTTGAAAGTGAGCTTTGCCGAGAAAGGCATGTGAACCCCTTTAGGTGTAATGAGTACTGCACCAACACCACGGCCATTCATGTTGACAGCCCCATCAAACATCATAGTCCATTCTTCTTCTGGGTCGGGCCCTTCAGTGTGAATAGGCTCTTCATGATCTTTTGCTTTAATGAACATGATGTCTTCATCGGGGAAGTCGAACCTCATAGGCCGGTAGTCATCAATGGGTTGCTCAGCAAGATATTCAGATAGTACACTGCCCTTGATGGCTTTCTGAGATGTGTACTGTATGTCGTATTCTGTGAGAATCATCTGCCATCTTGCAACCCGTCCGGTAAGAGCTGGCTTCTCGAAAATGTACTTAACTGGATCCATTTTTGAGATTAATAAGGTAGTGTGGGTCAGCATATACTGTCTCAGTCGGCGAGCAGCCCACGCTAAAGCACAGCAAGTTTTCTCGAGCAGTGAATAACGCTGTTCACAGTCGGTAAACTTTTTGCTTAGGTAGTATATTGCATACTCTTTTCGACCAGACTCGTCATGCTGACCTAGTACACACCCCATCGATTCTTCTAATACTGTCAAGTACATAATCAGAGGTCTTCCTTCAACTGGAGGCATAAGGATTGGAGGTTCTTGCAAATACTCCTTGATCTTGTCAAAAGCTTTCTGGCAGTCTTCGTTCCACCTGACCGTTTGCTCCTTTCTTAACAGCTTGAATAAGGGTTCACAAGTTGCTGTAAGGTGAGATATGAACCGTGAAATGTAGTTCAATCGACCTAAGAACCCTCGAACTTCTTTCTCAGTTTTCGGTGCAGGCATTTCTTGAATAGCTTTGACTTTATCAGGGTCAACTTCAATCCCTTTCTCACTTACAATAAAGCCCAGCAGCTTACCGGATCGCACCCCGAATGTGCATTTGTTGGGGTTCAACTTTAGTTGGTATTTCCTCAGACGCTTGAACAACTTGAGCAGATTCACCAGGTGATCTTCCTCTGTAAGGGACTTGGCGATCATATCATCCACATAACATTCGATTTCCTTATGGATCATGTCATGAAACAATGTTACCATAGCCCGTTGATACGTTGCACCAGCATTCTTCAGTCCGAATGGCATCACTTTATAACAGAACGTGCCCCAAGGTGTGATGAATGTTGTCTTCTCCATGTCTTCAGGTGACATCTTGATCTGATTGTATCCCGAAAATCCATCCATGAAGGAAAATACCGAGAACTGAGCCGTGTTATCCACCAATACATCAATGTGAGGTAATGGGAAGTCATCTTTCGGGCTGGCTCTGTTCAGATCCCGGTAATCAACACACATTCTTACTTTTCCGTCCTTCTTAGGCACAGGTACTATGTTAGCAACCCACGGAGGATAGCTAGTCACAGCAAGGAACCCGGCGTCCCATTGCTTTTGTACCTCTTCCTTGATTTTCATAGCCATGTCTGGGCGAGTTCGGCGCAACTTCTGTTTGACTGGTGGGCATTCTTCCCTCAAAGGCAGCTTATGCACAACAATATCGGTATCCAACCCTGGCATATCTTGGTAGGACCAAGCAAACACATCAACATACTCTTGAAGCAGATCTATCAGCTGTCTCTTCACTGAGTCTTGCAGGCAGGCCCCGATTTTGACTTCTTTCACGTCTTCCTCCGTACCAAGATTAATCACTTCAATCTCCTCCTGATGAGGAGTAATAACTTTTTCCTCCTGTCTCAGCAACCTGGCTAGCTCTTCAGGAAGCTCATATTCTTCATCAACCCCTTCATCAGCTTGATTGATCGGATTGTCAAAGTCATACGATGTCATAGTTGTGCTGTTGTCGGTGTTGTCTGGAAGGCACTCTCTGCAAGGGTTAAGTCGGTTCATTTTAGTGATTGATTTTAATCTTGCTTTAGAAAAAAGTGAAATGAAGTTATCATTTTGAAAACACCGCCATTTATTTTTGTACAAAAAGAAAAATGGAAAAACAGTGAGCAGAAAAGAAAAAGACTCGTTTGCAAAAAGATTGTCTGATATTTCATTAATTTAATCTTGTTTGCACAAAAGTACAGATGGCCCTGATTACAAAATGAGTCTTGTCATCTTGGGCAAGATGCAAGACTTTGATGCATGCTATATAAAAAATACAGGAAATAATAATTACTCTGATCGAGTAACTCTTATAATTTCCTGGGAAGACCAGTTCGAGACACTGCTCCCCGGGATCTTTGGACGAATCCAATTCTCCAGATTGCGCTCCTCTTCCAGCTCGTCTTCCAGACAGTTGATAGCATCGGGAGTAAGCATCCCCCCACTGACGAAACCAGGCTCTGCAGCATCCTTTGCCTGATGTTGAGTTGGTCTGTAACCCAACCCAAATTTGTCCTTCTTCTCCTCCACAGCTAAAACCTTGCCCCAGCCTTGGGCAGTTCCTTCTTCAACAACCTTCCGGGCTTGTTGATAAGACGACATCGGGGTACCGGATACAGCAGATGCTTCATTCACATTCAAAGCTTCAAACCCCTGGCTCATTGTTTCATGGATCTCTCCATCCATTTCAATGTACTTGTAGGTAGCCAGGTGGCTAACAAAGATGTCCTCTTCTCCACAGATTGTGACAACTTGACCCTCCCACTCAAATTTTAACTTTTGGTGAAGGGTAGACGTTATAGCGCCAGCGGCGTGGATCCAGGGTCTACCCAACAAACAGCTGTAGGCGGGCTGAATGTCCATCACATAAAAGATAGTTTTAAAAGTCTGCGGGCCAATTTTCACGGGCAGCTCAATCTCTCCCAGAACCGATCTCTTTGAGCCATCAAAAGCTCTAACCACCAGGTTGCTGGGTCTCAATGCCAATCCATCATATTCTAACTTCACCAGAGCCTTCTTTGGTAAGACATTTAGGGAGGAACCTGTGTCCACCAGCACATGAGAAAGGACAGCTCCTTTGCATTCCATAGTTATGTGCAAGGCTTTGTTGTGGTTACGACCATCCACTGTCAAATCAGAATTGGTAAACCCTAGCCCGTTGCTAGCAGTAACATTCCCAACCACCGTTTCCAACTGGTTGACAGTAATCTCCTCTGGCACGTAAGCTGCGTGCAGGACTTTCAGTAGTGCATTCCGATGGGCTTCGGAGCACATGAGCAGTGAGAGGATGGAGATTTTGGATGGAGTTTGGTGAAGTTGATCCACAACTTTATAATCACTCTTCTTGATGATCCGCATAAACTCATCAACTTCCTGATCAAATGGAGTCTTCAGGGCTTCTTTGGCAGCTGGATCTTCCTGCACCGGTCCTTTACCCTTTGCCTTGGCAGCAGCTTCTGCTTCGGCAGTGGGTCTTTGGACTTGTGAAGCGAAGAGACGTCCGCTTCGAGTGAAGCCTCCGCCTCCCCCCACATTATCAACTTGTGGTGCAGGTGATGATGTTTCCAGAGTGATTCTTTTCCCTTCACAGTACAAGTCAGAGCCATAGTGCCAAGGGATGGCCCTATTGCTTTCATATGGTACAGGTCCAGGTACCGTGACGGTAACTGGACTGATTGCTGCTGCTGAAGGGACTGTTATTGTTTGTGGATCATAAAAGATTGTAACTGGTGCTCTGGCGGGAGCAGCACCTTCTGAATGGTAGGCAGAATTATTTTCAGGATCATAGAATATGGTGACGGTAGAGACATCTTCATGATTGTTTGCTGGAGTTGTAGGAGGTACCGTTGGAAGGACTGTTGTTGTTGTTGATGGAGAGTCGAAATGGAATGAAGCTGAAGTTGTAGCAGGAGTAACTGTTGTAAGCTGATCATTTGGTAGGACAGATGGAGTACTTGCTGATGCTGCTGATGAATTATCGGGAACAATTGTTGTTGCATTTGTAGGAGGATCTGAAACCGTTGTCGATGGAGTTGCTTGAGTTGCCGGAAATGATGTAGTGATCTGTAGCAGGCCATTCTTAATAAGGCTGTCAATGCCATTCCTCAAGTCTTCACACCCATTCCAAGAAATATTGCAGTAGGGGCACCCTAGTTCACACCCCGGAAATATATTGTTTTCACGGAGTTGAGCTTTGATTTCCACCAATGGTGTCCTGATCTGATCCACACTGGTTATGAAATAAGACGGTGTGTCTTCTTCAATTGCGTTAATACGGGGACCACCATGGTGTGGCATTGGGTTTTTGTTGACATTGGGCGGAGGTGCAAAGTTCAGAGCCTTGGAGTCTACCAAGTCTTGTACCTTCATATGCAGAGCTCTGCATTTTTCTGTACTGTGACCAGGTGCGTTGGAATGAAAAGCACACCTAGCATTGGAGTCATAGTTTCTTGGTAGACTATTAGGGTCCGGAGGTGCCAAAGTTCTTAGCTCAACCAAGTTGAGTTTCAGAAGTTGTGGCAGCAAGGCAGCATACGGCATTGGGATCGGGTCGATCACTCTGTTAGCTTGGGATGGCCTCTGTTGAAATGGCCTCTGTTGATTGTTGTTGCTATTGTTGTTGTTGTAGTTGCTTCTTGGAGGATATTGATTCTGATGATACTGAGGTTGTTGTTGGAAGTTTTGTTGAGGAGGTTGATAGACTGGCTGTGGATGAGCTGGAGCAGGGATAGTGACTGCTGCTATGGACCTTTGAACATATTGGGGCCTACCCCTGTTGGTATGAATGGCATTGGTCTCGCCAGCTCTTCTAGGGCCTGCAAAAGGCTTCCTTGTACTGCTGGACGAACTGGCGCCATTATCGGAAATTTTACCCATTTTTAACAGGCTTTCAATTCTCTCCCCAGCTATAACAACATCTGCGAAGCTAGTGGACGAGAAAGCAGCCAACCTGTCAATATAGGTTCCCTGAAGGGTATTCATGAACATATCAGCCATCTCTCTTTCAGACATAGGTGGCTGGACAGCAGCAGCAAGCTGTCTCCATCTTTGAGCATATTCTCTGAAGCTCTCTCTTGATGATTGTGACATCCCCATTAGGAGGGTCCTATTGGGTGCCATATCCAGATTATACTGATACTGTCTGATGAAGGCCTCTGCCAGGTCCTTCCAGCATCTTACAGTTGCTCTTGTCAGATGGGAATACCATTCCCTTGATGCTCCAGTCAAGCTATCTTCGAAGTAGAACATCCACAATTTCTCGTCCATGGTGTAAGCTTTTAATCTTCCGAGAAAAGATTGCAGATGGGTTCGAGGACAAGAAGTCCCATTATACTTTTCAAAACATGGAGGCTTGAACTTGTGAGGGATCCTGACCCCCTCTACTAAACCCATGTCCATGACATCGAACCCCAAAGAATTTTGGGATTCCAAAGACCTCAACTTCTCAGCCAACTCATCCAATCTCCTATCATAGGTTTCCTCTCCAGCACCCATGACTGTAAACTGATCCTCCTGAGGATCCTCTTGAAGTACTCTGGCTGCAGTAGCTGTTCCTTGAACGTTTGCAGGAATATGAATCTCAGGATGTAGGTGTGGACCAAACACAGGGGGGTTGACATGTGGTTGCACCCTTTCATTGTTACTTGTGCCAGCAGTTCCCACATGGGGGTCATCTTGAGTTCTCCCCTCTACCAGAACTCTAAGCCTCTCCTGGCTTTGAGCTAAATTATTCATCACTTCCATGAACTGAGTTATTTGGGTTCTCATCTCCACCCTTTCATTAGCCATCTGGGTTCTGGCCTCATTGAGGTCTTGCTGCAACTGGTCCATCTGGATGCCCGGAAGGTTGTTTCTTGTAGGGTACCTGTGTGGCCTGTTGAGAGGGAATAGCCTGCGGCGAGCAATAATTCCTGAATGTCACAACAGAGGTTAGAAACAATAAAACAAAACCTACAAAACAAACAAAAGGGTTAGTATGCAATGCAGTATGCTTATTTGCTATCAAGGTATCCGGCTTGGTCTTCAGTTTTGACCCGTCCAGACCCTTGAAGATGATGCTGTTGAAGTTGCTTTTGAAGTGAACCCAGATGGAAACAAACACAAATATATTACAAAGGTAAAATAATACAAATTGTTCATTTTTTACAACACTAGCCCTCTAAGGGGTCAAAAATACATCATCAAAAAGCAAAAGTACATGGAAAAGGAACAACAACAAGCAAATAATCAGACTCCAAGGCCAAACTCATCTTCGCGAACTTCCTTAAGAAGTGCTTCGGTCACAGGATCAGCCGGATGCTCCGTAAGATTCCTGATGAGAAGGTTTCTTGTTGCAACAGCTGTAGTCAACTTCTTGTTCTGGCTTTGGTCTTTGGATTTCTTCACTCCAGCTTTGATTTTTAACTCTGAAATTTCCTCCTGGGCTGCTGCCAGGGCTTTTTCCATCTGCTCCATCTTATCTTGAACTCTCTTGTCTTCTAGAGTACGGGCTTCAGTGATCCGGACCCACCTGGCCTGACTCTCTTTCAAGTACAAGTCTGTCCTTGCTCTTTGGAACTGGGCTTCTTTACAAGCATTTTTCAGAATCTGCTCACCAGCTTTAGACTTGTTGATGTAGTCTCCAGACTTCTCGATCTTAGTCAAGTGTTCCACTCTCAGCTTCTCCAATCTTTCAATCTCCCTTACACCTTCACTCCTCTCCCTGAGGGTCTTCTGCAGGGCTTGGGATAGCTTCTCATTTCTTTCTTTCAAGCCTTCAAACTCTTCCAAACTGACAGTAGCAGGGGGTGGTGCTGATGATGACTCAGGCATGTCTTTGATGGTAAAGGGCATTCCAGAGAATTGGGCCCTAGCATGGGACCACTCATGATATTGGGCTGATGCCACATTATTGCACTTCCCCAGAATGGTGATTCCCTTGGTTTGAACATGATCCCAGGCCCAGGCAGCCTGCCTAACAACAGTCAAACTGATCTTGTTCTCACAGTAGAGGGTCTCAACCAGGTCTTGTTCCCTAGGAGCGTGAACCAGTGCATAGCCTAATTGCCTCTTGAACAGCAGGGGGTTGTAGTTGATACTTCCCTTAACTCCTACCAAAGGTACATTGGGAAAGTGCCCACAGCTTGTGATCATATCTCTGCCCTTGGTGCCTTGGGTGCACCATCTGATGTCTGCTGTAGTGAGAGTAGTGAGCCTCTTAGCCCAGTTGCTTTGCTGATGAGGATTCAGGAATGCATCTGTCCTGGGTAGATGCTTGAGAAGCCAAGCATGGAATAGTGGAGCACAACACCTCACTAGCTTACCCCTCTGTTTCTCATTCCTCTGATGTACTGAGTAATAGAGGTCACCCAACAAGGTTGGCACTGGGTTCTTCAGGATGAACAGGTGGATGGCATTCTTGCTGATGAATCCGGGCTCATCTGCAAACAACACAATTCCATATACACTCAAGGCCAACAATGCACAAACAGCTTTCCAATCCCCCAGGGAGGCCTTCAGACTAGCTTGAGAAATCAGGAAGTCCAGATGAAAACCAGGGATCCCAGCTTTAGAGGTCATATGCTGCTCAATCAAAGCAGGTTCCAGGTGCAAAGCTCTTGCTATCTCTCCATTGCTGGGAAAGACCATTTCAGGGTTAAAAGGAATTTCTCTCTTGATAGGCAAACCAACCAAAGATGCATATTCTTCTAAGAGAGGTCCCAACTGAAAGTCTTTAAAGGTGAAACACCTCAATGGGGGGTCATAGAACTGAATGCAGGTATGGATTAGGCTTCTCTGAGATGGGTCCATATCCATAACCAAGTCAAGTATATCCCCATAATGCTCCCTGAACAGAGGTATGTGATCTGGGGTCATCAGGGTTTGGACCCTCCTGATGTCTGACAAGTCTGGTTGGAAGAAATGATAGGTGATATTGCTTTTCTTTGGAGCCATGATGCTGAAGACTGGGTAGAGTGCTGATGACAATGCTGAAGTAGAGAAAACCACTGACTGGCTGGTGCTGAAGCAGACAGCTAAACTGAAGCAGATGCCGGTGAAGATGGGTCAAAGCTGCAGATGGGGTCAAAACCAAAACCTGATGAAAATGGATACCCTGAAAAACAAATAAGCACATGTTAATATGATGCAATGAGGATGTATGCAAATGATATGCAAGGGGTTTGTGACTGAGCTGGATCTGGATAAACTGCCTTGGTATAGATCCATGTGTGTTCAAGAATTCCGGATGGAGATCCATAAATCCAGTAACCAAGGTGGGGGACTCAAATAAAGAGCCACATGTCCAGGGTTTTAGAATCACAAGAACTATCCAACATGGAGCATTCTTAACAAAGTCAAAGTAACAGGGTATTCTGAGGTCAAGGTACCTGCAAACCTGTAAACAGCCCAACCCCCTCACAGGTAGTGTTCTAAAACAAAGATCCTCAGACTTGGATCAGTTATGAGAAGTGTAAACACTTCTAACCCGGAGGTACAGTGTTTACAATAACCATAAAAGTTCCTCCTCTAATTCACCTCCGTTTCTGAAGGTCAATACTAAAGGTCATCCAGACTTAGCAGGCTTCCCAGATAGCCCTAGCACTGCAGGAAATCTGCAACACAGAGTTCTCAAGAAGAAACCCATATCTGAACCGTGTTTCATATTCCCGCACCAGACCGAAATGGAATGGGAAAGAATATGATTCACTCTAGCCTAGGTGTCACTCAGGTCCCAGGTATAGGACCTTGGCTCTCAATAGAACCCCACCCACTAAAACAAAACCAGACCCAGCACAGACAGCATGACAGTATGATATATATAAATGCAATAAAGAAAGCAGTAAAGTAACTGTACATAAAGCAATGAATAAAAATAAATACAAGCACAAACAAGCACATAACACCCCAGTAAACACAAATCAAACAAGCGCTAGGAGGAACCCACAAAAAGAACCAGAAGCCCTGGTTGCAATATAAGTTCCCCAGCAGAGTCGCCAAGCTGTCGCTCCCGACAAATGAAAATGGATCAAATGAAGGTACAGACGCGAACGGTCGGCGAAGGGAACAGTGAGAACACACAGCCGTGAACTCACTGGAGAATGAAAAGAGTCGCCAGCTAGGCATTTTTATCCCGGAGGAAAGGTAATGCTGCATAGACCTGGAAAGACACGGATAAGACGGTTTGCGAACCAGAGAGACTGAGAAAGGGGGTTGGTTACAACCTGGGAAGGTATTAGCACCCAGATTGTCCGTCGTACTCGACGGGATCCACGCTTAAAAGATTTGTGTTTTAAAGGGGTAGTGTCAGTGCTATTTGTGCATAAAAGAGCTGGAAAAGATGTACAGGTGTCAGTGTAAAGAAATGCAAAGTGTGATATATACAGTGTCAGTGTAGGAACAAAGATGAGATGCTCATGATAATGAGGCTAAAGAATGAAGCTGGAAAGAGGGGGAATGGACAGAGACTTTTGTTCGATAACCGTTAAGTTATGCCTACGTATCCTCTCGTGCAATGAGGAAGTCAGAACACCGTAGTTCGACCCAAAGAGACTGAAAGGATTGACTGGTGAACTGCTTGCAGTCTATGCTCAAGTGTATGATCTGTCTGGCACAGATGCAAACTGTCTTGCATTAGACGGAAGAAGCAAGTTCTCGGTTGTGAGTGAAGATGATGAGAAAAGAATCCCGAAGGAGACGATTATTGTTTGTTTTTGAGTTTTCAGTCTTTTATTTCTTTTTGGAGTTTGTCATAAGATAATGAGCTTAAACCTAAATCAATGGATTTGGTAAACTCATCACATCATCCCTCTGATTAGGGGTAATGAGAATTACCTCAAGTGTGAAGTCAGATTCTCACACTTAATCACCTTTGATGTAGGGTTAAGATCATTAACCTACTTGTGATTAATTAGATGTTTTTGTGATTTTTGTTTAGTGTTAAGTAATGAGGTTAAGCCATAATCAGGGATTTAACAGGCTCATCACACTATCCTAAAAGAAGGATAATAGATGAGGGTGTTTAAGCTGAGGAAGGATCCTCAGCTTAATCCATGATTAGGGATTAAACTCATGACAAAACAAGCCTTTGATTAAGTGGATTTTATTAATGATATGATGATGAAGTGTTCTTTATGATTTGTAAGACAACTTGAGGGGGACTTGTCCATTAACTTTAGGGTTAGTCCTTCTTAACCAATTAAGGAAGAATTAGAACCCTAATGCAAGGCCCAAGTTACAAGTGTAATGTCTTGATGATTATTAGATGGATTAATTAAGAGAGTTCAACACCTTAAGGGTCCAAGACTTAGGGTTAAAGTTATACACTCCATCCTAAAAGAAGGATGCAGGCATGATCTTAATCACAAAGTCTTAAAGCCTTGAGGGTTTAGTCCCTGATTATGAGGTGAGGGGAGATGACTCAAGGAGAGACACAAAGGTAAAAACTATGGGGGAGACTAATCAAAACCCTAATTCATTATCATGCTTGGTTGGTCCTAATGTTTGTGAGGTTTTCAAGAACAATCTTCAGATGAACCACCAGGAAGCAGATGAACAAGATCAAGAGAAGCAAAGTGACTTGCTTCATTCAAGAAGTCAAGTCACTTGAAGAAAGAAAGTGGGAGGAGGAAGAATGAGCAAGCTCAAACTCAAACACACATAAGAATGCAGCAAGGTATGCAAGAGAGATGAGAATAGAGGTTATGAGAAGTGAAGGCAAATTCACTTCTCAAGTTACTTACCACCTGCAATGTTAGAAAGAAATGCAATGCAATGCAAGAGGAGATGAAATGGCATGAGGCAAAGCACAACCAGAAGCATGGTGATGATGATTATGATGCCATGAGGTGCTATGAACATGAGACAAGACAATGAGATGTTCATACAAAGTCATGGATGCAAATGATGCAAGTTGAGGAGCATGGACAAACATGAAATGTTATGAAACATACAAGACAAATGACATGGCAAATATGCAATGCAATGATCAAACATGATTCATACATGTCTTAAGATGTTAAATGAATCATGAGAATGCACAAAATGTAATGGCAAGTCATGTTATGCAAGAGAATGCAAGAGGGATGCAAATGAAAGCCCAAATTAGGGTTCATGGATCAAACATCACACATAAACCAAAAACAGAAGCAAACCTTAACATAAAAAATGGAAAATGGTACCCAAAGAAACCCTAGACCTATAATGAATCACTGCCCAAAGGAGAATTCTCAACTCTCAACCAAACTCAAGTTATGAATTTTGCAAGTTATTAGGGCTTTTTAGGGTTTGTAACAAAAGAAATGCCAATCAATTAGAAAATGCAAGATCAAATCATGGCCTTTTTATCCTTGAAAGTTCATGCTAAATGGAAAACAATGCAAGAAGAATCAATGTCTCAACCTTCACCAATAGGCAGAAATGAATTTTCAAACTTATGAACAAAATAATGCATCAAAAATGATTTAATTCAATGAAAAATTCTTAAAATGCATCAAGATCAAAAAAGAAATTTGGTTTGAAGGTTGGACAATGTTTCTAAATGTCTTAGAACATTTCATGAATTTTTTTGTAATTTTTAAATACCTAAAAGTATTTTTAATTAATTAATTCTCATTAATCAATTAAAAATAATCTCTTAAATATTTAAAAATACTTTTTTAATGATAAAAATAAAATAAAAATATTTTTTGTGTCATAAAAATTAATAAAACCTTAAAGAAAAAGTTTCATAATTTTTATGATTTTTTAACTATTTTAAAATAATTATACAAATTAAATGCAAGAAAAATGAATTAAAATTAAATTAAAGTGAAAGTATGCAGAATGGACGCATGAGATTGATTCTGGGTTCAAAAGTGTTGACTGCGCGCGCTAGTGGAGGGCCAGGATTCGTTCTGAGCTAATTACACTTAATTAGAATTAACCACGTGGATTAGGGTTAAGTGGGTGATCTGAGCCATCAAAAAGGGTGGGAAGTCAACCAGTCAACGCGTATCAATGGCTCAAATTCAAACCAGCATTAATTGCTGTAATTAGGGCAAACTAATCTCAGGTGGCCGGAGAAGACTTCCGGTCGTCTTCTCCGGCCAGAAGGTCACCTGAAAAATCTCAAAACCTCTCAAAACGTAATATAAATGAAACCTAAGACATGGGAAATGATCTCCATCACCTCACGAGCTAAACCCCTCTCCCAAAACACATTTATCTTTCCTAAATCATCTGAATCGAAGAAACTAAGTTCTAGGGTTCGTAAGCTTCAAACAGAAATTAAATCCTTAAAACGCAACCATTTCAAAAACTAAAGGTACCAGAATGATCAGGCAAGCATGAAGAACAAGTTTGTAACATAAAAAGAGATTTCTGGAAAAAATTATTTTCGAGCTACCTGAGGTTTGAAGCTCTTGATTTAGGAACTTTCAGGCCTCCTCTCCTTGCTCAATCTACTCCTTAGGACCTTCTGATGATGTTGGAATACCTTGGAACAATTTAAGTAAGCTGGATGGTGAGATTCGAATGCTCCTGCTCCAAGCTCAGTCAATAATGGCAAATGAGATTCTGGCTGATTCAGGCCATGGTGATGAGTTGTTTGAGATCCTGAGGGTTAATGGAGAAGATCTATGGTGTTTGTTTGGGTGTTTGTGGCTTGTGGGGAGAGATTCGATAGAATCTGCAGCTTGAGGTGAGAGATGGCAGCAAGAGTTTCTGGCTGTTTCAAGCTTGGGCTTTGGGTGCTTTGTGATCTATGAGGCCAGGTGAGATGAATGGTGAAGTTAGTTTTTGTGTTTTCAGGCTGTGTAGAGAGATTCGATAGAAGTTGCAAAATGGAAGGTTTTTCTTGTAAGTGATGAATGGTGTGGTTTCAGCCTTAGCTCTTGATATATTCAGCTTGCAAATTGATAACTTATTTTAATCCTATAGGTCAGATGATGTGACCTGGCCTATAGTGATTGGTAAGTTTACTTTTTGCAAAATGTCCATTTCTTTGTAAGAGAAAGCATGGCTTGATCTAGGCTGGGTACAAGGCTAGGGCTGGCGCAGCATGGGGTGGAGAGTGAGCTAGCTTGACCCAAGGCTCAATGCAGCAAGTTGGTGAAAAGCTCATGAGTGTTTTGCAACTTGGTTAGCTTTATGGATCACATGTGATAAAGTCTTGTTATGCAAACCAAACCATGAGCAAACTTGATCAAATTCTGATTTTTGTGACTTAGAGGATGTTTACATAATGGTTTGACATGAATTAGAGGCTGCATAATGCATTGGTCCAAGATTTTGCAAAGTTTCCAAATGAGGCATGCCTTGAAAATTAATGATTTTTGCTAACTTTGCATTGCCATAACTTTTGATCCATGAAGAGTTTGATCATGTTCTTGTACTTTTTGAAAAGGGAAAGATGAGATCTACAACTTTCATGACCAAAGTTTTTCCATTTGAGGCCTTTTTGGATCATGAATCAAGGCTTGAAAATTGACCTAAAATGAGGCATTCTTGAAAAGTCAACTATACCCAAAAAGTCAACATTTGCAAAAACCCTAAATTCCTGATTTTTATGAACTTCAAACTTCTTCCATGATCAAATAAAGATCATATACACTCAAAATGATGAAGATCACCCATTGGTTGGGTCATTGGGGGCCTCAGATGCCCTGATTTTGCACTGACTTGTCTGAAAAGTCAACTCTTGATCAGATGACTTCCCCAAGGAATTTCTTCATGAAAATTGATATGCATACTCCCTATACCATATAGAGACCAATGGAAACAAGAATGACCAAAAAATTTGGGGTTATGGCCTCTGAAACCAAAACCCTAATTTTCAGTCAACTGTGCAGTTCATCCTGGCTCTGCATCCACTCAAACCCTAGCTCTTGTGATCCCTCTGCAATTTTGACTTTGTGAGGATGTAACATGATATAAGAACACACATGGACCCCTTTGAGTTGATTAGTGGCCTTTGGAATGGCTCAAGATGCCCTGAGGTTGCTCAGATCACAAACCCTAGGTGCAGATGCCTTAGAAACTATCCAGTGAAACCAAATGAGACATGAGATGATGTGATTGTGTTTATGCATATGAGATGACCACAAGTCATGTGTGAATGGGTGAGGGCAAATTTGGGGTGTTTACACACCTCCTGCTAGATCACCAGTCACAATTTACTATGATCCGCACACCATCACAGTACCTTCCTCTGCAGCAATCAGTCCGATCACCATTACGGTGCCTGGACCAGTTCCTTATGAAAGCAGTAATGCCATACCTTGGCATTATGGCTCTGATCTCTACTGCAACGGGGAGAAAATCACTCTGGATTCATCGACCTCTTCTCCACAAGTTGATAATGTTGGGGGAGGCGGAGGCTTCACCAGAACCGGACGCCTTTTTGCCTCACAAACGCAAAGACCTAATGTTGAAGCAGAAGTTGCTGCCAAAGCAAAAGGAAAGAGTGTGGTATCTGAAGAGCCAACTGCCAAGGAAACTCAAAAGACATCTTTTGAACAAGATGTAGACGAGTTCATGAGAATCATAAAAAGGAGTGATTACAAGGTGGTGGACCAGCTTCACCAAACGCCCTCCAAAATCTCCATATTATCACTATTGATGTGTTCCGAAGCTCACAGGAACGCATTGTTGAAAGTCCTGCACGCAGCATACGTGCCGGAGGAGATTACCGTTAATCAGCTAGAAATTGTGGTTGCAAATGTCAACGCCAGTCATGGACTGGGGTTTACCAATGCTGACTTAACAACGGAGGGCCGCAACCATAATAAGGCTTTGCATATCACCTTGGAATGCAAAGGTGCTGTTCTATCTCATGTACTGGTGGACACTGGGTCATCACTCAATGTTCTGCCAAAGAAAGCCTTAGTGAAGCTGGAATATGATGGCTTGGCATTGCGTCCGAGTAATTTGGTGGTGAGAGCATTTGATGGCTCTAAAAGATCAGTGCTTGGGGAGATTGATCTGCATGTGATGATTGGCCCGCAGACCTTCAAAACTACCCTCTTTGTGATGGACATTCAGCCGGCCTACAGCTGTCTGTTGGGTAGACCCTGGATCCACGCCGCTGGCGCTATTACGTCTACCCTTCACCAAAAGTTAAAATTTGAGTGGGAAGGCCAAATCATCACCATCTGTGGGGAGGAAGACATTTTTGTTAGCCAGCTGGCTACGTACAAATACATTGAGATGGATGGAGAAATCCATGAAACCATGAGCCAAGGGTTTGAGGCCCTCAACATTAATGAAGCATCTGCTGTACTGGGAACTTCCATCACGTCATATCAGCAAGCCCGAAAGGTTGTTGAGGAAGGTACCGCCCAAGGCTGGGGCAAGCTGTTGCCCGTGGAAAAGAAAGAAGACCGATTTGGGTTGGGTTACAGACCAACTCAACAAGATCAACCAGAGGCTGCAAAGGAGCCCAAGTTTGTCAGTGGGGGAATGCTCGCCCCGGACGCTGTGAACAATTTGGAAGACGAGGAGGAAAGCGACCGCAACCTAGAGAGCTGGATATGTCCAAGGATCCCGGGGAGCCAAGTCCTTAACTGGTCTTCCCAGGAAATTATAAGAGTTACTCCTGTAGAGTAATTATTATTTCCTGTATTTTAAAGCATGCATCAAGTCTTGCATCTTGCCCAAGATGTCAAGACTCATTTTGTAATCGGGCCATCTTGTATTTTGTGCAAAGATCAATTAATGAATATCAGGACATCTTTTGCAAATGAGTCTTTTCTTTTCCGCTCACTTTTTTTCATTTTTCTTTTTGTACAAAAATAAAATGGCAATGTTTTTCAGAATAAAATAACTTCATTTTCACTTTTTCTAAATAAGATAAAACTGATCACTAAAATAAACCAATCTAAACCCTTGCAGAAAGTGCCTCTCAGACTGCATCGACAACAACACTGCTATGACTTTGTATGACTTTGACAATCCAATCAATCAAGCTGATGAAGGGGTTGAAGAAGATTATGAGCTACCTGAAGAGCTAGCCAGGTTGTTGAGACAAGAGGATAAGGTTATCACTCCTCATCAGGAGGAGATTGAAACGGTTAATCTTGGTACGGAAGAAGACGTGAAAGAAGTTAAGATCGGGGCCTGCCTGCAAGATTCAGTAAAAGAGCAACTGGTTGACATGCTTCGGGAGTACGTGGATGTTTTTGCTTGGTCTTATCAGGATATGCCAGGGTTGGACACCGATATTGTCATGCACAAGCTGCCTCTGAAGGAAGACTGTCCGCCAGTAAAACAAAAGTTGCGCCGTACCCGCCCGGGTATGGCCATGAAGATAAAAGAAGAGGTACAAAAGCAGTGGGACGCCGATTTCCTTGCTGTGACTAGCTATCCTCCGTGGGTTGCTAACATTGTACCTGTGCCTAAAAAAGATGGCAAGGTGAGAATGTGTGTGGATTACCGGGACCTGAACAGAGCCAGCCCAAAAGATGACTTCCCTTTACCTCACATTGATGTATTGGTCGACAATACGGCTCAGTTCTCGGTATTCTCCTTCATGGATGGATTTTCAGGATACAATCAGATTAAAATGTCACCTGAAGACATGGAGAAGACAACTTTCATCACACCCTAGGGCACGTTCTGTTATAAGGTGATGCCATTTGGACTGAAGAATGCTGGTGCCACTTATCAACGGGCTATGGTAACATTATTCCATGACATGATCCACAAAGAAATTGAATGTTATGTGGATGACATGATTGCCAAGTCCCTCACAGAAGAAGACCACCTGGTGAATCTGTTGAAGTTATTCAAGCGTCTGAGGAAGTACCAGTTAAAGTTAAACCCCAACAAATGCACATTCGGGGTGCGATCCGGTAAGCTGCTGGGATTTATTGTAAGTGAGAAGAGGATTGAAGTTGACCCTGATAAAGTTAAAGCCATTCAAGAAATGCCTGCACCGAAGTCGGAGAAAGAAGTTCGGGGATATCTAGGTAGATTGAACTACATTTCAAGGTTCATATCTCACTTCACAGCAACCTGTGAACCCATGTTCAAGTTGTTAAGAAAAGAACAAACGGTCAGGTGGAATGAAGACTGCCAGAAGGATTTTGACAAAATCAAGGAATATTTACAAGAGCCTCCAATCCTTATGCCTCCAGTTGAAGGAAGACCTCTAATCATGTACTTGACAGTATTGGAAGAGTCAATGGGGTGTGTGCTGGGCCAGCATGACGAGTCTGGTCGAAAAGAGTATGCAATATACTACCTAAGCAAAGAGTTTACCGACTGTGAACAACGTTATTCACTGCTCGAGAAAACTTGATGTGCTTTAGCGTGGGCTGCTCGCCGACTAAGGCAGTATATGTTGACCCACACTACTTTATTGATATCCAAGATGGACCCAGTTAAGTACACTTTTGAGAAGCCAGCACTTACCGGACGGGTTGCAAGATGGCAAATGATCCTCACAGAGTATGACATCCAAAACACATCTCAAAAGGCCATCAAGGGCAGTGTATTGTCTGAATATCTTGCTGAGCAACCCATTGATGATTACCAACCTATGAGATTTGACTTCCCTGATGAAGACATCATGTTCATAAAAGCAAAAGATCATGAGGAACCTGTCCACACTGAAGGGCCTGACCCAGAGGAAGAATGGACTATGATGTTTGACGGGGCTGTTAATATGAATGGTCGTGGTGTTGGTGCAGTACTCATTACACCTAAAGGAGTTCACATGCCATTCTCGGCAAAACTCACCTTCAACTGCACTAATAACGAAGCTGAATACGAAGCATGTATTATGGGTCTTGAGGAAGCCATTGACCTCAGGATCAAGACTTTGACTGTGTTCGGAGATTCAACTCTGGTAATTAATCAAACCAACGGCAAATGGTACACCCACCAAGATCATCTAATACCTTACCGAGATTACACAAGGAGGTTATTGACTTTCTTCACAACAGTCAAGCTTGAGTATATCCCTCGGGATGAAAATCAGTTTGCAGATGGTCTGGCTACCATTTCATCCATGATCAAAGTTCAAGCTGCCAACTTTGTGCCTCGGATTGTAGTATCCAGACTCGACAGACCAACATACGTGTTCTCAGCAGACATTGTTAAGGATGATAAGCCTTGGTTCCATGACATTAAGTGCTTCTTGGAGGATCAGACATACCCACCTGGGGCATCTTCCAATGATAAGAAGACATTAAGAAGGCTAGCTGGTAGTTTCTTCCTGAACGCTGACGGTTCCTTGTACAAGAGAAACTTTGATATGGTACTTCTCATATGCGTTGATAGGGCAGAAGCAGACTTGTTGATGCACGAAGTGCACGAAGGATCCTTTGGTACCCATGTTGGAGGGCATGCAATGGCTAATGTTACAAGGCAGGTAGTAGCTCGATTTCTAAAAAGAGAGATCATCTGTCGGTATGGAGTGCCCGAGCGAATCATTACTGATAATGGTTCCATCTTGAACAACAAAATGATGGCAGAAATATGTCGGGACTTCAAGATCCAACACCACAATTCTTCTCCTTACAGGCCAAAGATGAACGGTGCTGTTAAGGCAGCTAACAAGAATATCAAGAAGAATGTACAAAAGATGGTGGTTACCTACAAAGACTGGCATGAAATGCTACCATTTGCCTTGCATGGATACCGAACGTCAATCAGAACATCCACTGGGGCAACGCCGTATCAGCTTGTGTATGGTATGGAGGCAGTCCTACCCGTTGAAGTTGAATTACCCTCCTTACGAATACTGATGGATGTCAAATTGAACGAAGCAGAATGGGTCCGATCCCGGTACGAACAACTGAATCTGATTGAAGAAAAGAGATTAGCTGCAATCTGTCATGGGCAGTTATATCAGAAAAGAATGAAGAAAGCCTTCGATCAGAAAGTCAGGCTTCGAGAATACCAAGTAGGAGATCTTGTGCTCAAAAGACTCCTCCCTCCTCATACAGACCACAGGGGCAAGTGGACTCCGAATTATGATGGACCATTCATAGTAAAGAAAGTTTTCTCAGGTGGAGCCTTGATGCTCAGTACTATGGATGGTGAAGACTAACTGTCCCCTGTGAATTCAGATGCAGTTAAAAAATACTTCGCATAAAATGACCCGTTGGACATAAAAACAGAATGTAAGTCCAGGCAAAAATAGGGCATCCCGACGACTCAAAAACAGAATAAGAGACTCAGGCAAAAATAAGGGACAAAAATAAAAATGTACACCCGCTGAGTTGAAAAGCCGCATTGGACAACTCAGGAAAAAATGGGTATCCCGGTGGATTGAAAACCCGAAAGGGCGATCCACGCAAAATAAGGGAATGAGTGAACAACTGCATTCTGAATTCGTCTGTATCACTTACAACACGGCAAGCATCGAAAGGTTCAAGCAACGGTCAGAGTCAGCCTTCTTCAGAAAGCAAGATGAGAAGAACGTCAATGTCATACGAGTCATAGCAAAAGGGAAGCTCCTTGAAGCGTCATCAACATTGCCAACATCTTTTTGTTTCTCAATTTGTAACGATCTCCTCATTTCAGGGGATCCGTTTCTTTGACTGTATTTGCCCATTCAGGGGCACATAAATTAATGAAATCAGATTTTCAGTCATATTCCATCTCGTACATTTTATTTTCATTTGCAAAATGTCCGATGTCCTTGATATAATGATCGCATAAATACAGATGCGCCTTTTCTAATCACATGCTTGCAGGAAATTTATTACTTACTCCCGGGAGTGTCTAAACTCCTATGATGGAATCCAGTAAGGGATACCTAGGGATACTTGTACGTTTCTTTGCCATGATAGGATTGCAGGTATTCAAAGCGCAGCATGGGGCATGAAAGATTCTCCCCAGCAAGCTGGCAAATCACCACTTACTCGGCATGTCTTCCAAATAGCACCAGAGATGCTTTATCCCCAGTGGAGTTGTCAGTCATCATTCTTCCTCGACCAAGTGTTAGACAGGGAACCATCTCCCCGCAGAGTTTCAGCCTCTATCCAGAAGAGCAATGCCTGAGGATCTCACAACAGAGTGATGAAAGCTCCCACAGACCCCAGCTGGGTCCCTCATTACTGAGATGGGTCTATCAGTGATCTATTTCCTCAAGCATAGTCATATATGTCAGATCTACCAATGATCTCATCCCCAGCTGGGATATCCACTTCAAGCAGATCAGCCAGAGATCTCCACAGCAACGGGATCCGAATCCCGGACCGGTATCTTTGCATAATCATAGCATTCGCATCATATTTTCCCCCAGAGCGTAGCATTCCGTCTAATACGGAGCACTACGGCAAAAATCAAACATATTGCATAACCATAAGCCATGTGTCGAATCAAACATTTGTAAATACTGACATTCCATCAACAAAATACAAAATACTTCCCAAATTTGCCCTCACCCATTCAAACCATGGCTTGTGATCATTTCATATGCATAAACACAATCATATCATCTCATGTCACATTTTTGATTCACTGCATTGGTTCTAAGTCATCTGCACCTAGGGTTTGTGATCTGAGCAATCCAAGAGCCTCTTGAGCCACTCCAAAGGCCACCAATCACTTCAAAGGGATCCATGTGTGTTCTTATATCATATTACACCCTCTCAAAGTCAAAAATGCCAAAGAATCACAAGAACTGAGGTTTGCATGGAAGCAGAGCCAGGATAGACTGCACAGTTGACCTAAAATTAGGGTTTTGGTTTCAGAGGCCATAACCCCAAATTTTTTGGTCATTCTTGTTTCCATTGGTCTCTATATGGTATAGGGAGTATGCACATCAATTTTCATGAAGAAATTCCATGGGGAAGTCATCTGATCAGGAGTTGACTTTTCAGACAAGTCAGTGCAAAATCAGGGCATCTGAGGCCCCCAATGACCCAACCAAGGGGTGATCTTCATCATTTTGAGTGTATATGATCTTTATTTGATCATGGAAGAAGGTTGAAGTTCACAAAAATCAAGAATTTGGAGTTTTTGCAAAGTTGACTTTTTAGGGCATGGTTGACTTTTCAAGAATATGTCATTTTAGGTCATTTTTCAAGCCTTGATTCTTGATCCAAAAATGCTTCAAATGGAAAAACTTTGGTCATGAAAGTTGTAGAATACATTTTTCCCTTTTCAAAAAGTACAAGAACATGATCAAATTCTTCTTGGATCAAAAGTTATGGTGTGACAAAGTTGGCAAAAATCATTGATTTTCAAGATGTGCACCAAATGAGAAATTTGCAAAATCATGAACCAAGGCAAATTGTAACTTCTAGTTGACATCAAACCAATGCACAAACATTCCATAAGTTCTAAAAATCAGAATTGGACCAAAAGATCACATGTTTATGGTTTGTGTAACAAGACTTTTTCATGAAGTTTCAAAAGTGATCAAGTTGCAAAACCACTCATCACACTTCACCAACTTGCTGCATTGGCCTTTGAACCACCCTAGCCTTCCATACACACCTTTGCTGCGCCAGCCCCATGCTTGTACTAGGCTAGAACTCAAGCCATACCTCTCTTACAAAAAAGTTGACTTTTGGCAAAAGCAAACATCCCAATCACAGCAGGCCATGTCACATCATCTGGCCAATTGGGATTGTTTATACTTTCCATTTGCTAGCCAAACATAACACCAAGCCAAGCTGAAACACTCCCTAGCAGCACATACACAAAAACCACCCCATTTGCATTTCTCTTCGAAAACTCTCTGCCCAGCTCACAAACATTCAAACTACTTCCACACATCAACTCACCATACATCATTGAGCCCAAACCAACAAAGAACCAAGCCTGAATCAAGCAAGAACACCACTTCTCCATTTTCACTCCAACTTGCAGTTTCTTTCGAAACTCACTCCACAGGCCATGAACATCCAAACAAACTCCACAAACCTTCTTAAAACATCACCCTGATCACAAAGAACCACTCATATTGGCCTGAAACTGCCTGCATCACCATTGCCATTTTCAACTGAGCTTGAGCAGAAGCTGTTCAAACTCTTCATCTAGCCAGCATAAATTTCTCCCAAGCATTCAAGCATCATCCAGAGGGCATAAGGAGTGGATTACACCAAGAGGGGAGGTCAGAAAGTTGCTGGATTAAAAGCTTCGAAACTCAGGTAGCTCAAGAACTTTTTTTCCAGAAATCATTTTTCAAGTTCTAAAGTTGTTCTATATGCTTCACTGATTGTACTGATGCCTTTAGTTTCAAAAATGGTGGAGAGATGAGAGTTTAATTAGTTTCTGAAACTTTTTTGCCCTAGTTCTTGTTTGCTTCGATTCAGCCATTCCAGGAAAAATAAATTTGCTTTGATTGGGGGTTTTGGTTCGTGAGTGAGTGGGAATCATTTCTGTGTTTTTAGATTTTGTTTTAGATGCGTTTTTAGGGGAGTTTGAGGTTTGGGGTGAACGGAGAAGATGACCGGAACACTGTTCTGGTCATCTGAAAGTGTTTAATGGCGTAATTAGGGCATAAGCATTGATTAGCCAGGTTTGAATGCTGGCCTTTGGATTTGGCGCCATGTCAACGCGCGCGTGTTTTCATTTGAATCTCCACCATCAGATTGCATGACTTTTATTTAATTCAGCTTAAATTCATTTTTATTTCATTTCTTTTCATTTAATTTGCACAATTTATTTAAAATAGCAAAACTTGTCTAAAAATTATGAAACTTTTTCTCTAGAGTTTTATTAATTTTTTTGACACAAAAATATTTTTATTTTTATTTTTAGCATTTAAAAAGTATTTTTAAATATTTAAAAGTTTATTTTTAATTGATTAATGAAAATTAATTTATTAAAAATACTTTTAGGTATTTAAAAATCACCAAAAAATTCATGAAATGTTCTAAGACATTTAGAAACATTGTCCAACCTTCAAACCAAATTTCTTTTTTGATCTTGATGCATTTTGAGAATTTTTCATTGAATTAAAATCATTTTTATGCATTAATTTGATCCTAAGTTCAAAAAATCATTTCTGCCTATTCATGAGGAGTTGGACATTGATTCTTCTTGCATTGCATTGTGTTTAGCATGTAGTATTTGAGATTAAATGGCCATGATTTGATCTTTCATTTTAATTTTGTTTGACATTTCCTTTGTTTAGAAACCCTAAAAACCCTAGAATCTTTAGAAAATCATAACTTGAAATTGGTAAAGAGTTGAGACTTCTCCTTTGGGCATTGGTTTAGTATAGGATTAGGGGTTCTTTGAGTGGCATTTTCCATTTTTTATCTTAGGGTTTTGTTTCTGTTTTTGGCTTTTGTTTGATGTATGATTCATAAACCCTAATTTGAGCTTTCATATGCATCCATCTTGCATTCTCTTGCATAGCATGACTTGCCATGACATTTCAAGCATCCATTTGGTTCATTTGACATCATAAGACATATTGAAAGCATGTTTGATCATTGCATCTTGCATTTGCCATGTTGTATGCCATGTGCACTTCATAACTTTTCATGTTTGTTCATGGTTCCTAACTTGCTTCTTTTGCATTCATGAACTTGTATGATCATCTCCATGTGCTGCCTCATGTTTGTAGCATCTCATAGCATCATTAGCATCATGTAAATGCTTCTGGTTTTGTTTCTCATCATGTCATCTCATCCCATTTTTTTTGCATTGCATTGCATTTCTTTTCTAACATTTCAGGTGGTAAGTGAATTTGAGAAGTGAATTTGCCTTCACTTCTCATAACTTTTCTTCTCATCTCCCTTGCATCCATTGCTGCATTTTTGTCTTGTGCTTGAGATTGAGCTTGCTCATTCCTCTTCATCTTACTTTCTTTCTTTAAGTGACTTGTCTTCTTAAATGAAGCAAGTTACTTTGCTTTTCTTTGCTCCTTTCATCTGCTTCCTGGTGGTTCCATTGAAGACTCTTCTTGAAAACCTCACAAACCTTAGGGATAACCAAGCATGACAATGATTAGGGTTTTGATTAGTCCTCCCACTTAGCTTTTACCTTTGTGTCTCTTTTGAGTCTTCTCTTCTCATCTCATAATCAGGGACTAAACCCTAAAGGTCTTAAGGCTTTGTGATTAAGCTTATACCTGTATCCTTCTATTAGGATGGAGTGTATAACTTTAATCCTAAGTGTTAAACCCTTAATGTGTTTAAATCTCTTAATCAATTCACTTAATAATAATCAAGACATCAAGCTTGTAACTTGGGCCTTGCATTAGGGTTCTAATTCTTCCTTAAATGGTTAAGAAGGACTAACCCTAGCGTTAATGGACAAGTCCCCCTCAAGTTGTCTTACAAATCATAAAAATCACTTCATCATCATACCATTAAGTAAAATCCACTTAATCAAAGGCTTGTTTTGTCATGAGTTTAATCCCTAATCATGGATTAAGTTGAGGAGCTTTCCTCAGCTTAAACATTCTCATCTATTATCCTTTTATTAGGATGGTGTAATGAGTCTGTTTAATCCCTGATTATGGCTTAACCTCATTACTCAACACTAAACAAAAACACCAAAAACATCTAAATAATCACAAATAGGTTAATGATATTAATCCTACATCAAAAGGTGATTAAGTGTGAGAATCTGACTTCACACTTAAGGTATTCTCATTACCCCCAATCAGAGGGGAGGTGTGATGAGTTTACTAACCCATTGGTTTAGGCTTAAGCTCATTAACTTATGAAAAATTTCAAAAGCAATAAAAGACTGAAAACACAAAAACAAACAATAATCGTCTCCTCCGGGATTCTTTTCTCACCATCTTCACTCACAAACGAGAACTTGCTTCTTCCGTCTAATGCAAGACAGTTTGCATCTGTGCCAGACAGATCATACACTTGAGCATAGGCAAGTAAGCAGTTCACCAGTCAATTCATCTTTCAGTCTCTTTGGGTCGAACTACGGTGTTCTGACTTCCTCATTGCACGAGAGGATACGTAGGCATAACTTAACAGTTATCGAACAAAAGTCTCTGTACATTCCCCCTCCTTCTAATCTTATTCTTTAAGCCTCATTATCATGAGCATTTTACTCTTTCCTTACACTGACACATCATTATACACTTCACTTCTTTTACACTGACACATGTACATCTTTTCCAGCTTTTATACACAGATTGCACTGACACTACCCCTTTAAAACACAAATCTTTTAAGCGTGGATCCCGTAGAGTACGACGGACAATCTGGGTGCTAATACCTTCCCAGGTTGTAACCAACCCCCTTTCTCAGTCTCTCTGGTTCGCAACCGTCTTATCCATCTTTTCCTAGGCCTATGCAGCATTGCCTTTCCTCCGGGATAAAAATGCCTAGGTGGCGACTCTATTCATCTCCAGTGAGTTCACGGCTGTGTGTTCTCATTGTCCCTCTCGCCGACCGTTCGCGTCTGTACCTTCCTCTGATCGATTTCATTTGTCGGGAGCGACAGCTTGGCGACTCTGCTGGGGACCCTTATACTGCAACCAGGGCTTCTGGTTCTTTTTGTGGGTTCCTCCTAGCGCTTGTTTGATTTGTGTTTACTGGGGTGTTATGTGCTTATTTGTGCTTGTATATTTATATTTATTTTTGCTTTATGTACAGTTGCTTTACTACTTTCTTTATAGCTTTGCATTATATCATACTGTGCTGCTGGCTGGATCTGTTTGTTTGCTTTGGTGGGTGGGTGATTCATTGAGAGTTAAGGTCCTATACCTGGGACCTGAGTGACACCTAGGCTAGAGTGAATCATATTCTTTCCCATTCCATCTCGGTCTGGTGCGGGAATATGAAACACGGTTCAGATATGGGTTTCTTCTTGAGAACTCTGTGTTGCAGATTTCCTGCAATGCTAGGGCTATCTGGGAAGCCTGCTAAGTCTGGATGACCTTTTAGTATTGACCTTCAGAAACTGAGGTGAATTAGAGGAGGAACTTTTATGGTTATTGTAAACACTGTACCTCCGGGTTAGAAGTGTTTACACTTCTCATAATTGATCCAAGTCTGAGGATCCTTGTTTTAGAACACCACCTGTGAGGGGGTTGGGGCTGTTTACAGGTTTGCAGGTACCTTGACCTCAGAATACCCTGCTACTTTGATTTTGATTAAGAATACTCCATGTTGGGACAGTTCTTGTAATTCTAAACCCTGGATATGTGGCTCTTTATTTGAGTCCCCCACCTTGGTTACTAGACTTATAGACCTCCATCTGGATTTCTTACACACATGGACTTGTATCAGAGCACTTGATCAGATCCAGCTCAGTCACAAACCCTTTGCATATCATTTTCATACATAATCATTGCATCATATTGACATTTGCTTATTTGTGTTTCAGGGTATCCATCTTCATTTGGTTTTGGTTTTGACCCCATCATCAGCTTAGACCCATCTTCATCAGCACCTGCTTCAGCTATCAGCTGTCTACCTCAGTCACCTGCACCAGCCAGTCAGTGGCCCATTCTTCAGTGTCCTCATCAGCATTTGTCTCTACTCAGTCTCAGCATCATGGCACCTAAAAAGAGCAACATCACATACCACTTCTTCCAACCAGAATTAGCAGACATCAGGAGGATTCAGACCCTGATCACTCCAGACCATGTACCATTGTTCAGGGAACACTATGGAGATATACTTGATATGGTCATGGATCTGGACCCTTCACAGAGAAGCCTGATCCACACTTGCCTTCAATTTTATGATCCCCCACTGAGATGTTTCACTTTTCAGGACTTTCAGTTGGGCCCCTTATTGGAAGAATACTCATCATTAGTTGGTATACCTATCAAGAGAGAAATTCCTTTCAACCCTGAGATGGTTTTTCCAAGTAATGAGGAGATAGCCAAGGCATTGCATCTGGAACCAGTCCTGATTGGGCAGCATATGACTTCTAAGGCTAGAATCCCTGGCCTGCATCTGGATTTCTTGATCTCTCAAGCCTCTTTGAAAGCTTCTTCAGGAGAATGGAAAGCAGTCTGTGCTTTGTTGGCCTTGAGCATATATGGGATTGTATTATTTGCAGATGAGCCTCGATTCATTAGTAAGAATGCAATCCATCTGTTCATTCTCAGGAACCCAGTGCCAACTTTATTGGGGGATCTCTACTACTCAGTGCATCAGAGGAATGAAAAGCAGAGGGGTAGATTAGTGAGGTGCTGTGCTCCTTTGTTCCATACTTGGCTCCTCAGGCATCTACCTAGGACAGATGCATTTTTGAACCCTCATCAGCAGAAAAACTGGGCTGGAAGGCTTACTACTCTAACTTCAGCTGATATCAGATGGTGCACTCAAAGCACAAAAGGCAGGGATATCATCACCAGCTGTGCTATGCACTGGTCCACACTCCTAAGGCACAAGACTTGGTTGAGACTCTTTATTGTGAGAACAAGATTAATCTGGCTATTGTTAGGCAGGCAGCCTGGGCCTGGGACAATGTTCAAACTAAGGGGATAACCATCCTTGGAAAATGTAACAATGTGGCATCAGCACAATACTATGATTGGTCTCATGCCAGGGCTCAACTCTCTGGGATGCCCTTTACTATTGGAGATATGCCTGGGCCTTCCACAACACCACCTCCAGCAACTGTCAGCTTAGAGGAGTTTGAGAAGCTGAAAGAGAGAAATGAGAAGTTGACTCAAGCTTTGCAGAAGACCCTCTATGAGAGGAGTGATGGAAGATTGGATATTGAGAGGTTGGAGAAGTTGAAAGTGGAACACTTGGCTAGAATTGAGAAGTCTGAGGATTACATTAAGAAGTCTAGGGCTGGAGAACAAATCCTGAAAAATGCCTGCAAGGAAGCTCAGTTCCAGAAAGCCAGGACAGACTTATATTTGAAGGAGAGTCAGGCTAGGTGGGTCAGGATCACCGAAGCTCGTACTCTAGAGGACAAGAGGGTCCAAGACAAGATAGAACAGATGGAAGCTAATGCAAAAGAGCAGCAGGAAGCCCTGGCAGCAGCCCAGAGGGAGATATCAGAGCTAAAGATCAGAGCTGGAGTTAAGAGGTCAAAGGACCAAGGTCAACACAAGAAGCTAACTGCAGCTGTTACTACCCGGAACCTCCTTATCAGGAATCTCACGGAGCGTCCAGCTGATCCTGTGACCGAAGCACTTCTCAAGGAAGTTCGTGAGGATGAGTTTGGTCTTAGTGTTTGACCATTTGCTTGTTGTTGCTTTTATTCCATGTACTTTTATTTTCTTATGATGTATTTTGACCCCTTGGAGGGCTTGTGTAGTAAAAAGAACAAGTTGTATTGTTTCAATTTCTGTAATATATATTTATGTTGGTTTGCTCCATCTGAGTTTTCTTCCAGCAACTTCAACAGCATCTTCAAGGGTCTGGAAGGGTCAAAACTGAATACCAAGCCGGATACCTTGAAAACAAATAAGCATACTGCATTGCATGCTAACCTTTTGTTTGTTTTGTAGGTTTTTGTTTTGTTGTTGCTAACTCTGTTGTGATGTTCAGGAATTATTGCTCGACGACGAGGGTTCCCACTCAACAGGCCACACAGATACCCCACCCGTAACAATCTTCCGGGCATACAGATGGATCAGATGCAGCAGGACCTTACAGAGGTCAGGAACCAAATGGCAAACGAAAGATTGGAAATGAGAACACAGATGACGCAGTTCATGGAAGTGATGAACAACATGGCTCAGAGCCAAGAAAGATTGAGAGCCATGGTGGAAAGGCAGAATCAAGAAGAGCCCCATGTGGGGACTGCTGGCACAAGTAACAACGAGAGGGTCCAACCTCATGTCAATCCCCCAGTTTTTGGACCCCATCTCCATCCAGAGGCCAACATTCCTGTCAATATACAAGGGACTGCTACAGCAGGGAGGGTACTGCAAGAAGACCCTCAAGAAGACCAGTTCACAGTAATGGGAGCCGGGGAAGAAGCTTATGATAGAAGGTTGGATGAAATAGCTGAGAAGCTAAGATCCTTGGAGTCTCAAAACTCTTTGGGATTTGATGTCATGGATATGGGCTTGGTAGACGGGGTCAGGATTCCCCACAAGTTTAAGCCACCCTGCTTTGAGAAGTATAACGGGACTTCCTGTCCCCGAACTCATCTACAATCTTTTCTCGGGAGGCTAAAAGCCTATACCATGGACGAGAAGCTGTGGATGTTCTACTTTGAGGATAGCTTGACTGGAGCTTCGAGGGAATGGTATTCCCATCTGACAAGAGCAACTATTAGATGCTGGAAGGACCTGGCAGAGGCCTTCATCAGACAGTATCAGTATAATCTGGATATGGCACCCAACAGGACCCTCCTAATGGGAATGTCACAGTCATCTAGGGAGAGCTTTAGAGAATATGCTCAAAGGTGGAGACAGCTTGCTGCTGCTGTCCAACCACCTATGTCAGAACGGGAAATGGCTGATATGTTCATGAACACCCTTCAGGGGACCTACATTGATAGGTTAGCTGCTTTCTCATCTACCAGCTTTGCAGATGTTGTCATAGCCGGGGAGAGAATTGAAAGCCTATTGAAAATGGGTAAGATCTCAGATAATGGTGCAAGCTCATCCAGTAATGCAAGAAAGCCTTTTGCAGGCCCAAGAAGGACTGGTGAGACTAATGCCATCCACACCAACAGGGGTAGGCCCCAATATGTTCACAGATCTGTGGCAGCAGTCACCATTCCTGCTCCAGCTCATCCACAACCAGTTTATCAACCTCCTCAGCAAAACTATCAGCAACAACCTCAGTACCATCAGCAAAATCAGTATCCTCCAAGAAACTACAACAACAGCAACACCAACAACAATAATCAGCAAAGGCCATTCCAGCAGAGGCCTTCTCAAGCCAACAGGGTAATCGATCCGATCCCTATGCCATATGCTACATTGCTGCCACAACTCCTAAAACTCAACCTAGTTGAGCTAAGGACGTTGGCACCTCCAGATCCCAACAGTCTACCCCGGAATTACGACTCCAACGCCAGATGTGCCTTCCATTCAAACGCACCTGGCCATAGTACAGAAAAGTGCAGAGCCTTGCACATGAAGGTACAAGACCTGGTAGACTCGAAAGCTCTAAATTTCGCACCACCACCCAATGTGAATAAGAACCCTATGCCAAATCACGGTGGTCCCAGAATTAACGCTATTGAAGAAGACAAGCCGTCTTACTTAATAACCAGTGTGGGTCAGATCCGGACGCCGTTGGTAGAAATCAAGGCTCAGCTCCTCGAATGTAACATGTTCCCAGGGTGCGAGTTAGGGTGTGCTTACTGCAATATCTCAGTAAATGGGTGCGACGACCTGAAGAATGGCATAGATGGCCTTATTCAGAGTGGCCAGCTTCAGATCACCACATCATTTCCAACAAATCCAACAATCTCACCAGCAACAGTTCATGTATCTTCTACAACTGCAGCAACCATTGTTCCTGACAATTCTTCGGCTTCATCAACAAGTACTTCATCCATCATCTCAACTGATCAGTTATCAACAAATTTTCCTGCTACAACTTTAGCATCACTCCATTTTGAATCTCCTACAACAACAACATCCATTCTTCCGACAATGTCTCCTACAACTCCAGCAACAAATCCTGAAGATGTCTCAACTGTCACCATATTTTATGATCCTGAAAACAACTCTGCCTACAACTCAGAAGGTGCTGCTCCCATTAGAGCACCAGTCACGATTTATTACGATCCACAAACAATCACAGTTCCTTCTGCAGCAGCCATCAGTCCAGTCACTGTCACGGTGCCTGGACCAGTACCATATGAAAACAGTAGGGCCATCCCTTGGCACTACGGCTCTGACATATACTGCGAGGGACAAAGAATCACTCTTGATACATCAACACCTGCACCACAAATAGATAATGTGGGAGGAGGCGGAGGCTTCACTCGAAGCGGACGCCTCTTTGCTCCACAAATTCAAAGACCCACTGCCGAAGCAGAAGCTGCTGCCAAGGCAAAAGGAAAAAGCCCGGTGCAGGAAGATCAAGCTGTTAAGGAAGCTTTGAAGACACCATTCGATCAAGAAGTTGATGAGTTTATGAGAATCATCAAAAAGAGTGATTACAAAATTGTGGATCAGCTTCACCAGACGCCATCCAAGATCTCAATCCTATCATTGCTTATGTGCTCCGAAGCCCATCGGAATGCACTGCTCAAAGTCTTGCACGCAGCTTACGTGCCTGAAGAGATCACCGTCAATCAGTTGGAAACCGTGGTTGGAAATGTTACTGCTAGCAATGGGCTAGGGTTCACCAATACTGATTTGACAACGGAAGGCCGCAACCATAACAAGGCCTTGCATATCACCATGGAATGTAAAGGTGCAGTCCTTTCCCATGTGCTGGTAGACACAGGATCATCCCTTAATATCTTACCAAAGAAGGCCCTGGTGAAGCTAGAGTATGAAGGCTTAGCATTGCGTCCCAGTAACCTGGTAGTAAGAGCCTTTGATGGTTCTAAGAGATCGGTTCTGGGGGAAATTGAGCTGCCTGTGACAATTGGCCCACAAACTTTTACAACGATCTTCTATATGATGGACATTCAGCCTGCCTACAGCTGTTTGTTGGGTAGACCATGGATTCACGCCGCTGGCGCAGTAACGTCTACCCTTCACCAGAAGTTAAAATTTGAGTGGGAAGGCCAAGTTGTTACAATCTGTGGGGAGGAGGATATATTTGTTAGCCATCTGGCTACTTATAAGTACATTGAGATGGATGGGGAGATCCATGAAACAATAAGCCAAGGTTTTGAGGCCTTGAATATCAATGAAGCATCTGCTGTATCTGGAATCTCCATTTCGTCTTATCAACAAGCCCGGAAGGTTGTTGAAGAAGGAACTGCCCAAGGCTGGGGCAAGGTTTTATCTGTGGAGGAGAAGAAGGACAAATTTGGGTTGGGTTACAAACCAACTCAACAGCATCAAGCAGAGGCTGCTGAGAAGCCCGGTTTTGTCAGTGGGGGGATGCTCACCCCTGATGCTATCAACAATTTGGAAGACGAGCTGGAAGAGGAGCGAAATCTAGAGAATTGGATTCGTCCGAAGATCCCGGGGAGCAGTATCTCGAACTGGTCTTCCTAGGAAATTATAAGAGTTACTCAAGCAGAGTAATTATTATTTCCTGTATTTTTATAGCATGCATCAAAGTCTTGCATCTTGCCCAAGATGACAAGACTCATTTTGTAATCGGGCCATCTGTACTTTTTGTGCAAACAAGATTAATCAATGAAATATCAGACATCTTTTTGCAAACGGGTCTTTTTTCTTTTCTACTCACTGTTTTTCCCTTTTTCTTTTTGTACAAAAAATAAATGGCGATGTTTTCAAAATGATAACTTTATTTCACTTTTCTAAAGCAAGATTAAAATCAATCACTAAAATGAGCAAACTGAACCCTTGCAGAGAGTGCCTTCCAGACAGCACCGACAACAGCACGGCTATGACTTCGTATGACTTTGACAATCCGATCAATCAAGCTGATGAAGGGGTTGAAGAAGAATATGAGCTTCCTGAAGAGCTAGCCAGGTTGTTGAGACAAGAGGAAAAGGTTATCACTCCTCACCAGGAGGAGGTTGAAGTGATTAATCTTGGTACAAACGAAGACGTAAAAGAGGTTAAAATCGGGGCCTGCTTACAAGACTCAGTGAAAAGACAACTGATTGATCTGCTTCAAGAATATGTGGACGTGTTTGCTTGGTCATATCAAGACATGCCAGGGTTGGACACCGACATTGTTGTACACAAGCTGCCTTTGAGGGAAGAATGCCCACCGGTCAAACAGAAGTTGCGCCGTACTCGCCCAGACATGGCTATGAAAATCAAAGAAGAGGTACAAAAGCAGTGGGACGCCGGGTTCCTTGCTGTAACTAGCTACCCACCGTGGGTTGCTAATATAGTACCTGTGCCTAAGAAGGACGGAAAAGTAAGGATGTGTGTCGACTACCGGGACTTGAACAGAGCCAGCCCGAAAGATGATTTCCCATTACCTCACATTGATGTATTGGTGGATAATACGGCTCAGTTCTCGGTATTCTCCTTCATGGACGGATTTTCAGGATACAATCAGATCAAGATGTCACCTGAAGACATGGAGAAGACAACATTCATTACACCTTGGGGCACGTTCTGTTACAAAGTGATGCCATTCGGACTGAAGAATGCTGGTGCAACATATCAACGGGCTATGGTGACATTATTCCACGATATGATCCATAAGGAAATCGAGTGTTATGTGGATGACATGATCGCCAAGTCCCTTACTGAAGAAGACCACCTGGTGAATTTGCTAAAGCTATTCAAACGTCTGAGGAAGTACCAGCTGAAGCTAAACCCCAACAAATGCACATTCGGGGTAAGATCCGGTAAGCTGCTGGGCTTTATTGTAAGCGAGAAAGGGATTGAAGTTGACCCTGATAAAGTCAAAGCCATTCAAGAGATGCCTGCACCGAAAACTGAGAAAGAAGTTCGAGGGTTCTTAGGTAGATTGAACTACATTTCACGGTTCATATCTCACCTCACTGCAACCTGTGAACCCTTGTTCAAGCTGTTAAGAAAAGAACAGACGGTCAGGTGGAACGAAGACTGCCAAAGGGCTTTTGACAAGATCAAGGAGTACTTACAAGAGCCTCCAATCCTTATGCCTCCAGTTGAGGGAAGACCTCTGATAATGTACTTGACAGTATTAGAAGAGTCTATGGGGTGTGTGCTGGGCCAGCATGACGAGTCTGGTCGAAAAGAGTATGCAATATACTACCTAAGAAAAAAGTTTACCGACTGTGAACAACGTTATTCACTGCTCGAGAAAACTTGCTGTGCTTTAGCGTGGGCTGCTCGCCGACTGAGACAGTATATGCTGACCCACACTACTTTATTGATATCAAAAATGGACCCAGTTAAGTACATTTTTGAGAAGCCAGCTCTTACCGGACGGGTTGCAAGATGGCAAATGATTCTCACGGAATATGACATCCAGTACACCTCTCAGAAAGCCATCAAGGGCAGTGTACTATCTGAATATCTTGCTGAGCAACCCATTGATGACTACCAGCCTATGAGATTTGACTTCCCTGATGAAGACATCATGTTCATAAAATCAAAAGATCATGAAGAGCCTATTCACACTGAAGGGCCTAACCCAGAAGAAGAATGGACTATGATGTTTGACGAGGCTGTTAACATGAATGGTCGTGGTGTTGGTGCAGTACTCATTACACCCAAAGGAGTTCACATGCCTTTCTCGGCAAAACTCACTTTCAACTGCACTAACAACGAAGCTGAATACGAAGCTTGCATCATGGGTCTTGAGGAAGCCATTGACCTCAGGATCAAGACATTGACTGTATTCGGAGATTCAGCCCTGGTAGTTAATCAAACCAACGGAAAATGGTACACCCACCAGGATCATCTGATACCTTACAGGGATTATACAAGGAGGTTATTGACTTTCTTCACAACAGTCAAGCTTGAGTATATCCCTCGGGACGAGAATCAGTTCGCAGATGCTCTTGCTACCATTTCATCCATGATCAAGGTTCAAGCTGCTAACTTTGTACCCCAGATATCAGTGTCCAGACTCGATAGACCAGCCTATGTGTTCGCAGCAGATGTTATCAAAGATGATAAGCCTTGGTTCCATGACATTAAATGCTTCTTGAAGGATCAAACATACCCACCTGGGGCATCTTCCAATGATAAGAAGACTTTAAGAAGGCTTGCTGGTAGTTTCTTTCTGAACACTGATGGGTCTTTATACAAGAGGAACTTTGACATGGTGCTCCTCAGATGTGTTGATAAGACAGAAGCAGATTTGTTGATGCACGAGGTGCACGAAGGATCTTTTGGTACCCATGCCGGAGGGCATGCAATGGCCAAGAAGTTGCTAAGATCAGGTTATTACTGGATCACAATGGATGCAGACTGTTGTGCTTATGCCAGGAAATGCCACAAATGCCAGATCTACGCAGATAAGGTGCATGTGCCTCCCAATCCTTTGAACATCATGTCTTCACCATGGCCCTTCGCCATGTGGGGCATTGATATGATCGGCAAGATTGAGCCAACTGCTTCAAATGGCCACAGATTCATCCTAGTCGCCATTGACTATTTCACTAAGTGGGTTGAAGCAGCCTCATACGCAAACGTTACAAGACAAGTGATAGCCAGATTTCTGAAGAGAGATATCATCTGTCGATATGGAGTGCCCGAGCGAATCATTACTGATAATGGTTCCAACTTGAACAACAAAATGATGGCAGAGCTGTGCCGGGACTTCAAGATCCAACACCACAATTCTTCTCCTTACAGGCCAAAAATGAATGGCGCTGTTGAGGCAGCTAATAAGAATATCAAGAAGATTGTGCAGAAGATGGTAGTCACTTACAAAGACTGGCATGAAATGCTACCGTTTGCCTTGCATGGGTACCGCACGTCAATCAGAACATCCACTGGGGCAACACCGTATCAACTTGTGTATGGTATGGAAGCAGTCCTACCTGTTGAAGTGGAATTACCCTCTTTACGAGTATTGATGGATGTTAAGCTGAACGAAGCAGAGTGGGTCCGGTCCCGGTTCGAACAACTGAGTCTGATTGAAGAGAAAAGATTGGCTGCAATCTGCCATGGGCAGCTATATCAGAAAAGGATGAAGAGAGCCTTCGATCAGAAAGTCAGGCATCGAGGGTACCAAGTAGGGGATCTTGTGCTGAAAAGAATCCTCCCTCCTCATACAGACCACAGGGGCAAATGGACTCCAAATTATGAAGGACCATTCGTGGTAAAGAAAGTTTTTTCTGGTGGAGCACTGATGCTCAGCACCATGGATGGTGAAGATTTCCCGTCCCCTGTGAATTCAGATGCAGTTAAAAAATACTTCGCATAAAAAATGACCCGCTGGACATAAAAACAGAATGTAAGTCCAGGCAAAAATAGGGCATCCCGGCGAGTCAAAAACAGAATAAAAGACTCGGGCAAAAATAAGGGAAAAATATAAAAAATGTACACCCGCTGAGTTGAAAAGCCGCATTGGACAGCTCAGGCAAAAATGGGTATCCCGATGGATTGAAAACCCGAAAGGGCGATCCATGCAAAATAAGGGAATAAGCGAACAACTGCATTCTGAATTTGTTTGTATCACTTACAACTTGGAAAGCTTCAAAAGGATCAAGCTTCAATCAGAATCGATCTTCTTCAGAAAGCAAGACGAGAAGAACGTCAAAAGTCATACGAGTCATAGCGAAAGAGGAAGCTCCTTAAAGCGTCTTCAACATCGCCAGTACTTTGTTTCTCAATTTGTGACGATCTCTTCATTTTAGGAGATTTGTTTCCTTGACTGTATCTTGCCAATTCAGGGCACATAAATTAATAAAATCAGATTTTTCAGTCATGTTTTGTCTTGTACATTTTTATTTGCAAAGAATGTCTGATGTCTCTAAAAAAACTGATGGCATAAGTACAGATGCTTTTCTCTAAAAGAATAAAAACGCGTGCTTACAGGGAATGTACTTACTCTCAAGAATGTCTAACTCCTATGACGGAATCCGGTAAGGGATACCTCGGGATCATTTGTGCGTTTCCTTATCTTTGCAGGATTGCAGGTATCCAGAGCACAGCTTAGGGCATGAAAGCTTCACCCTCAGCAAGCTGGCAGATCATTATCAACTCGGTCTATCTTCCACGTGGCACTAGAAGGTGCCCATTTCCCCAGCAAAGTTGCCAAATCAATACTCGCTCAGTCTTAGCACCCAGGTGTTCTCCCCAGCTGAGTTGCCTCTCATTACCCTCCCCAGCTGAGTAGCCAACAACTTTCCCCAGCTAGTTGCCACTTGACAACTTCCCCAGCCGTATTACCAATCATCCTTCCTCAGCAGGATGCAGAAGTCAAGGAATCATCTCCCCACAGAATCCTCAGCCTCTATCCAGAAGAGCAACGCACGAAGGAGTCACAACAGAGTACGGAAAGCTTCTACAGACCCCAGCTGGGTCTTCATTACAAGGATATGTCAATCAGTGACCTATATCCCCAAGCAGATACATCTCATCAGATCTATCAATGATCTCATCCCCAGCTGGGATATTCACTCCAAGCAGATCAGCCAGAGATCTTTACAGCAACGGGATCCGAATCCCGGATCTGTACCCTCGCATAATCATAACATTCGCATCATTTTCACCCACAAAGCGTAGCATTCCGTCTAAAACGGGGCATTACGGCAAAAAATCAAACATAGCATAATCATAAGTCATGTTGTGAATCGAACACTTGTGAATATTAACCATTCATCAACAATGAACAGAAATCCCTACCAGAGTTCCCAGCAAAAACAGTTGCCTCCCAAATCACAAACACCAGTATATACTCCTTTGGACACCCGTCCGTGTCATCACTCCCCAGTAAAGTCGCCTGAACCTCTTTACAGACAAGATCACCCATATTGCAGATACTTCCTGACACCCGTCCGTGTCAAATCACCAGCAGAAAGCCAAAGACATCCTCTTTGCACTCACCTATACTTGTATATTTATTTTCTTGGCACCCGTCCGTGTCATATCCCCAACGCAGTCGCTTACACTTTTACAACCCATATACTTGTTGATATTATTATACCTTTCTCTCTTGACACTCGTCCGTGTCACTCTCCCCAGCAGATAAACATTCATCTATACACCACTCATACTACTCATGTTACACTTATACAGATACTCGTCCGTATCTTGTATATACTATTTATATACCCACAGATTCGACAATAGTCCTTGTTCTTTGTTAACAAGTTGGTACTCGTCCGTACCATCATCTCAGAACATTGCATCTAGTGTTTGTTTCTACATGATACTCGTCCGTATCATAGTCTTAAGGATGTTCGTCCGCATCTTTAATCCATACACCGTGTCAAATACTTATGTCTTCTTGAATATAGATACTCGTCTGTATCTATTATTCCCCAGAAGAGTCCCTTCAAATGCAACACTCGTCCGTGTTCTTCGTTAACCCGTTGATACTCGTCCGTATCATCATCTCTGAACACGTGTCAGTATTTGTTTCTACCCGATACTCGTCCGTATCATAGTCTTAAGGATGCTCGTCCGCATCTTTAATCTATACACAACATCTAAACACTTATACTTTCTTCTCTTGGTTGTAAATACTCGTCCGTGTTTACATCCCCAGTAGATCACCAACAAAACAAATTTTCTTTTTTATCTAACACTCGTCCTGTGTTATGATAGCCTTGAGAGCAGCCGTACCCTGCTAGGTGGTCGTCCTCCACCTCTTGATGGTCGTCCTCCATCATGCTCGTCCGATGGCCGTCCCCATCGTTGACCTTTTATCCGATGGTCGTCCCCATCGTTGAATTTTTAGCAGCCGTCCCCTGCTAGGTGGTCGTCCTCCACCTCTTGATGATCGTCCTTCATCATTTTATCCAATGGCCGTCCCCATTGTTGATTTTTGGTTATCTGACATTCGTCCTATGTCATGATAAACCTCGAGAGCAGTCGTCCCCTGCTAGGTGGTCGTCCTCCACCTCTTGATGGTCGTCCTCCATCATGCTTGTCCGATGGCCGTCCCCATCGTTGACCTTTTATCCGGCATTCGTCCTATGTCGCGATATTTTCGGCAGCCGTACCCTGCCAGGTGGTCGTCCTCCGCCTTAGATGACCATCCCTCATCTTAACCCAACAGAGCAGCCGTCCCCTGCTAGGTGATCGTCCTTCACCTTTGATGACCGTACCTCATCATCTGTTTATTTCATTTATTCTTTAACCCGATGGCCGTCCCCGTCGTGGTCCCTTTTCTTTTTAGCCCGATGGCCGTCCCCATCGTCGGTCACTTTACTTTATGAACTTGATGGCCGTCCCCGTCATGTTTCATTTGATCCCCAAAGAATTTTACAGCTTTATCTTGATGGCCGTCCCCATCAAAATATTCTTATTTTTCCAGCTAGTCGGCCGTCCCCGTCTTGGCTTTACCTTTTATCCCCAGCATGTCGGCCGTCCCCGTCATCGCTTTACTTCACACGCTTTTCCCAGCATGTCGGCCGTCCCCGTCATTGCTCTTTACCCAGCAGTCGTCCTCTGCTCGACGGTCGTCCTCCGTCGCCCGCACTTTACAATATACTTTATTTTCCTTTTACAATCTATATCCCTTTTCTTCTTCATTCTGTGAGTGCAAATTTTGGACTGTCTTTGGTATTCAACCACAAGTTATCTTGTTTGCCTCTTAAGCCGTAGCTTACATCCGGCACAGCTAACTCATGTTTGAATAGGGGCAGCTGTAAACACCCCAAATTTGCCCTCACCCATTCACACCATGGCTTGTGATCATTTCATATGCATAAACACAATCATATCATCTCATGTCACATTTTTGATTCACTGCATTGGTTCTAAGTCATCTGCACCTAGGGTTTGTGATCTGAGCAATCCAAGAGCCTCTTGAGCCACTCCAAAGGCCACAAATCACTTCAAAGGGATCCATGTGTGTTCTTATATCATATTACACCCTCTCAAAGTCAAAAATGCCAAAGAATCACAAGAACTGAGGTTTGCATGGAAGCAGAGCCAGGATAGACTGCACAGTTGACCTAAAATTAGGGTTTTGGTTTCAGAGGCCATAACCCCAAATTTTTTGGTCATTCTTGTTTCCATTGGTCTCTATATGGTATAGGGAGTATGCACATCAATTTTCATGAAGAAATTCCATGGGGAAGTCATTGATCAGGAGTTGACTTTTCAGACAAGTCAGTGCAAAATCAGGGCATCTGAGGCCCCCAATGACCCAACCAAGGGGTGATCTTCATCATTTTGAGTGTATATGATCTTTATTTGATCATGGAAGAAGGTTGAAGTTCACAAAAATCAAGAATTTGTAGTTTTTGCAAAGTTGACTTTTTAGGGCATGGTTGACTTTTCAAGAATATGTCATTTTAGGTCATTTTTCAAGCCTTGATTCTTGATCCAAAAATGCTTCAAATGGAAAAACTTTGGTCATGAAAGTTGTAGAATACATTTTTCCCTTTTCAAAAAGTACAAGAACATGATCAAATTCTTCTTGGATCAAAAGTTATGGTGTGACAAAGTTGGCAAAAATCATTGATTTTCAAGATGTGCACCAAATGAGAAATTTGCAAAATCATGAACCAAGGCAAATTGTAACTTCTAGTTGACATCAAACCAATGCACAAACATTCCATAAGTTCTAAAAATCAGAATTGGACCAAAAGATCACATGTTTATGGTTTGTGTAACAAGACTTTTTCATGAAGTTTCAAAAGTGATCAAGTTGCAAAACCACTCATCACACTTCACCAACTTGCTGCATTGGCCTTTGAACCACCCTAGCCTTCCATACACACCTTTGCTGCGCCAGCCCCATGCTTGTACTAGGCTAGAACTCAAGCCATACCTCTCTTACAAAAAAGTTGACTTTTGGCAAAAGCAAACATCCCAATCACAGCAGGCCATGTCACATCATCTGGCCAATTGGGATTGTTTATACTTTCCATTTGCTAGCCAAACATAACACCAAGCCAAGCTGAAACACTCCCTAGCAGCACATACACAAAAACCACCCCATTTGCATTTCTCTTCGAAAACTCTCTGCCCAGCTCACAAACATTCAAACTACTTCCACACATCAACTCACCATACATCATTGAGCCCAAACCAACAAAGAACCAAGCCTGAATCAAGCAAGAACACCACTTCTCCATTTTCACTCCAACTTGCAGTTTCTTTCGAAACTCACTCCACAGGCCATGAACATCCAAACAAACTCCACAAACCTTCTTAAAACATCACCCTGATCACAAAGAACCACTCATATTGGCCTGAAACTGCATCACCATTGCCATTTTCAACTGAGCTTGAGCAGAAGCTGTTCAAACTCTTCATCTAGCCAGCATAAATTTCTCCCAAGCATTCAAGCATCATCCAGAGGGCATAAGGAGTGGATTACACCAAGAGGGGAGGTCAGAAAGTTGCTGGATTAAAAGCTTCGAAACTCAGGTAGCTCAAGAACTTTTTTTCCAGAAATCATTTTTCAAGTTCTAAAGTTGTTCTATATGCTTCACTGATTGTACTGATGCCTTTAGTTTCAAAAATGGTGGAGAGATGAGAGTTTAATTAGTTTCTGAAACTTTTTTGCCCTAGTTCTTGTTTGCTTCGATTCAGCCATTCCAGGAAAAATAAATTTGCTTTGATTGGGGGTTTTGGTTCGTGAGTGAGTGGGAATCATTTCTGTGTTTTTAGATTTTGTTTTAGATGCGTTTTTAGGGGAGTTTGAGGTTTGGGGTGAACGGACAAGATGACCGGAACACTGTTCCGGTCATCTGAAAGTGTTTAACGGCGTAATTAGGGCATAAACATTGATTAGCCAGGTTTGAATGCTGGCCTTTGGATTTGGCGCCAGGTCAACGCGCGCGTGTTTTCATTTGAATCTCCACCATCAGATTGCATGACTTTTATTTAATTCAGCTTAAATTCATTTTTATTTCATTTCTTTTCATTTAATTTGCACAATTTATTTAAAATAGCAAAACTTGTCTGAAAATTATGAAACTTTTTCTCAAGAGTTTTATTAATTTTTTTGACGCAAAAATATTTTTATTTTTATTTTTAGCATTTAAAAAGTATTTTTAAATATTTAAAAGTTTATTTTTAATTGATTAATGAAAATTAATTTATTAAAAATACTTTTAGGTATTTAAAAATCACCAAAAAATTCATGAAATGTTCTAAGACATTTAGAAACATTGTCCAACCTTCAAACCAAATTTCTTTTTTGATCTTGATGCATTTTGAGAATTTTTCATTGAATTAAAATCATTTTTATGCATTAATTTGATCCTAAGTTCAAAAAATCATTTCTGCCTATTCATGAGGAGTTGGACATTGATTCTTCTTGCATTGCATTGTGTTTAGCATGTAGTATTTGAGATTAAATGGCCATGATTTGATCTTTCATTTTCATTTTGTTTGACATATCTTTTGTTTAGAAACCCTAAAAACCCTAGAATCTTTAGAAAATCATAACTTGAAATTGGTAAAGAGTTGAGACTTCTCCTTTGGGCATTGGTTTAGTATAGGATTAGGGGTTCTTTGAGTGGCATTTTCCATTTTTTATCTTAGGGTTTTGTTTCTGTTTTTGGCTTTTGTTTGATGTATGATTCATAAACCCTAATTTGAGCTTTCATATGCATCCATCTTGCATTCTCTTGCATAGCATGACTTGCCATGACATTTCAAGCATCCATTTGGTTCATTTGACATCATAAGACATATTGAAAGCATGTTTGATCATTGCATCTTGCATTTGCCATGTTGTATGCCATGTGCACTTCATAACTTTTCATGTTTGTTCATGGTTCCTAACTTGCTTCTTTTGCATTCATGAACTTGTATGATCATCTCCATGTGCTGCCTCATGTTTGTAGCATCTCATAGCATCATTAGCATCATGTAAATGCTTCTGGTTTTGTTTCTCATCATGTCATCTCATCCCATTTTTTTTGCATTGCATTGCATTTCTTTTCTAACATTTCAGGTGGTAAGTGAATTTGAGAAGTGAATTTGCCTTCACTTCTCATAACTTTTCTTCTCATCTCCCTTGCATCCATTGCTGCATTTTTGTCTTGTGCTTGAGATTGAGCTTGCTCATTCCTCTTCATCTTACTTTCTTTCTTTAAGTGACTTGTCTTCTTAAATGAAGCAAGTTACTTTGCTTTTCTTTGCTCCTTTCATCTGCTTCCTGGTGGTTCCATTGAAGACTCTTCTTGAAAACCTCACAAACCTTAGGGATAACCAAGCATGACAATGATTAGGGTTTTGATTAGTCCTCCCACTTAGCTTTTACCTTTGTGTCTCTTTTGAGTCTTCTCTTCTCATCTCATAATCAGGGACTAAACCCTAAAGGTCTTAAGGCTTTGTGATTAAGCTTATACCTGTATCCTTCTATTAGGATGGAGTGTATAACTTTAATCCTAAGTGTTAAACCCTTAATGTGTTTAAATCTCTTAATCAATTCACTTAATAATAATCAAGACATCAAGCTTGTAACTTGGGCCTTGCATTAGGGTTCTAATTCTTCCTTAAATGGTTAAGAAGGACTAACCCTAGCGTTAATGGACAAGTCCCCCTCAAGTTGTCTTACAAATCATAAAAATCACTTCATCATCATACCATTAAGTAAAATCCACTTAATCAAAGGCTTGTTTTGTCATGAGTTTAATCCCTAATCATGGATTAAGTTGAGGAGCTTTCCTCAGCTTAAACATTCTCATCTATTATCCTTCTATTAGGATGGTGTAATGAGTCTGTTTAATCCCTGATTATGGCTTAACCTCATTACTCAACACTAAACAAAAACACCAAAAACATCTAAATAATCACAAATAGGTTAATGATCTTAATCCTACATCAAAAGGTGATTAAGTGTGAGAATCTGACTTCACACTTAAGGTATTCTCATTACCCCCAATCAGAGGGGAGGTGTGATGAGTTTACTAACCCATTGGTTTAGGCTTAAGCTCATTAACTTATGACAAATTTCAAAAGCAATAAAAGACTGAAAACACAAAAACAAACAATAATCGTCTCCTCCGGGATTCTTTTCTCACCATCTTCACTCACAAACGAGAACTTGCTTCTTCCGTCTAATGCAAGACAGTTTGCATCTGTGCCAGACAGATCATACACTTGAGCATAGGCAAGTAAGCAGTTCACCAGTCAATTCATCTTTCAGTCTCTTTGGGTCGAACTACGGTGTTCTGACTTCCTCATTGCACGAGAGGATACGTAGGCATAACTTAACAGTTATCGAACAAAAGTCTCTGTACATTCCCCCTCCTTCTAATCTTATTCTTTAAGCCTCATTATCATGAGCATTTTACTCTTTCCTTACACTGACACATCATTATACACTTCACTTCTTTTACACTGACACCTGTACATCTTTTCCAGCTTTTATACACAGATTGCACTGACACTACCCCTTTAAAACACAAATCTTTTAAGCGTGGATCCCGTCGAGTACGACGGACAATCTGGGTGCTAATACCTTCCCAGGTTGTAACCAACACCCTTTCTCAGTCTCTCTGGTTCGCAACCGTCTTATCCATCTTTTCCTAGGCCTATGCAGCATTGCCTTTCCTCCGGGATAAAAATGCCTAGCTGGCGACTCTATTCATCTCCAGTGAGTTCACGGCTGTGTGTTCTCATTGTCCCTCTCGCCGACCGTTCGCGTCTGTACCTTCCTCTGATCGGTTTCATTTGTCGGGAGCGACAGTCCCCATCATTCACTTTACCTGTAATCCCCAGAGAGTCTTATATCTTTATTTGATGGTCGTCTCCATCATGATCCCTCTATTTTCCCAGCATGTCGGTCGTCCCCGTCATTACTTCATCCCTAGCAGTCGTCCTCTGCTCGACGGACGTCCTCCTTCGCCCGCACTTTATAATCATACTTTGCTTCCTTTTACAATCTATATCCCTTTTCTTCTTCATTCAGTGAGTGCAAATTTTGGACTGTCTTTGGTATTCAACCACAAGTTATCTTGTTTTCCTGTTAAGCCGTTGCTTACATCCTGCACAGCTAACTCATGCTTGAATAGGGGCAGCTGTAAACACCCGAAATTTGCCCTCACTCATTTCACCATGGCTTGTGATCTTTTCATTTGCATAAGTTCAATCATATCATCTCATATTGCATTTTTGCTTCACTACATTGATTCAAAGTCATCTGCATCTAGGGTTTGTGATCTGAGCAATCCATGGGCTATCAATAGCCACTACAAAGGTCTTCATTCATCTCAATAGGGTCCATGTATGTCCAAGCATCATATTATATTCTCACAAGGTCAAGGAAGTCAAGGAATCACAAGAACTGAGAAAGGCATGGAAGCAGAGCCAGGTTTAACTGCACAGATGACCTAAAATTAGGGTTTTGGTTTCAGAGGCCATAACTCCAATTTTTTTTTGGTCATTCTTGATTCTATTGGTCTCTATATGTTATGAGGATCATGTATATCAATTTTCATGAAGAAATTCAATGGGGAAGGCATCTGATCACAAGATGACTTCTTGAGCAAGTCAGTGCAAAATCAAGGCATCTGAGGCCCCCAATGACCCAACCAAAGGGGTTTCTCCATCATTTTGAGTGTTTATGATCTTTATTTGATCATAGAAGATGTTATAAGTTCACAAAATTGAATAATTTCAAGCCATTTGCAAAGTTGCCTTTTTGGGAAAGTGACTTATAATGTAAACTTGCCATTTTGGGAAAGTTTTTCAACCTCCTCTTTTTGATTCAAAAATGCTTCAAATGAAAAATCTTTGGTCATGAAAGTTGTAGATTGGATCCTCCCATTTTTAAAAAGTACAATAACTCATTCTAATTCATTTTGGATAAAAAGTTATGGCCTTGCAAAGTTGGACAAAATCACTAAATTTTCACTTTTGCACCAAAGGGGGGAAATTGCAAATTCACATGCCAAGCATTTCTATGACTTCAAAATGACTTCTAAGCATCACATAAGCATAATTCATGGCTCATAACTCAGATTTGCCAAAAGATTTATCATTTCTATGCCTTGAATTACAAGTTACATAAGGCATTTCTTCATGAAAGCTTCAAAATTGAATCTTTGCAAAAGGAACTTTTCATGCTTGAATTGAACACTAATTGATCTCAAATCATTCTAGCAACTTCATATGGCTCATGTTGCTGCATTTTGCACAAGAAATCACAAGATTCTTTGCCTTGGTTCATAAGAAAACTCAAAGAGGGAAATATGCAAGAACCATGGAAACTCTTGATCAAGACCATCCAGCTCACAAAATCAGATCCAAAGGCCTTCCTTGACTTAAGCTGAGGCAGGACAAGCCCTAAGATCTCCTCTGACCCGAGCCATACCCATAGTAGACAAGATCTTGACTTTTTGCATTTTTGCCCATGCCAATCACACTGTGCCACCACCAAATCTCTGCCCAATCAAAGCCTCATATGTGGACCTCAAGCCTTCAAAACAACAACACACACAAGCCAGCAACCTCCCACAATCCAGCATTCCCAAAAACTGTCAAAAACTTCTCCTCTTCGAAACTCTTCACACAACCATCAAACTTCCATTTTTCTTTCACCAACAAATCACATATCATCCATAGAACAAGAATCAACCCTCAAAACAGCCTGAAACATCACATACACAGACCTCCATTTCTGCTACACCAGAACCACACAGCACAAACCAGCCATTATCAAAGCTTTCTAAGTTTCATTTCATCATCAGGGGGTTCAAAGAGGTGGACTTGCAGCAAAGGAAAACCCAGAAAGCTCAAAATCAGAGGGTTCCCATCTCAGGTAACATGAAGAACTTTTTTCCCAGAAGCTAGTTTTTTAGTTCTTTTATGGTTCTATATGCTCCCCTGATCATGGGGATATGATTACTTTTGAAAATGGTTGAGAAACCACCATGTATGTGATCTCTAAAACTTTTGCCCGTTTTTACATTTTTCTTCGATTCATGTTCATGGTGTGAAATAAATGAGTTTTGGTTGGGGGTTTAGGTTTAGAATGATTGGGGGATCATTTTTGTGAAAGAAATTTGGAGTTCGGTGGCCTGAGAGAGAAGCTAGGGTTTGGGCTCGTCGGAGAAGACGACCGGAACACTGTTCCGGTCGCCTGAAAGTAATTTGCCCTAATCAGTGTAATTAGTGAGGTTTAAATGTGAGGCATTAGATCATGCTTCCCGCGCGCGTTTCACGGGTGGAGATCTTGTCATTAACCCTAATCCTGATTTATTTAAGTTTAATTATTTAATTAATGAAAATTAACTGAATTTGAATTGTGGCCGTTAGATGTGGCGCGCGGTCAAACTAGAATTCCCCAGGTTCAATCCAGACCTTTAGATGCGCATACTTTCATTAATTCTGATTTTTATTTCATTTAAATTCATTTACTTTGTATAATTTATTTAAAATACCTAAAAAATTCTAAAAATATTTTCCTTTTGCATTTTTATTTCAAATATTTTTCTCAACCAGAAAATAAATTTTTTTTTTGTATTAAAAATTATTTTTAAATCATTTAAATGTTTATTTTTAATTAGTTAATGAAAATTAATTAATTAAAAATGCATTTAGGTATTTAAAAATCACCAAAAAATTCACATTGCATTTTAAAACATTTAGAAACATTATCAAACTATTCAAACAAATTTCTTTTTGGTTCTTGACCTATTTTGACAATTTTTATTGGAATTAAAGTTATTTAAAGGCAATATTTTGGTCCTAACTTAGAAAAATTCATTCTGCCTAACCATGAAGAGTTTGATGATGGTTCTTCTTGCATTGAATCCTTCATATCATGTAGTAACTAGGGTAAAATTGGTTTGAATTTATCTTTCATTTTCAATTTAATGTGCAATTTTCCTTTTGAAGTGCCTTGAAACCCTAGTTGATTTGAGAAAATCATAACTTTCATTAGGTTAAGACTTGGGTCCCCTCCTTTGGGCAGTGAACTTGTATAGGGTTAGAGTTCCTTTGATCCCATTTTCAATTTTTTATCTTGTCATTTGCTTCTGATTTTGAATTTTGCATTGCATATTGTGTATAAACCCTAATCCTTGCCTTCCTTTGCATCCATCTCTCATTTGCTTGCCTACATGAACTTACCATGACATTTTGTGCATCAACATGACATATAAGACATCTTAGGACATATTAGAATCATGTTCGATCATTGCATCTTTCATTTGCCATGTTGTGCATTCATTTCATTACATAAACTTTCATGAGCTTTCATGGGTTCAAAGCATGCTTCATTTGCATCCTCATCCTTGTATGATCATCCACAATTCTTGACATGTGTTTGAATCATCTCTTAACATCATTGAAATCATGTTTATGCTTCTGACTTTGGTTTGCATCATGGCATTTCGTCTCATTTTCACTGCATTTCACTTTATTGTTATTAACTTTTCAGGTGGTAAGTGTTTGAGAAGTGAATTTGCCTTCACTTCTCATAATCTCTTCTCATCTCTTTTATGCATTCATTGCTGCATTTTACTTTTGTATTAGAGTGAGCTTGCTCATTCATGTTCATCTCTTACTTTCTTTCTTCAAGTAACTTATCTTCTTAAGTGAAGTAAGTTAGCTTGTTTCTCTTGCTCCTTCTCCTTTCATCTTGTTCCTCCTTGGTGGCTCTTTGAAGATCTTTCTCTCTTAAGCCTCACAAACCCTAGGATCTCCAAGTATGATAACAATTAGGGTTTGATTAGTTCCCCCATTTAGTTTTACCTTTGTGTCATCTTTGAGTCTTCTCTTCTTATCTCATAATCAAGGACTAAACCTTAAAGGTTTTAAGGCTTTGTGATTAAGCTTATGCCTGCATCATTCTATTAGGATGGAGTGTATAGCTTTAATCCTAAGTGTTAAACCCTTAATGTGTTTAAATCCTTTAATCAATACACTTAATAATCACTAAGACATCAAGCTTGTAACTTGGGCCTTGCATTAAGGTTCTAATTCTTCCTTAATTGGTTAAGAAGGACTAACCGTAGTGTTAATGGAAAAGTCCCCCTCAAGTTGTCTTACAAACCATAAAATCCACTTCTTAATCTTACCATTAACTAAAATCCACTTTAATAAAGGTTTTGTTTTATCATGAGGTTAATCCCTAATCATGGATTAAGTTGAGGAGTTTTCCTCAGCTTAAATGTTCTCATCTATTATCCTTCTATTAGGATGGTGTAATGAGTCCATTAACTCCTTGATTATGGCTTAAACTCATTACTTAACACTAAACAAAAACAACAAAAACATCTAAATAATCACAAGTAGGTTAATGATCTTAATCCTACACCATGGTGATTAAGTGTGAGGTGCTTACTTCATACTTAAGGTATTCTCATTACCCCTAATCAGAGGGAAGATGTGATGAGTTTACTAATCCTTGGTTTAGGCTTAGGCTCATTTTCTTATGACAAACTCCAAAAAAGCAATAAAAGATTGAAAACGCAAAAACAAACAATAATCGTATCCTCCGGGATTCTTTTCTCATCATCTTCACTCACAAACGAGAACTCGCTTCTTCCGTCTAATGCAAGACAGTTTGCACTTGAGCCAGATAGGTCATACACTTGAGCATAGACAAGTAGGCAGTTCACAAGTCAATTTATCTTTCAGTCTCTCTGGGTCGAACTACGGTGTTCTGACTTCCTCATTGCACGAGAGGATACGTAGGCATAACTTAATAGTTATCGAACAAAAGTCTTTGTATATCCCCCTTCTTTCCAGCATCATTCTTTAAGCCTCATAGTCTTGGGCATTTCATTATTGTTCTCACACTGACACTTCTTTTATACACTTCACATTTCTTTTACACTGATACTTGTATTTCTTTCCAGCTTTGATACACAGATAGCACTGACACTACCCCCTTTAAACACAAATCTTTTAAGCGTGGATCCCGTCGAGTACGACGGACAATCTGGGTGCTAATACCTTCCCAGGTTGTAACCAACCCCCTTTCTCAGTTTCTCTGGTTCGCAACCGTCTTATCCATCTTTTCTTAGCTTTATGCAGCATTACCTTTCCTTCGGGATAAAAATGCCTAGTTGGCGACTCTATTCATTCCTTCTCTTTTCGCCGACCGTTCGCGTCTGTACCCCTTCTGACCTAGGTGTCATTTGGTGGGAGCGACATTGTGTGAAAGAAAAATTGGACTTGATATCCTTATTGAAAAATGTCGGGAAGGATTTTCCTAAAATTGAATGCATATTCGAATTAATTGAGACCTACCCTGCCCCGGGTTAATATTGTGTTTTTTTCGTGTAGAAAGAAACTCCAACTTCTATGCTCAAAGGGGTTGGCAATGGATTAACTTCCTTATTTCTCCAGTGTTTGGGAGTTGAAACAATGCATGTATATCATCCGCAAGGTTTTTATTTTGAAAGCATACCATTCAACAGTTTGGGTATTTATTCGTCATCCTCCCTCCAATCATACAACAGATGAATAAGAGAAACAATGGCATATATATATTTTTGGAATTTTTGAAAATGAAAAGCATAAATACGCACAAATATGAAGGTGAATGAATTGATTCAAAAACATGCGATGCTCATTTCATTAATACTAACATTAGAGAACAAACAAAGTCTTTAAACAAGTACACATAACATAAACAAGGAAATTAAAACTGAAAAGAAACAAGGCCTAGTGTCTAATCAGTAGCAAGGATGAGTTTTCCCGTCTGATCCACTGGCTTTAGGTAGTAACTTGTGATTCTTCAACCAAATCTTCAGCCACTTTGTTTTGGCATGGGATCTATTTCAACCTTGGGAACCTTTCTTGGTGTGAAGGTGAGCACGTCTCCCCGAACCAAGTCCTGAACTCGAGCTTGGAAAGCATAACAATTCTCAATATCATGACCTGCAGCTCCTTCATGGAATGGGCAATGAAGATCGGTCCTAAATCCAGGTGGAAGAGGATATGGAGGATTGAGAGGTCTAGTAGTAACAAGACCTTTCTTGCACAGTTCAGGGAAAACCTCAGCATACTTCATGGGAATAGGATCAATGGGAGCCCTGCGCCTGGGATTGCGAGTCTGATTCTGACCAACATTCCTTTGTAGATAAGCTCGAGCTGGCGGAGCATTAACCATAGGAGCAACTATGGCTACTTGGGCTTCACCATATTGTTGCTGCCTATAGTAGGGTCTTCTTTCAGCGTTGACAGCATGAGTATCACCCTCTTTCTTCTTTTGAAAATTCTCGGAGGACTTTCTCGCAGCATTAGAAGCTTCAGCACTTCCAAACTTGCTCTTTCTGATCCCTTCCTCTAGCCTTTCTCCAATAGTGACTAAGTCAGCAAAACTAGATGATACACTGCCAATCATCCTTTCCTAGTAAAGAGGTTGAAGAGTGTCCATGAACAGACCAGTCAACTCTTTCTTCGCCAAAGGAGGCTCAACCTGAGCAACTAGTTCTCTCCATCGCTGAGCATACTCTTTGAATGATTCCTTTTCTTTCTGAGACATGTTTTGAAGCTGACGGCGGTTAGGCGCCATGTCCAGATTGTATTTGTATTGTCGCAGGAATGCATAAAGCAGATCCTGCCAGCATTGGATACGGCTTTTCTCGAGTCCCATATACCATTTCAAAGATGCCCCACTCAAACTATCTTCGAAGCAATGGATGAGTAGTTTGTATTTATCAGCATGGGCGGCCATTTTGCGGCAGTACATGATCATGTGACTCTTTGGGAAAGTGTCTCCCTTGTATTTTTCAAATATTGGCATTTTGAACTTGTCTGGCATAACCAAATTCGAAACCAAGCACATGTCTGATGCGGCAGCGTTGAATACATCAAATCCTTCGACAACTCTTATCCTCTTTTCCAAAGTCATACATTGTTCCCTAACATCCTCAAAATTCCCAGCCTCACCTTGTACCGATGATGGCGGATTATGCACGAAGGGAGGATTCACATAAGCAGTTTGGGCAAAAGTATGCACATTGGGTTGAGAGTCAGTGAACACTCCAGGTTCGAAAAAAGTGGATGTACCAGTCATCTGAGTAGTCACAAATGGTGGATTATAACCCGGTGGCAATCCAAATTCTGGCCATGTGCTAGAGGGTCTTGAAGACTCTGCGTTAATGACGAAACTACTGTCTTCAGAGGTGACGGTCTTCTGAGCTGGAGTTTTCTTAGTAGCCAAGACTTGGAGCATTTCCATGATCTTGCTCACACTACTCTTCAGGTCATCAATGTCTTCCCTGACTCGCTTGTTGTGTTCTTCTTGTTCGTCCATTCTTCTTCTTTCGTGGGCCCTAGTTCTGTATCTGCGTGAAGGAATCAGCTTGACGGGTACTCAACAACTCTGAAGACGAGAACGAATGAACATGAGCGACTATGAATGCAAAATGAATGCAAATATGAATGCAATGATATGCAAATAAAATGCGAAAAAGATGTTAAACAAAAAAGTCATGGTATCACAAGTCCAAGGTACGGATGGAGGATACTCAGATTGCTTTCCTCACAAGGATTTTGCCGGTTAAGATATAAAGTTAAAAGGAAACCCCAAAGTTACCAATCCATATGGTTGTTCATCACACACGCCAGAAGTATGACGGTTGATTGACTCCACCATATGAATCTCTTCTGGGTGAGATCTTCGTATCGAACCACGCGAGAGGGAAGTCTCTCGGTGCCCCACACTACGCGATCATCGACACGGGGTTTAAAACAAAGTCTTAGAGTTATGGACCTTCCTCAATTTTTTGATGCACGTGTCAATTTTTTTATATCCTTGACAGTCAATCAACTCCATTGAGAAAGTCTATTCTGAGTGAGGTCTTCATATGGAGCCACGCGAGGGCGAACCCCGGTGCCCCATACTATGTGACCATCCACCTATGTTTTAAGCCACACAGTTTAAGGTTCTAAAGGTCCTCAGAGTCGACAACCCTAATGAAAATAACTGAGCACACACGTCAAAAGCTTGACGGTCGTCATTGTTCTCATTAGAATCTACTCCAAGCGAAGTTTTCGTATCGACAACCCACGAGAGCAGTTCCCTCGGGAGCCCATACTACACAACCTCTTCTAACTTATGTTTATACTCAAAGACCCGGGTATGAAGCCCTTCACTCGAGTTTCAAAATATCGATCCAAGAACCACAAGGTATAATGTGGAAAGCGATAAAGAAAGCGATAAAAATAAACAAGTAAGACATAAAGACAAACATACAAACCAGCGTGAAGCAACCTAGATTAGGCTTGACTTGCATAGGGGTGAACCAGTCCCCAGCAGAGTCGCCAGCTGTCGTACCTCGAAAAATATGATCCTCGCGAATGCGGTCGCGGCTGGGCCGACTTGAGAGTCGCCACCTAATTTTGATTTATTCCCAAAGAGGGAAAGGGAAAATATAGATAAAACCCGGGAAGAAAGGATAAAGACAAGGTCATCGTAACCATTGTCGGGGTTCGGAAGTCGGTTATGCAGGGGGAAGGTATTAGCACCCCCTACATCCATCGTACTCGATGAGAACCTTCTAAGTTGTCACGCGCGAAAGGATGTCTATGCCTAATGCATTACTTGCTAAAAGAGGAAAAGGATTTAAATTTTATTATCTTTCTTTAGGAGTCGAATTGCACTAAAGACTATGGATAGTTTATTCCTAACCAACAAGCCAAGTGTCTTGCAACGGAATAATCAGAGCGAATAACGAGAGCTCGTAATCCTCCTTTCTACCACTTAAGGCTCGTTGCGTACAATTTCTCTCATATTATTAAAGTGTTTTAATACCTAAGACCACTTGACGTTGGATCAAGGGTTTGGATTTAAAAATAACATTTTGGTAGGTCGATTGCGAGGCATAAAGCGATCGCGAGGGGTGAGTGCAAAATGGAAGTTTAAGGGTTAAATGGTTACACGAGATCGAATCTTAGTCTCAAGCTAAGGCGGAGCCGTTGGAGCTCGAATTAAACCGATAGCGTCGAAATTTAGCTCCTTAACTGTCTTAGAATCGATTCAAAGTTAGAATCATTCTATGAGAAGTCGAGCATTACTTTATAATCAAATGATTATTTAAATAAAAGAAACGCGATAAAAATACATTTGGTCTCATATTGATCTAAATGACACCGATTTGTCGAAATCGAACATTTAGATCGTTTGTTATATCATCGATCATAAAAATAAAATAAAGTCGAAATAATAATAAAATAAGAGTTTGGCCTCATATTTAATTTGAATAACATCGATTTATTTGAAATCGAATATTTAAATATTTATTCATCGGCCGGAATAAAATAAATTGAGATAATGAGAAATAATAAGGAAAATAAACGTGTGGCCTCAAATTAGGGGATAACGTCGATTTATTAGAAATCGAATATCACCATTTATCATTGGCCGAAATAAGAATAAAGTCGATAAATGACAATGGATCTAAAATTAATTAGAAACCATAAAATAATAGAAAACGGTCTCATATCAATTTGGACAACGTCGCAAAGTGGAATGTCACAAATTGGATAATAATATCATAGACCAAAATATAAATAAATTAATAAATTGATAAAATAATAGATAAAGAAAAATCGGCCTCAAATCGGTTTAGATAACGTCGCTAAATGGAATATCGATAAACCGTATTTTTTATCATAGGCCCCCGCCCCAAAAATAAAATAAAATAAATAAGAGATAACTAACATATATTACGTCTTGCAAATTTATTCTTTTATTTAAAGAAAAGAAGACAAGAATGATTTCATTACATTAGAAAACTAAAAAAAGAACATGGGTCAGCATGAAAATAAACTTGAAAAATAAGCCCAACATCAAGCAACTTCCTGCTTATTGGGCCTGGTTCGTGAGACCCAGCCAGCAAACTTAAACGGCACTAAAGGCCAGGAAAAAAAACTGGGAAAGGAAAATAGACCTAGCCGCATGGGCATCATCGGTCCAATCAAAACAAAAGACCATCCATATTAATTAACTCAGGAAATCAAACAATTGGGCAGTGTGATCCCGCGACAAGCCAAAAGCATTGGGCAGTGAGACACATTGAAAAGTCAGCATTGAAACAAGACATTGGGAAATGAAAAAAAAAAAGAACATTAAATATCTTTAAAAAACAACATAGATAAGACCAAACGTGATTTAATGAAAGCAAATGCTCTCTCTGCTCTCACCCTTTCAACTCAGTCGCATTTTGTAAATCCAAGCATCATTGTATCATCAATGTCATCGCAGATCAACAATTCTCAACATAAACATAAAGCAACTCAAAGTGAAATCAACAACAACATCAAAATGAGTACCCTTGTCCCCAAACGAAACCCTAGCCCCAATTTCATTATGCTTTCAGAGTTGATTACAAGTATAGTCAGAGTGAAAAAAAGAGGAAGAAATAAAGAAGATGTCAAGAGGTCTACCACCATCGGACGTTATGAAGGTAACGACTATCAGGTAAGTCGCTCTTCATCTTGCTCAATACTTGTCCAATTTCCTCCTCTTCCTCCGTTGTTTTCTTCTTCTGCACGCACTTTGCTTGTCGTTTATTTGATGGTATTGTCTGAATAGCTTAGCTCAGGATTGTTGATTTTCAGTATGAAAATTTAACAATTTAGGTATATGAATAGAGCTTTGCTGATTGTGGTTTAGGGAAAATTCTTGTAGAGTGATATTAGGTTTTTCTGGGCCTCTTTTCAGTGATTAGGTTTTTTTTTGTGTGCCAATGATTGAATAATCATTATATAGTGGAATGAGTGATGCTTAATACATGTGAACAAAATGAAATTTGTGTGAGCTTGTTGTGTGATCCGTCCGAGAGAATCATGTGAGCTGAGCTGTGATTTTTGTGAAATCAGTTAGAAAGGATCTTTTGTGAGATCTTGTAGGACCAAATCATGACCCAATCTTCTTGTTTGTCTGTAGTGAATGGGAGATATTCTAGAATGTTTGTGGTCCCGGATGAAATTTCACCCTCAAATTTTATTTCACTGAGCTTTTTTTTTACCGCAATGAGCTTGCTGACTTACTGCTTTCATTTTACTGCATAACTCTTGTTGAATAAGTTTGGACAACTTGAACACTGAACTTGTTTTCATGTTGCAGGTATTGAAATGGCTTGTATAACCAGTGTCATGGAAGGCTGGAAGGTGTGTGCAATAATAAAGAGCTCTTCAGTCTGCTACTTTTTGATGCTGATGTACGAGAAAAATTTCTAGGAGTTGCAGCTATAGAATTTAGAAGTGCTTTTTTTGCATCTGTTGTACTAATCTTTTCGAGTTCTTTAGGATCATGGTAATGGACAACAGAAACACGACGTGAAATTTTTCTGCAATCTTTGATTCTGTAGCAGAGGAAACAAAAATTGTTTTGTCAGGCTCCATGGAAGCAAAAACTGACAAAATCGTACGCTTTCCCAGACGTGCCCTCGAAGCTGGCCAAGGTGCTTTCTTTATCAAGTTTGACCGACAATTCCTACTCATCAATGTCAGCTAACAAATTATTGGAGAATGGTAATTTAAGCAGCCAAAGCTCACTGGATTCAGTCAAGTTAAGATCAACGAGTGATTCCTTGATATCTTGTTTAAATTCTTCATGAGGTTTGTAACAATCTGAATCATCTTTCGATAGTTCCACAACTTGCGATTTGGACACTGCGGCGAAGCAGATGACGAAAAAACAGAGATGCGGCAGATATGGAGGTGAATGAGAGGTTGTTCAATGACTTTGACAGGTTTCTTTTGTGTGTTTGCTGTAGATTCTTTTATTAATGCTTTCAATCTTTCTTCCTATTGTTTGAAAGCAAACAAATTGGAGCAGGGCATGGAGATAAAGGTGCTCACAGAAGATATGCTTGAGGATGAAATTTGAAGGGCCGAAGAAATCTTCCAACAGGACGATCATATAAAGAGAAGTGTTTTGCTACCAACTTAGCATTGTGATTTTGTCTTAATCCTCTTTCTGTTCACGTTACCCTGCATTGATCAAATCCATTCACTGCATTGCTACTTTCTTGTGTACTGCCGCGAAAACCTGCAGTTATGCTTATGATCTTTGCACTGTTTTCTTTTGCTTACACTAATAAGTTTCCTTGCAGATGGTTGCACAATCGATGCCTTGGCAAGCTTGAAATTGACATACGACATGGACATTGGATGTGTTTGGTAAAGATCTCGGTGATGTGAAGCAAAAGATGTGTGATGCTAACTCTTGTGACTTTACATTTGACGGAAGCCGGCTGAAACTTTGAGATTGTTTGCACACGAGTACAATTATTAACTTTCTTCACTTTCTTTTTTCATGATAGTTGTTCTATTGCTTGTTTGCAGGTGACCAATGCAGACTATGGCAAGATTCTAGGTAACGCACGTAAACGAAGCTTGAAGATATGAATGGTATGAAGAGTTTGTTAAGGCTTGAGAGATTCCGACGTTTACTGCAAGGATGCTTTGCCAGAATCACTGGTAACTCAAAGCTAGAGTTCTCGACTAAAGGAATAACGGATGCTTTCAAAACTGAAACTGGGCTGTAGGTATGGATATAATCATAACTGTACTCATAATCATGTTAAATAACTGTACTTGGATGAAGATGAAAATTCTGGCTATGGCTTGAAGTTTGATTATGGAGAATTACATTGTAATTCATGTTGAATAAATGTTGCAGAGAATAACTTTCTATGAGAGTGCAAGGGTGAAGATTGATAAATGATACATTGCTGGCGAAAATGTACACAATTCGTAATATGGACAATGGTACAACAGGAACTGTGCGATATTTTCTGTAAAACAAAAATTGAATACATATCCCTGGATTTGGCTCTGTGTATGATTCTTTAGGCCTAGATGAACTTTGTAGAGAAAGGCTTGTATATTTTTGTTAATGATTTCTACCATTTGTACTTTTTATATCTTGAAATCAATTAATAGACACCTGGCATCTTTTGTGAACTTGTACACCGACCTTAGTATGCCTTGTATGTTTTGAGGACAGTTTCGAAATTTAAAATATTCTGAGATGTAATCATGTCCTTTGGAGCAGGATTCCATAAACTTTTCTTCTCAATTGTATCATAATTTTAAGCTTCCTTTTTTTATACACTTGTAACAGTCTCACCAAATTGCCTACACTGGCCACACGACTTAACCATTAGTCATAAGCTAAAATTCATCTTGAAAATCCAACATGACTTGCACCAAAATCCATCACGGCCTCAACAAAAAATCCTTTTCATGTCTTGCCACCGAAAACTCTTAATTATGGCCCCAAACCTGGAGAAAAATAAACATGGTCCTTTGAAACAAAATTTGAAAGCAATTCTACACATGGCCTAGAATAACACCACATAGGAATATGGATTGAACTGTTTTGGAACGAATCCAAAAATGAATGACCATTGCCATAAAAACTGTTCACTTTTAAGTCAAAAATAAAAAACAAAAAAATAAAATCCAATTTGTAAACACCCCAAATTTTCCCTCACCCATTCACACCATGGCTTGTGATCTCTTCATATGCATAAGCTCAATCATAGCATCTCATATTACATTTTTGATTCACTGCATTGGTTCAAAGTCATCTGCATCTAGGGTTTGTGATCTGAGCAATCCAAGAGCTTCTTGAGCCACTCCAAAGGTCATCAATCACTTCAAAGGGGTCCATGTATGTTCAAGCATCATATTATATCCCCTCAAAGTCAAGAATATCAAAGAATCACAAGAACTGAGAATGGCATGGAAGCAGAGCCAAGTTTAACTGCACAAATGACCTAGAATTAGGGTTTTGGTTTCAGAGGCCATAACTCCAAATTTTTTGGTCATTCTTGTTTCTATTGGTCTCTATATGGTATAGGGATCATGCATATCAATTTTCATGAAGAAATTCAATGGGGAAGTCATCTGATCAAGAGTTGACTTTTTTAGCAAGCCAGTGCAAAATCAGGGCATCTGAGGCCCCCAATGACCCAACCAAAGGGTGTTCTTCATCATTTTGATTGTGTATGATCTTTATTTAATCATATAAGATGTTAGAAGTTCACAAAATTAAAGAATTTCAAGCCATTTGCAAAGTTGACTTTTTGGGAAAGTTGACTTGTATTGAAAATTGCCATTTTGGGAAACTTTTTCAACCCTTGCTTTTTGATTCAAGAATGTTTCAAATGGAAAAACTTTGTTCATGAAAGTTGTAGATTGGATCATTCCCTTTTCAAAAATTACAAGAACTTGACCTAATTCATTTTGGATCAAAAGTTATGGCTTGTCAAAGTTGGGAAAAATCACATAATTTCAAGTTTTCTACCAAAGAGGCAAAGTTGCAAAATCACTTGCCAAGGCAAGTTGTACTATCAAATGGACTTCAAATCTTCATAAAAACATGAATCAATGCCTAAAGATCAGAATTCACCAAGAGTTTGCTCATTTTTGTGACTTGTGGAACAAGAAATTTCAAAAGGGCCAAATATGAAGCAAGTTGCAAAACCTCACTCAAAGATGAATCCACTTGCTTGCTGACTTCATAATTGATCCTAGGGCTCTCCACACTTCTTGCTGCGTAGGACACCCCATTTGTCCTTGGCTAGCTATGAGCCCATGCTTCTCTTACACAAAGTTTGACATTTTGGCCAAAGACCCATACCAATCACAATAGGGCACACCAACTCCACAGGCCTATCCATGAGTGATAAGTGGACCAAAGGCAAGCCATAGCACATAACCATTCATGCTGAAACACACCCCAAGCCATAGTTATCAAAATTGCTCCATTTTGCAAAACCATTCGAAACTGACTCCACAAGCATCAAACATCCAAACAAACTTCAAAAACAATCTCAACATGACTCACTGATCACAAACCAACCTTTGAAACAACCTGAAAGTCACTGAAACCAAAACATGATCACCACCCCCCCTTGAACAGAACTCTGCCAATCTCCCAAACTAGCCATCCTCAAAGCTTCCTAAGCTTCATTTCATCTTCAGAGGACTAAAAGGAGTGGATTTGCGGCAAGGGAAGGGCCAGAAAGCTCATAACTAGAAGGTTCCATCTCAGGTAGCCATCTCAAACATTTTTCCAGAACTTGCGGTTTTAGGTTATAAACTAATTCTATGTGGTGTGCTGATCATTTTGAGCTTTGAATCTTTGAAAATGGTTGCGTGTGTAGGATGTATTTGATCTCTGAAACTTTTGTGTGTTTTCCGTTTTGATTCATTTCTCTTGATTCAGTGGAAATAAATGGATTTTAGGGTGGGGTTTAGTTTTAGTGATGTTCAATGATTGATTCTGGAGAGATTTGAGAGGTTTCATGGCGTATTGAGAGAGATTGAAGAAGGGGGTCGTCGGGGAAGATGACCGGAACACTGTTCCGGTCACCTGATTTTGTTTAGGGTTCAGATTAGGGCACTAATCATAATTAGGAGAATTTGAATGCTGGCCGTCCAGATGCGCGCCTAGTCAATTCCCGCGCGTCCTAGTTCGAATCCTGGCCCTTTGATCTGTTGACTTTCCCATTTTCAGTTTAAATTCAATTTTATTTTCATATTATTTCATTTGTTTTCTACATTTTATTAAAAATAGTAAAACATCTTTAAAAATTCTGAAATTTTTTGTCAAAGGTTCAATTAATCTTCAGGAACCAAAAACATTTTTATTTTTATTTTTTGCATTAAAAAATATTTTTAAATCATTTAAAGGATTATTTTTAATTAATTAATGAGAATTAATTAATTAAAAATACTTTTAGGTATTTAAAAATCACAAAAAAATTGATGTAACACTTAAAAACATTTAGAAACATTGTCCAACTCTCAAACCAAATTTCTTTTTTTGATCTTGATGACTTTAGAAACAATTTTTGATCTTGATGTATTTGATCTCTGAAACTTTTGTGTGTTTTCCGTTTTGATTCATTTCTCTTGATTCAGTGGAAATAAATGGATTTTAGGGTGGGGTTTAGGTTTAGTGATGTTCAATGATTGATTCTGGAGAGATTTGAGAGGTTTCATGGCGTATTGAGAGAGATTGAAGAAGGGGGTCGTCGGGGAAGATGACCGGAACACTGTTCCGGTCACCTGATTTTGTTTAGGGTTCAGATTAGGGCACTAATCATAATTAGGAGAATTTGAATGCTGGCCGTCCAGATGCGCGCCTAGTCAATTCCCGCGCGTCCTAGTTCGAATCCTGGCCCTTTGATCTGTTGACTTTCCCATTATCAGTTTAAATTCAATTTTATTTTCATATTATTTCATTTGTTTTCTACATTTTATTAAAAATAGTAAAACATCTTTAAAAATTCTGAAATTTTTTGTCAAAGGTTCAATTAATCTTCAGGAACCAAAAACATTTTTATTTTTATTTTTTGCATAAAAAAATATTTTTAAATCATTTAAAGGATTATTTTTAATTAATTAATGAGAATTAATTAATTAAAAATACTTTTAGGTATTTAAAAATCACAAAAAAATTGATGTAACACTTAAAAACATTTAGAAACATTGTCCAACTCTCAAACCAAATTTCTTTTTTTGATCTTGATGACTTTTGACAATTTTCAATGGAATTAATTTCATTTCAAGGCATTATTTTGATCCAATCTTCAAAAATTCATTTCTGCCTAGCCTTTAAGAGTTGGACAATGATTCTTTTTGCATTGCATTTTGTATAGCATGTGGTTTATAGGATTAAATTGACATGAATTGATCTTGCATTTCCTATTTGTTTTGCATTTTTCTTGACAAGGTACCTTAAAACCCTAGCAATCTTAGGAAATTCATAACCCTTATTAGGTTAAGAGTTAGAACCCCTCCTTTGGGCAGTAAGTTTGTATAGGTTTAGGGTTCCTTTGAATGCATTCTCAAATTTTTGTCATGATGTTTGCTTCTGAGTTTGAATTTTTGTTTTGTGCATTGATCATAAACCCTAATTTGGGCTTTCATTTGCATCCCTCTTCCATTTGATTGCATACTATGACTTGCCATGACATTTTGTGCATCCATTGGACTCATAACACATCTTAGGACATGTTAGAATCATGTTTGATCATTGCATCTTTCATTTGCCATGTTGTATGTCATTTGCATTTCATAACTTTTCATGAACATCCATGGTCCCAAGCATGCTTCTTTTGCATCCATATGTTTGTAAGATCATTCTCATACCTTGTTTCATGTTTGCATCATCTCATAGCATCATTAGCACCATACTTATGCTTCTGGTTTTGGTTTGCATCATGCCATTTCATCTCATTTGCATTGCATTCCATTCCTTTCACTAACTTTTCAGGTGGTAAGTTACTTTGAGAAGTGAATTTGCCTTCACTTCTCACAATCTCTTTTCATCCCTCTTATGCATCATTGCTGCATTTTGTTTTATGCTTGAGAGTGAGCTTGCTCATTTTTCTTCATCTTACCTTCTTGCTTCAAGTGACTTGTCTTCTTAAATGAAGCAAGTTACTCTGCTTCTCTTTGCTCCTTTCATCTGCTTCCTGGTGGTTTCTCTGAACACCTTTCTTGTAAACCTCACAAACCTTAGGAACAACCAAGCATGACAATAATTAGGGTTTTTGATTAGTCCCCCATTTAGATTTTACCTTTGTGTCTCTTTGAGTCTTCTCTTCTCACCTCATAATCAGGGACTAAACCCTAAAGGCTTTAAGGCTTTGTGATTAAGCTTATGCCTGCATCCTTCTATTAGGATGGAGTGTATAACTTTAATCCTAAGTGTTAAATCCTTAATGTGTTTGAATCCTTTAATCAATCCACTTAATAATCACCAAGACATCAAGCTTGTAACTTGGGCTTTGCATTAGGGTTCTAATTCTTCCTTAATTGGTTAAGAAGGACTAACCCTAGTGTTAATGGACAAGTCCCCCTCAAGTTGTCTTGAAAACCCTAAAACTCACTTCTTCATCTTACCATTAACTAAAATCCATTTAATAAAGGTTGTTTTGTCATGAAGTTAATCCCTAATCATGGATTAAGTTGAGGATTTTTCCTCAACTTAAACACTCTCATCTATCATCCTTCTATTAGGATGGTGTAATGAGTCTGTTTAATCCCTGATTATGGCTTAATCTCATTACTTAACACTAAACAAAAACACCAAAAACATCTAAATAATCACAAGTAGGTTAATGATCTTAATCCTACACCATGGTGATCAAGTGTGAGAAGCTGACTTCACACTTAAGGCATTCTCATTACCCCTAATCAGAGGGAAGATGTGATGAGTTTACCAAATCCATTGGTTTAGGCTTAAGCTCATTAACTTATGACAAATTTCAAAAAGCAATAAAAGACTGAAAATACAAAAACAAACAATAATCGTCTCCTTCGGGATTCTTTTCTCATCTCATTCACTCACAACCGAGAACTTGCTTCTTCCGTCTAATGCAAGACAGTTTGCACCTGAGCCAGACAGGTCATACACTTGAGCATAGACAAGCAAGCAGTTCACAAGTCAATCTTTCTTTCAGTCTCTTTGGGTCGAACTACGGTGTTCTAACTTCCTCATTGCACGAGAGGATACGTAGGCATAACTTAACAGTTATCGAACAAAAGTCTCTGTATATCCCCCCTCTTTCCAGCATCATTTTCTTAGCCTCATTATCATGAGCATTTCACTCCTGTTCTTACACTGACATTGTACATTTACACACTTCACTTCTTTTACACTGACACTTACATTCTTTCCAGCTCTGATACACAGATAGCACTGACACAACCCCTTTAAAACAAAAATCTTTTAAGCGTGGATCCCGTCGAGTACGACGGACAATCTGGGTGCTAATACCTTCCCAGGTTGTAACCAACCCCCTTTCTCAGTCTCTCTGGTTCGCAACCGTCTTATCCATATCTTTCTAGGTTTATGCAACATTACCTTTCCTTCGGGATAAAAATGCCTATCTAGCGACTCTTTCTTTTCTCTTGAGTTCACTCATATGTGTTCTCATATCTCCTTCGCCGATCGTTCGCGTCTGTACCCCTTCTGACCCCCGGGTGTCATTTGGTGGGAGCGACAGCTTGGCGACTCTGTTGGGGACCCTTATACTGTAACCAGGGATTCTGGTTCTTTTTGTGGGTCCCTCTTAGCACTTGTTTGATTTGTGTTTACTGGGGTGTTATGTGCTAATTGTGTTTGTATATTTGCTTTATTTACTGCTTTATGTACGGTTATTTACTGCTTTCTTTACAGCTTTATATATCATACTGTCATACTGTCATCTTGCTGGATCTGGTTTTTCTCTGAGGGGTGGGGTTCTATTGAGAGTTTAAGGTCCTATACCTGGGACCTGAGTGACACCTAGGCTAGAGTGGTTCATGTTCTTTCCCATTCCATTTCGGTCTGGTGCGGGAATGTGAAACACAGTTCAGATATGGGTTTCTTCTTGAGAACTCTGTGCTACAGATTTCCTGTAGTGCTAGGGCTATCTGGGAAGCCTGCTAAGTCTGGATGACCTTTATTATGACCTTCAGAGACTGAGGTGAATTAGAGGAGGATCCTTTATGGTTATTGTAAACACTGTACCTCCGGGTTAGAAGTGTTTACACTTCTCATAATTGATCCAAGTCTGAGGATCCTTGTTCTAGAACACCACCTGTGAGGGAGGTTGGGCTGTTTACAGGTTTGCAGGTACCCTTGACCTCAGCATACCCTGATACTTTGTTTTGATTAAGAGTACTCCACTTTGGACAGTTCTTGTGATTTAACCCTGGACATGTGGCTCTTTATTTGAGTCCCCCACCTTGGTTACTGGACTTTTGAACCTCCATCTGGACTTCTTGGACATACATGGACTTATATCAAGGCAGTAATCAGATCCAGCTTGATCACAAACCCTTGCATATCATATGCATACATCATCATTGCATCATTTAACATTTGCTTATTTGTTTTTCAGGGTATCCATATTACATTTTGGCTTGGTTTTGACCCCTTCATCTGCATAGATCCCTGTTCATCAGTATCTACTTCAGCTATCTTCATCAGCTACTTGCTTCAGTTACCTTCATCAGCCTATCAGTGGCTCATCTCCAGTGTTAGCCTTCATCATCAGCATCTGTTTCAGCTCTTCATCAGCAGACATGGCACCCAAGAAGAGCAACATCTCATATCATTTCTTTGAGCCTGAGCTGACTGGCATCAGGAAGGTCCAGACCCTTATCACTCCAGACCATATCCCACTATTCAGAGAGCATTATGAAAGCATTCTTGATATGGTTATGGACTTGGACCCTTCCCAGAGGAGCTTGATTCACACTTGCCTACAGTTCTATGATCCTCCTTTGAGATGCTTCACCTTCCAGAATTTTCAGTTGGGACCCCTGTTGGAAGAGTATTCATCACTGATTGGAGTGCCTATCAGGGGTGGTGTCCCCTTCAACCCTGAGATGGCTTTTCCCAGTATTGAAGAAGTGGCAAAAGCACTGTATCTGGAATCTACTCTGATTGAGCAGAACATGACAACAAAGGCTGGAATCTCTGGTCTACACTTGGATTTCTTGACTTCTCAAGCTATCCTGAAGGCCTCCTTGGGAGAATGGAAGGCAGTTTGTGCATTGTTAGCCCTCAGCATATATGGGGTTATACTTTTTGCAGATGAGCCCAAGTTTATCAGCAAGAATTCCATTCATCTTTTCATTCTAAGGAACCCAGTGCCCACCTTACTGGGAGATTTCTACTACTCTGTTCACCAAAGGAATGAGAAGCAAAGAGGAAGGTTGGTGAGATGCTGTGCTCCCCTATTCCATACCTGGCTGCTCAAACACTTTCCCAAGACTGATGCATTCCTGAATCCTCATCAATAGAATAATTGGGCTAGGAGACTTATTGCTTTGACCTCAGATGACATCAGGTGGTGCACCCAGAGTACTAAGGGCAGGGACATCATTACTAGTTGTGGGCAGTTCCCCAATGTAGCTCTGATAGGAGTAAAGGGTTGCATCAACTACAACCCTTTGCTATTCAAAAGACAGTTGGGCTATGCTCTGATTCACCCTCCTAGAGTGCAAGACTTGGCTGAGACCCTTTATTGTGAGATGAAACCTAGTCTAGCTATTGCAGACAAGCATCCTGGGCTTGGGACAACATCCAGACCAAAGGGATGGCCATTCTTGGGAGATGCAACAATGTGGCCTCAGCTCAGTATTATGAGTGGTCTCATGCAAGGGCTCAGATTTCTAGGATGCCCTTCACCATTGAGGATGCACCTGGACCATCCACATTACCACCTCCAGCCACTGTCAGCCTGGAAGAGTTTGAGAAACTAAAGGAAAGGAATGAGAATCTGTCTCAAGCCCTGAAGAGGACCCTCTGGGAGTGGAGTGATGGTCGTCTGGACATTGAGAGGTTAGAAAAGCTTAAGGTGGAGCATCTAGCCAGGATTGAGAAGTCAGAGGACTACATTAAGAAGTCAAGAGCTGGGGAGCAGATTTTGAAGAATGCCTGTAAAGAGGCCCAGTTCCAGAAGGCTAGGACTGATCTCTATCTGAAAGAAAGTCAAGCTAGGTGGGTCAGGATCACTGAAGCTCGCACTCAGGAAGATAAGAGAACCCAGGACAAGATTGAGCAGTTAGAGGCTAATGAAAAGAAGCAACAGGAAGCTCTGCTAGCAGCCCAGAAGGAGATCTCAGAATTGAAGCTTAGGGCTGGTGTAAAGAGGTCAAAGGACCAAGACAGGCACAAGAGGTTGACCACTGCTATCTCCACCAGGAATCTTCTTATCAGGAACCTCACAGAGCATCCAGCTGACCCTGTAACTGAAGCACTTCTGAAGGAAGTTAAGGAGGATGAGTTTGGTCTTGGTGTCTGACTTTTGCATGTTGTTGCTTTCATTTCATGTACTTTGCTTTTATGTTGTATTTTTGACCCCTCAGGGGCATGTATTGTAAAAAACAAACTATGTATGATTCACCACTTGTAATATATTCATTAGTTTGTTTCATCTGAGTTCTTTTTCTCTCAAGCAACATCAAAGCACCTTCCTCAGGGGTCTGGAAAGGTCAAAACCAAATGCCAAGCCGGATACCTTGGAAACAAATAAGCATACTGCATTGCATACTGACCTTTGTTTTGTTTTGTAGGTTTTTTTGTTTTGTCTATAACTAACTCTGTTGTGGTTCATGAACCATTGCTCGCCGTCTGGTGTTCCCACTCAACCGTCCGCACAGATATCCTACTCGCAACAATCTTCCGGGTATACAAATGGACCAAGTACAGCAGGACCTTACAGAAGTCAGGACTCAAATGGCCAATGAGAGGCTAGAAATGAGAAACCAGATGACCCAGTTCATGGAAGTGATGAATGGCTTGGCTCAAAGCCAAGAAAGATTAAGGGCATTGGTAGAAAGGCAGACCCAAGAAGAACCCCATCTAGGGACTGGAGGAACGAGCAACAATGAGAGGGTTCAACCTCATGTCAATCCACCAGTGTATGGGCCTCATCTTCATCCAGAGATCAACATCCCTGCTGTAAACACCCCAAATTTGCCCTCACCCACTCACACCATGGCTTGTGATCATCTCATATGCATAAACACAAACATATCATCTCACATCTCATTTTTTGATCCACTGCATAGCTTTCAAGGCATCTGCACCTAGGGTTTGTGATCTGAGCAATCCCAAAGCTTCTTGAGGCACCCCAAAGGCCACCAATCAACTCAAAGGGGTCCATGTGTGTTCTTATATCATATTCCATCTCCTCAAAGTCAAAAATGCAGAGGAATCACAAGAACTAGGGTTTGAGTGGATGCAGAGCCAGGTTGAACTGCACAGTTGACTGAAAATTAGGGTTTTGGTTTCAGAGGCCATAACTCCAAATTTTTTGGTCATTCTTGTTTTCATTGATCTCTATATGGTATAGGGAGTATGCATATCAATTTTCATGAAGAAATTCCATGGGGAAGTCATCTGATCAAGAGTTGACTTTCTAGACAAGTCAGTGCAAAATCAGGGCATCTGAGGCCCCCAATGACCCAACCAATGGGTAATCTTCATCATTTTGAGTGTATATGATCTTTATTTGATCATGGAAGAAGGTTGAAGTTCATAGAAATCAAGAATTTAGGTTTTTTGCAAATGTTGACTTTTTGGGCATAGTTGACTTTTCAAGAATGCATCATTTTAGGTCATTTTTCAAGCCATGATTTTGGATCCAAAAATGCTTCAAATGGAAAAACTTTGGTCATGAAAGTTGTAGATCTCATCTTTCCCTTTCCAAAAAGTACAAGAACATGATCTAATTCATCTTGGATCAAAAGTTATGGTTTGTTAAAGTTGGCAAAAATCACTAAAATTCAAGTTATGCACCAAATGGAAATTTTGCAAAACCTTGAACCAATGCATCATGTGACCTCTAATTCATTTCAAACCATTACACAAACATTCTCTAAGTCCTAAAAATCAGAATTGGATCAAGTTTGCCTATGGTTTGGTTCATGTAACAAGGCATTTTTCATGAAAATCCATAAAGTAACCAAGTTGCAAAACTCATGATCAAGCCTTCACCACTTGCTGCCTTGAATGCTGGACCAAGCTGACATTTCCCCCTCATCTTGCTGCGCATAGCCCATGCCTTGTACCAAGCTAGCACCTCACCATACTTTCTCTTACACAAGAGTTGACAAATTGCAAAAGTTGCCTCACCTATCCAAAAAGCACATGTCAAATCAACTGACCAATGAGAGAGAGTTATGTGGACAATTTGCAAGCAAAACATAAGGGCAAGCAAGGCTGAAACCATCACATTCACAACATTCACAAAAACACTCTCATTTGCAAGTTGCTTCGAATCTCTCTGTCCAGTTTGCAAACACTCAAGCCATCTTCACCAATCATCTCACCTCACTCCATAGATCACCCAGCAACTAAGAACCAAGCCTGAAACAGCCTGAACATCTCACTGCCATTTCTCACTTCATTTTGCAGTTTCAATCGAATCTCCTTCCACAAACCACAAACACACAAACAAACACTCCAGACCTTCTTCATTCATCCTCAGGATCACAAACAACCATTCATCATGACCTGAAACCTCCAGAAACACCATTGCCATTTTTGATCAAGCTGAAGCAGTTCCTTTCGAAACTCATCATCAAGCCAACTTAAACTCCATTTGAGCATTCAAACATCATCAAGAGGTTCTAAGGAGTAGATTGCACAAGGAGAGGTGGCCAGAAAGTTCCTAAACTGAAAGCTCCAAATCTCAGGTAGCTCGAAAATAATTTTTCCAGAAATCATTTTTCTTGTTACAAACTTGTTCTATGTGATTCACTGATCATCCTGATGTTCTTAGTTTTTGAAATGGTTTTGATTTGAGAGTTTAATTTGTCTCTGAAGCTTGCGTGCCCTAGTTTTTCTTTCTTTCGATTCAGCTTGTTTAGGAAGAATAAATTTGTTTTGAGAGAGGGGTTTGATTCGTGAGAGGCTGGAGATCATTTCCCAATTCATAGATTTTGTTTTTGTTACGTTTTGAGAGGTTTTGAGGTTTCTCAGGTGAGAGCTGGCCGGAGAAGACGACCGGAAGTCTTCTCCGGCAGCCTGAAAGTCATTAATCACTAATTAGGGTTAGGGCACTGAGTTTAAACCTGGGCCCTTAGATCTTGTTTCCCGCGCGTGAATGGAAGGCCTGGATCATGTCATTAAGTTTTAATTATGTTTTAATATTTAATTAATCAGGATTAGGTTAGTTTGAATTTGAGCCCTTGGATGACGCGCGTAGTCAACCATCCCCTCCCCAGAATCAATCTCAGCCACCCTTTCATTTGACTTTTATTTATTTTGATTTTTAATTCATTTTCTTTCATTAAAATTGCATAATTAATTTAAAATAGCAGAAAATTCTTAAAAATTATGAAACTTTTTCCTTAAAGTTTTATTAATTTTTAAGACCCAAAAATATTTTTATTTTATTTTTCATCATTAAAAAAGTATTTTTAAATATTTAAAAGATTATTTTTAATTGATTAATGAGAATTAATTAATTAAAAATACTTTTAGGTATTTAAAAATTACAAAAAAATTCATGAAATGTTCTAAGACATTTAGAAACATTGTCCAACCTTCAAACAAAATTTCTTTTTTGATCTTGATGCATTTTAAGAATTTTTCATTGAATTAAATCATTTTTTATGCATTATTTTGATCATGGATTCAAAAATTCATTTCTGCCAATTGGTGAAGGTTGAGACATTGATTCTTCTTGCATTGTCTTTTGTTTTGCATGTAGTTCCTAGGATAAAAAGGCCATGAATTGTTCTTGCATTTTCAAATTGTTTGGCATTTGTTTTGTTAAGAACCCTAAAAAACCCTAATAACTTAGAAAATTCATATCTTGAGATTGGTTAAGAGTTGAGAGCTCCCCTTTGGGCAGTGGTTCATCATAGGCCTAGGGTTTCTTTGGGTGCCATTTTCCATTTTTTATCATGAGGTTTGCTTCTGTTTTGGGTTTTTGTTTGATGTTTGATCCATAAACCCTAATTTGGGCTTTCATTTGCATCCCTCTTGCATTTCCTTGCATAACATGACTTGTCTTTGCATTTTGTGCATTCTTATGATTCATTTGACATCTTAAGACATGTATAAAGCATCTTTGATCATTGCATCTCATATTTGCCATGTCATTTGTCTTGTATGATTCATAACTTTTCATGTTTGTTCATGCTCCTTAGCTTGCATCATTTGCATTCATGATCTTGTATGAACATCCCCATTGTCTTGCCTCATGTTTGCAGCACCTCATAACATCATAATCATCATCAACATGCTTCTGATCTTGCTTTGCATCATATCATTTCATCTCATCTTGCATTGCATTGCATTTCTTTCTAACATTTCAAGTGGTAAGTAAACTTGAGAAGTGAATTTGCCTTCACTTCTCATAACTTTTCTTTTCATCTCTCTTGCATCCATTGCTGCATTTTTATGTGTGTTTGAGTTTGAGCTTGCTCATTCTTCTCCTTCCCACTTTCTTTCTTCAAGTGACTTGACTTCTTGAATGAAGCAAGTCACTTTGCTTCTCTTGATCTTATTCATCTGCTTCCTGGTGGTTCTTCTGAAGATTGTTCTTGAAAACCTCACAAACCTTAGGATCAACCAAGCATGATAATGAATTAGGGTTTTGATTAGTATCCCCTCATAGTTTTACCTTTGTGTCTCTCTTTGAGTCTTCTCTTCTCATCTCATAATCAGGGACTAAACCCTAAAGGCTTTAAGACTTTGTGATTAAGCTTATGCCTGCATCCTTCTCTTAGGATGGAGTGTATAACTTTAATCCTAAGTATTAAACCCTTAAGGTGTTTAAATCTCTTAATCAATTCATCTAATAAATATCAAGACATCACACTTGTAACTTGGGCCTTGCATTAGGGTTCTAATTCTTCCTTAAGTGGTCAAGAAGGACTAACCCTAGTGTTAATGGACAAGTCCCCCTCAAGTTGTCTTACAAACTATAAAAATCACTTCATCATCTTATCATTAACTAAAATCCACTTAATAAAGACTTGTTTTGTCATGGGTTTAATCCCTAATCATGGATTAAGTTGAGGAGTCTTCCTCAGCTTAAACATTCTCATCTATTATCCTTCTTTTAGGATGGTGTAATGGGTCTGTTTAATCCTTGATTATGGCTTAACCTCATTACTTAACACTAAACAAAATCACAAAAACATCTAAATAATCACAAGTAGGTTAATGATCTTAATCCTACACCGAAGGTGATTAAGTGTGAGAATCTGACTTCACACTTAAGGTATTCTCATTACCCCTAATCAGAGGGAAGATGTGATGAGTTTACTAAATCCGTTGGTTTAGACTTAAGCTCATTTTCTTATGACAAAAATCCAAAAAGAAATAAAAGACTGAAAATACAAAAAACAAACAATAACCGTCTCCTCCGGGATTCTTTTCTCATCATACTCATTCACAATCGAGAACTCGCTTCTTCCGTCTAATGCAAGACAGTTAGCACCTGAGCCAGACAGGTCATACACTTGAGCATTGACAAGCAAGCAGTTCACAAGTCAATTCACCTTTCAGTCTCTTTGGGTCGAACTACGGTGTTCTGACTTCCTCATTGCACGAGAGGATACGTAGGCATAACTTAACAGTTATCGAACAAAAGTCTCTGTACATTCCCCCTCTTTCCCGCTTCATTCTTTTAGCCTCATTATCATGAGCATTTCATTCCTGATCTCACACTGACACTATATATATATCACACTTCACTTCTTTTGCACTGACACCTGTACATTCTTTTCCAGCTATTTTATACACAGATTGCACTGACACTACCCCTTTAAAACACAAATCTTTTAAGCGTGGATCCCGTCGAGTACGACGGACAATCTGGGTGCTAATACCTTCCCAGGTTGTAACCGACCCCCTTTCTCAGTCTCTCTGGTTCGCAACCGTCTTATCCATCTTTTTCTAGGCCTATGCAGCATTGCCTTTCCTCCGGGATAAAAATGCCTAGCTGGCGACTCTTTTCATCTCCAGTGAGTTCACGGCTGTGTGTTCTCACTGTTCCCCTCGCCGACCGTTCGCGTCTGTACCTTCATATGACCCCGGTGTCATTTGTCGGGAGCGACAGCTTGGCGACTCTGCTGGGGACCCTTATACTGCAACCAGGGCTTCTGGTTCTTTTTGTGGGTTCCTCCTAGCGCTTGATTGATTTGTGTTTACTGGGGTGTTATGTGCTTGTCTGTGCTTGTATATCTGTTTTGTTTATTGCTTTATGTACAGTTGCTTTACTGCTTTCTTTACTGCATTTATATATCATACTTTCATTGTTGCTGGCTGGATCTGGTTTTTCTTTGGTGGGTGGGTATTTCATTGAGAGTTAAGGTCCTATACCTGGGACCTGAGTGACACCTAGGCTAGAGTGAATCATATTCTTTCCCATTCCATTTCGGTCTGGTGCGGGAATATGAAACACGGTTCAGATATGGGTTTCTTCTTGAGAACTCTGTGTTGCAGATTTCCTGCAATGCTAGGGCTATCTGGGAAGCCTGCTAAGTCTGGATGACCTTTTAGTACTGACCTTCGGAAACTGAGGTGAATTAGAGGAGGAATTGTTATGGTTATTGTAAACACTGTACCTCCGGGTTAGAAGTGTTTACACTTCTCATAACTGATCCAAGTCTGAGGATCCTTGTTCTAGATCATCACCTGTGAGGGGGTTGGGCTGTTTACAGGTTTGCAGGTACCTTGACCTCAGAATACCCTGTTACTTTGACTTTGTTAAGAATACTCCATGTTGGACAGTTCTTGTGATTCTAAAACCCTGGACATGTGGCTCTTTATTTGAGTCCCCCCCACCCTGGTTACTGGATTTATAGACCTCCATCTGGAATTCTTGAACACACATGGACCTATACCAAGGCAGTTAATCAGATCCAGCTCAGTCACGAACCCTTGCATATCATTTGCATACATACTCATTGCATCATATTAACATGTGCTTATTTGTGTTTCAGGGTATCCATATCCATCTGGTTTTGGTTTTGACCCCATCTGCCTATCTCCATCAGCACTTGCTTCAGTTTGTCAGCCATACTTCAGTTACTTGCACCAGCCAGCCAGTGGCCCACTCCTCAGCATTTTCATCAGCACTTACTCTACTCAGATTTCAGCATCATGGCTCCAAAGAAAAGCAACATCACCTATCATTTCTTCCAACCAGACTTATCAGACATCAGGAGGATCCAAACCCTGATCACTCCAGATCACATACCCTTGTTCAGGGAGAGTTATGGAGATATACTGGACATGGTTATGGATCTGGACCCATCTCAGAGGAGCCTGATCCACACCTGCATTCAGTTCTATGACCCCCCATTGAGATGTTTCACCTTTCAAGACTTTCAGTTGGGACCTCTATTAGAAGAATACTCATCTTTGATTGGTTTGCCTATCAAAAGAGAAATCCCATTCAACCCTGAAATGGTCTTTCCTAGCAATGGAGAGATAGCAAAAGCTTTGTATCTGGAGCCTGTTTTGATTGAACAGCACATGACCTCTAAAGCTGGGATCCCTGGATTTCATCTGGACTTCCTGATTTCTCAAGCTAGTCTGAAGGCCTCCCTGGGGGAGTGGAAAGCTGTTTGTGCTCTGTTGGCCTTAAGTGTATATGGAATTGTGTTGTTTGCAGATGAGCCTCGATTCATTAGCAAGAATGCAATCCACTTGTTCATCCTGAAGAACCCTGTGCCAACTTTACTGGGTGATCTCTATTACTCAGTACATCAGAGGAATGAGAAGCAGAGGGGAAGATTAGTGAGGATTTGTGCTCCATTATTTCATGCTTGGCTTCTCAGGCATCTACCCAGGACAGATGCATTTCTCAATCCTCATCAGCAAAGCAACTGGGCTAAGAGGCTCACTACTCTCACTTCAGCAGACATCAGATGGTGTACTCAGAGCACCAAGGGCAGGGATATCATCACCAGCTGTGGGCATTTTCCCAATGTGCCTTTAATAGGAGTTAAGGGAAGTATCAATTACAACCCTCTGCTGTTCAGAAGGCAATTGGGCTATGCACTGGTCCACACTCCTAGGGAACAAGACTTGGTTGAGACCCTCTACTGTGAGAACAAGATTAGTTTGACTGTTGTTAGGCAGGCTGCTTGGGCCTGGGATCATGTTCAGACTAAGGGAATTACCATTCTGGGTAAGTGCAATAATGTGGCATCAGTCCAATATTATGAGTGGTCCCATGCTAGGGCCCAATTCTCTGGAATGCCCTTTACCATAGAAGACATGCCTGAGTCATCTTCAGCACCACCCCCTGCCACTATCAGTTTGGAAGAGTTTGAAAGCTTGAAGGAAAGGAATGAGAAGTTAACCCAAGCCTTGCAGAAGACCCTCAGGGAGAGGAGTGAAGGTGTGAGGGAGATTGAGAGATTGGAGAAATTGAGAGTGGAACACTTGACTAAGATTGAGAAGTCTGGAGATTATATCAACAAGTCTAAAGCTGGTGAACAGATTCTGAAGAATGCTTGTAAAGAAGCCCAGTTTCAGAGAGCAAGGACAGACTTGTACCTGAAGGAGAGTCAGGCCAGGTGGGTCCGGATCACTGAGGCCCGTACTCTAGAAGACAAGAGAGCTCAAGACAAGATGGAGCAGATGGAAAAAGCCCTGGCAGCAGCCCAGGAGGAAATATCAGAGCTGAAAATCAAAGCAGGATTGAAGAGGTCTAAGGACCAAAGTCAAAACAAGAAGTTGACTGCAGCTGTTGCAACAAGAAACCTTCTCATCAGAAGTCTTACGGAGCATCCGGCTGATCCTGTGACCGAAGCACTTCTCAAGGAAGTTCGTGAGGATGAGTTTGGCCTTGGAGTTTGATCATTTGCTTGTTGTTGTTCCTTTTCCATGTACTTTTGCTTTTTGTGATGTATTTTGGCCCCTTTGAGGGTTTGTGTTGTAAAATGAACAAATTGTATTATTTCACCCTTTGTAATATATTTGTGAGTCCACATCAAAAGCAACTTCAACAGCATCATCTTCAAGGGTCTGGAAGGGTCAAAACTGAAGGCCAAACCGGATACCTTGAGAACAAATAAGCATAACTGCATTGCATGCTAACCCTTTTGTTTGTTTTGTAGGTTTTGTTTTGTTGTTGCTAACCTCTGTTGTGATGCTCAGGAATTATTGCTCGCCGCCGGGTATTTCCTCTCAACAGGCCTCACAGGTACCCAACTAGAAACAACCTTCCGGGAATCCAGATGGATCAGATGCAGCAGGACCTTACGGAGGTCAGAAACCAGATGGCCAACGAAAGGTTGGAGATGAGAACTCAGATAATGCAATTCATGGAAGTGATGAACAATTTAGCTAAAAGCCAGGAGAGGCTCAGAGTTTTGGTAGAAGGAAGGAATCAAGAGGAGCCCCATGTGGGAACTGCTGGCACAAGTAACAACGAGAGGGTCCAACCTCATGTCAATCCCCCAGTTTTTGGACCCCATCTCCATCCAGAGGCCAACATCCCAGTCAACATTCAAGGGACAGCCACAGCAGCCAGAGTACTTCAAGAAGATCCTCAGGAGGACCAGTATACAGTAATGGGTGCCGGAGAGGAAACATATGATAGACGATTGGAAGAGATAACTGAGAAGTTGAGGTCCTTAGAATCTCAAAATTCTTTGGGTTTCGACGTCATGGACATGGGATTGGTAGACGGGGTCAGGATCCCCCATAAGTTCAAACCTCCTTGTTTCGAAAAGTATAATGGGACTTCATGCCCCCGGACTCATCTACAATCATTTCTGGGAAGGCTGAAGGCCTATACAATGGATGAGAAACTTTGGATGTTCTACTTCGAAGATAGCTTGACTGGAGCTTCTAGGGAATGGTATTCCCATCTGACAAGAGCAACTATAAGATGCTGGAAGGACCTGGCAGAAGCCTTCATCAGACAGTATCAGTATAATCTAGATATGGCACCCAACAGGACTCTCCTGATGGGAATGTCACAGTCTTCGAGGGAGAGTTTCCGAGAATATGCCCAGAGATGGAGGCAATTGGCTTCTGCCGTTCAACCCCCTATGTCTGAAAGGGAAATGGCAGACATGTTTATGAATACTCTTCAGGGAACGTATATTGACAGGTTGGCTGCTTTCTCGTCCACCAGCTTCGCAGATGTTGTCATAGCTGGGGAGAGAATTGAAAGTCTGTTAAAAATGGGAAAGATCTCAGACAACGGTGCAAGCTCGTCCAGTAGTACAAGAAAGCCTTTTGCAGGCCCGAGAAGAACTGGCGAGACCAATGCCATCCACACCAACAGGGGTAGGCCCCAATATGCTCAGAGGTCAATAGCAGCAGTCACTATCCCCGCTCCAGCTCATCCTCAGCCAGTCTATCAACCTCCTCAACAAAACTTCCAACAACAACCTCAGTATCAGCAGAATCAATATCCTCCAAGGAACTACAACAACTCCAACAACAACAATCAACAGAGGCCATTCCAACAGAGGCCCTCTCAAGCTAACAGAGTGATCGACCCGATCCCAATGCCGTATGCTGCCTTGCTGCCACAACTTCTGAAACTCAACCTGGTTGAGCTAAGAACGTTGGCACCTCCGGATCCCAACAGTCTACCAAGGAACTATGACTCCAATGCTAGGTGTGCTTTTCACTCGAACGCACCTGGTCACAGTACAGAAAAATGCAGGGCTCTGCATATGAAGGTACAAGACTTGGTAGACTCCAAGGCTCTGAATTTTGCACCTCCGCCCAATGTCAATAAAAACCCAATGCCAAATCATGGTGGTCCCCGAATTAACGCTATTGAAGAAGACCAACCGTCTTATTTAATAACAAGTGTGGATCAGATCAGGACACCATTGGTGGAAATCAAAGCTCAACTCCGTGAAAACCAAATATTTCCAGGGTGTGAACTAGGGTGTCCCTATTGCAATATTTCATGGAATGGGTGTGAAGATTTAAGGAATGGCATTGACAGCCTTATTCAGAATGGCCTATTACAGATCACTACATCATTTCCGGCAAATCCAGCAACTTCATCAACAACGGTTTCAGAACCTCCTACAACTGCAGCAACTATTGTACCCGACAATTCATCAGCACCATCAACAAGTACTTCATCCGTCCTTCCAAATGATCAGTTTACAACAGTTTCTCCTGCTACAACTTCAGCTTCATTCCATTTCGACTCTCCATCAGCAACAACAACAGTCCTTCCAACAGTACCTCCTACAACACCAGCAATCAATCATGAAGATGTCTCTACCGTCACCATATTCTATGATCCTGAAAATAATTCCGCCTACCATTCAGAAGGTGTTGCTCCCACCAGAGCACCAGTTACAATCTTTTATGATCCACAAACAATAACAATCCCTTCAGCAGCAACAATCAGTCCGGTCACTGTCACGGTGCCTGGACCAGTACCATATGAAAGCAATAGGGCCATCCCTTGGCACTATGGCTCTGACGTATACTGCGAAGGAAAAAGAATCACTCTTGAAACATCAATACCTGCACCACAAGTAGATAATGTGGGGGGAGGCGGAGGCTTCACTCGAAGCGGACGTCTCTTTGCTTCACAAGTTCAAAAACCTACAGCCGAAGCAGAAGCTACTGCCAAGGCAAAAGGAAAAGGCCCGGTGCAGGAAGATCCAGCTGCCAAAGAAGCCCTGAAGACTCCATTTGATCAAGAAGTTGATGAGTTTATGAGGATCATCAAAAAGAGTGATTATAAAATTGTGGATCAACTTCACCAGACGCCATCCAAAATCTCTATCCTCTCACTGCTTATGTGCTCCGAAGCCCATCGGAATGCACTACTTAAAGTCTTGCACGCAGCTTACGTGCCTGAGGAGATTACTGTCAACCAATTGGAAACCGTGGTTGGAAATGTTACTGCTAGCAATGGGCTAGGGTTTACCAATTCTGACTTGACAGCGGATGGCCGTAACCACAACAAAGCCTTGCACATAACCCTGGAATGCAAAGGAGCTGTCCTTTCTCATGTGCTGGTGGACACAGGTTCTTCCCTGAATGTCTTACCAAAGAAGGCTCTGGTGAAGCTTGAATATGATGGATTGGCATTGAGACCCAGCAACCTGGTGGTACGAGCCTTTGATGGTTCGAAGAGATCGGTTCTGGGAGAGATTGAGCTGCCTGTGACAATTGGCCCGCAGACCTTTAAAACTATCTTTTATGTGATGGACATTCAGCCCGCCTACAGCTGTTTGTTGGGTAGACCCTGGATTCACGCCGCTGGCGCAATAACGTCTACCCTTCACCAAAAGTTAAAATTTGAGTGGGAAGGCCAAGTTGTCACAATCTGTGGAGAGGAGGACATTTTTGTCAGCCACCTGGCAACCTACAAGTACATTGAGATGGATGGGGAGATCCATGAAACAATGAGCCAGGGGTTTGAAGCTTTGAATGTGAATGAAGCATCTGCTGTATCTGGTATCTCCATGTCATCTTACCAACAAGCCCGGAAGGTTGTTGAAGAAGGAACTGCCCTAGGCTGGGGCAAGGTCTTAGCTGTGGAGGAGAAGAAGGACAAATTTGGGTTGGGTTACAAACCAACTCAACATCAAGCAAAGGCTGCTGGAGAGCCTGGTTTTGTCAGTGGGGGAATGCTTACCCCTGATGCTATCAACTGTCTGGAAGACGAGCTGGAAGAGGAGCGCAATCTGGAGAATTGGATTCGTCCGAAGATCCCGGGGAGCAGTGTCTCGAACTGGTCTTCCCAGGAAATTATAAGAGTTACTCATGCAGAGTAATTATTATTTCCTGTATTTTTTTATAGCATGCATCCAAGTCTTGCATCTTGCCCAAGATGACAAGACTCATTTTGTAGCCAGGGCCATCTGTACTTTTGTGCAAACAAGATTAAATTAATGAAATATCAGACATCTTTTTGCAAACAAGTCTTTTTCTTCTCTGCTCACTGTTTTCCATTTTTCTTTTTGTACAAAAATAAATGGCGGTGTTTTCAAAATGATAACTTCATTTCACTTTTTTCTAAAGCAAGATTAAAATCAATCACTAAAATGAACCAACTTAACCCTTGCAGAGAGTGCCTTCCTGACAGCACCGACAACAGCACGGCTATGACATCGTATGACTTTGACAATCCAATCAATCAAGCTGATGAAGGGGTTGATGAAGAATATGAGCTTCCTGAAGAGCTAGCCAGGTTGTTGAGACAGGAGGAAAAGGTTATTACTCCTCACCAGGAGGAGATTGAAGTGATTAATCTTGGTACAGACGAAGACGTGAAAGAAGTTAAAATCGGGGCCTGCCTGCAAGACTCAGTGAAGAGACAACTGATGGATCTGCTTCAAGAGTATGTTGATGTGTTTGCTTGGTCGTATCAAGATATGCCAGGGTTGGATACCGACATAGTTGTGCACAAGCTGCCTTTGAGGGAAGAATGCCCACCGGTGAAACAGAAGCTGCGCCGAACTCGCCCAGACATGGCTATGAAAATCAAGGAAGAGGTACAAAAGCAATGGGACGCCGGGTTCCTTGCTGTGACTAGCTATCCGCCGTGGGTTGCTAACATAGTACCCGTGCCTAAGAAGGACGGAAAAGTAAGAATGTGTGTTGATTACCGGGATCTGAACAGAGCCAGCCCGAAGGATGACTTCCCATTACCTCACATTGATGTATTGGTGGATAACACGGCTCAGTTCTCGGTATTCTCCTTCATGGACGGATTTTCAGGGTATAATCAGATCAAGATGTCACCTGAAGACATGGAAAAGACAACATTCATCACACCTTGGGGCACGTTCTGTTACAAAGTGATGCCATTCGGACTGAAGAATGCTGGTGCCACATATCAACGGGCCATGGTGACATTATTCCATGATATGATCCACAAGGAAATAGAATGTTATGTGGATGATATGATCGCCAAGTCCCTTACAGAGGAAGATCACCTGGTGAATCTGCTGAAGTTGTTCAAGCGTCTGAGGAAATATCAACTAAAGCTGAACCCCAACAAATGCACATTCGGGGTGCGATCCGGTAAATTGCTGGGCTTTATTGTAAGCGAGAAAGGGATTGAGGTTGACCCTGATAAAGTCAAGGCTATTCAAGAAATGCCTGCACCGAGAACTGAGAAAGAAGTTCGAGGGTTCTTAGGTCGATTGAACTACATTTCAAGGTTCATATCTCACCTCACAGCAACCTGTGAACCTTTGTTCAAGCTGTTAAGAAAGGAGCAAACGGTCAGGTGGAACGAAGACTGCCAGAAGGCTTTTGACAAGATCAAGGAATATCTGCAAGAACCTCCAATCCTCATGCCGCCAGTTGAAGGAAGACCTCTGATTATGTACTTGACAGTGCTAGAAGAGTCAATGGGGTGTGTACTAGGCCAGCATGACGAGTCTGGTCGAAAAGAGTATGCAATATACTACCTAAGCAAAAAGTTTACCGACTGTGAACAACGTTATTCACTGCTCGAGAAAACTTGCTGTGCTTTAGCGTGGGCTGCTCGCCGACTGAGACAGTATATGTTGACCCACACTACCTTATTAATCTCAAAAATGGATCCAGTTAAGTACATTTTCGAGAAGCCAGCTCTTACCGGACGGGTTGCAAGATGGCAGATGATTCTCACAGAATACGACATACAGTACACATCTCAGAAAGCCATCAAGGGCAGTGTACTATCTGAATATCTTGCTGAGCAACCCATTGATGACTACCAGCCAATGAGGTTTGACTTCCCTGATGAAGACATCATGTTCATTAAAGCAAAAGATCATGAAGAGCCAATTCACACTGAAGGGCCCGACCCGGAAGAAGAATGGACTATGATGTTTGATGGGGCTGTTAACATGAATGGTCGTGGTGTTGTTGCAGTACTCATTACACCTAAAGGAGTTCACATGCCTTTCTCGGCAAAACTCACTTTCAACTGCACTAACAACGAAGCTGAATACGAAGCTTGCATTATGGGTCTTGAGGAAGCCATCGACCTCAGGATCAAAACATTGACCGTATTCGGAGATTCAGCCTTGGTAGTCAATCAAACCAACGGGAAATGGTACACCCACCAAGATCATCTGATACCTTACAGGGATTATACAAGAAGGTTACTGACTTTCTTCACAACAGTCAAGCTTGAGTATATCCCTCGAGACGAGAATCAGTTTGCAGATGCTCTTGCCACCATTTCATCCATGATCAAAGTTCAAGCCGCTAACTTTATACCTCAGATTTCAGTGTCTAGACTTGATAGACCAGCATATGTATTTGCAGCAGATGTTGTCAAAGATGATAAGCCTTGGTTCCACGACATTAAGTGCTTCTTGGAGGATCAGACATACCCACCTGGGGCATCTTCCAATGATAAGAAGACTTTGAGAAGGCTCGCTGGTAGTTTCTTTCTGAATGCTGATGGGTCTTTATACAAAAGGAACTTTGACATGGTACTCCTCAGATGTGTTGACAAGACGGAAGCAGATTTGCTGATGCATGAAGTGCACGAAGGATCTTTTGGTACCCACGCAGGAGGGCATGCCATGGCTAAAAAGTTGTTAAGATCAGGCTATTACTGGATCACAATGGATGCAGACTGTTGTGCCTATGCCAGGAAATGCCATAAATGCCAGATCTATGCAGATAAGGTGCATGTGCCTCCCAATCCTTTGAACATAATGTCTTCACCATGGCCCTTTGCCATGTGGGGCATTGATATGATTGGCAAGATTGAGCCAACTGCTTCGAATGGTCACAGATTCATCCTGGTCGCCATCGACTATTTCACCAAGTGGGTTGAAGCAGCCTCATATGCTAACGTTACTAGGCAAGTGGTAGCCAGATTTCTGAAGAGAGATATCATCTGTCGGTATGGAGTGCCCGAGCGAATCATTACTGATAATGGTTCCAATTTAAACAACAAAATGATGGCAGAGCTGTGCCGGGACTTCAAGATCCAACATCACAATTCTTCTCCTTATAGGCCAAAGATGAATGGCGCTGTTGAGGCAGCAAATAAGAATATTAAGAAGATTGTGCAGAAGATGGTAGTCACTTACAAAGACTGGCACGAAATGCTACCATTTGCCTTGCATGGGTACCGCACATCAATCAGAACATCCACTGGGGCAACACCGTATCAACTTGTATATGGTATGGAAGCAGTCCTACCTGTTGAAGTTGAATTACCCTCTCTACGAGTTTTGATGGATGTTAAACTGAGTGAAGCAGAATGGGTTCGGTCCCGATACGAACAACTGAGTCTGATCGAAGAGAAAAGATTGGCTGCAATCTGCCATGGGCAGTTATATCAGAAGAGAATGAAGAAAGCCTTCGATCAGAAAGTCAGGCACCGAGAGTACCAAGTAGGAAATCTTGTGCTGAAAAGAATCCTCCCTCCTCATACAGACCACAGGGGCAAATGGACTCCAAATTATGAAGGACCATTCGTTGTAAAGAAAGTTTTCTCTGGTGGAGCACTGATGCTCAGCACCATGGATGGTGAAGATTTCCCGTCCCCTGTGAATTCAGATGCAGTTAAAAAATACTTCGCATAAAATGACCCGCTGGACATAAAAACAGAATGTAAGTCCAGGCAAAAATAGGGCATCCCGGCGAGTCAAAAACAGAATAAAAGACTCGGGCAAAAGTAAGGGAAAATGAATAAAAATGTACACCCGCTGAGTTGAAAAGCCGCATTGGACAACTCAGGCAAAAATGGGTATCCCGATGGATTGAAAACCCGAAAGGGCGATCCATGCAAAATAAGGGAATAAGCGAACAACTGCATTCTGAATTCGTCTGTATCACCTACAACTTGGTAAGCTTCAAAGGATCAAGCTTCAATCAGAATCAACTCTCTCCAGAAAGCAAGACGAGAAGAACGTCATTGTCATACGAGTCATAGCAGGAGAGGAAGCTCCTCAAAGCGTCGTCAACACTGCCAGCACTTTATTTCTCAATTTGTAACAAACTCCTCATTTCAGGGGATATGTTTCTTTGACTGTATCTTGCCAATTCAGGGCACATGAATTAATAAAATCAGATTTTCAGTCATGTTTCGTCTTTTACATTTACGTTTTGCAAGGAGTTGTCTGATATCTCTAAAAATACAATCGCATAAGTACAGATGCCTTTCTCTAAAATAAAAACACATGCTTACAGGGAATCTGATTATTCTCGAAAGTACTTAACTTCTATGACGGAATCCGGTAAGGGATACCTCGGGACCTTTTGTACGTTTCCTTACCTTTGCAGGATTGCAGGTATCCAGAACGCAACTTGGGGCATGCAAGGTACATCCCAGCAAGCTGGCAAATCAACAAAAGATATCAGCATCCGAGATGCTCTATCCCCAGCTGAGTAGCTCCCCATTGCCTTCCCCAGCAAAGTTGCCAAATCGACATGCACTCAATCTCAGCATCTGAAATGCCCTATCCCCAGCTGAGTTGCCTCTTATTGCTCTCCCCAGCTGAGTTGCCTCTCACAATTCCCCAGCCGAGTTGCCATTCTTCCTCAGCAGAATGCAGAAATCAGGGAATCATCTCCCCACAGAATCTTTAGCCTCTATCCAGAAGAGCAACGCATGAAGAGATCACAACAGAGTGAAGAAAGCTTCTACAAACCCCAGCTGGGTCCCGTATTATAAGGATATGTCAATCAGTGACCTATATCCCCAAACGGATACATCATTAGATCTACCAACGATCTTATCCCCAGCTGGGATGTCCACTTCAAGCAGATCATCCAGAGATCTTCGCAGCAATGGGATCCGGGTCCCGGATCTGTGCCCCTTTGCATAATCATGGCATCCGCATCATATTCACCCCCCAGAGCGTAGCATTCCGTCTAATACGGAGCATTACGGCAAAAATCAAATGCATAGCATAATCATAAGTCATGTTGTGAATTGAACGCTTGTGATTAGTAACCATTCATCAGAATACAGATTACTTTCCCCAAGAGTCCCCACCAGAGTCCCAGCAAAAGCAGTTGCCCCACAATCACAAACACCAGTATATACACCTCTTGGCACCCGTCCGTGTCATCTTTCCCCAGTAAAGTCGCCTGAACACCCTTTACAAACAAATCACCCGTATTACAGATACATTCTGGCACCCGTCCGTGTCATAACTCCCGGCAGAAAGCCAAAGATATCCTCTTTGCACTCACTTGTATATACACACTTTCTTGACACCCGTCCGTGTCGTATCCCCAGCGCAGTCGCCTAGATACTTGTTAATATTATACTTTTCTCTCTTGACACTCGTCCGTGTCACACTCCCCAGCAGTTAAAACACTCATCTATACAAATACAATACTCACTACTCATGGTACACTTATACAGATACTCGTCCGTATCTTATATACATCATCACTCATAACCCCACAGATTCGACAGTAGTCATTGTTCTTTGTTAACCAGTTGGTACTCGTCCGTACCATCATCTCAGAACATTGCGTCTAGTGTTTGTTTCTACATGATACTCGTCCGTATCATAGTCTTAAGGATGCTCGTCCGCATCTTTAATCCATACACCGTGTCGAACACTTATGTCTTCTTGAATATAGATACTCGTCCGTGTCTACTATTCCCCAGAAGAGTCCTTTCAGATGCAACACTCGTCCGTGTTCCTTGTTAACCAGTTGATACTCGTCCGTATCATCATCTCTGAACATGTGTCAGTTTGTTTCTACATGATAATCGTCCGTATCATAGTCTTAAGGATGCTCGTCCGCATCTTTAATCTATACACAATACCAAACACTTATACCTTTTGTTTCTTGGATGTAAATGCTCGTCCGTGTTTACTTTATCCCCAGTAGATCGCCAACAAATTTTCTTTTTATCTAACACTCGTCCTGTGTTATGATACCTTTGAGAGCAGCCGTACCCTGCTGAGTGGTCGTCCTCCACCTTTTGATGATCGTCCTTCATCATTTTATCCAATGGCCGTCCCCATTGTTGATTTTGGTTATCTGACATTCGTCCTATGTCATGACAAACCCCGAGAGCAGCCGTCCAATGCTGAGTGGTCGTCCTCCACTTCTTGATGGTCGTCCTCCATCTTGCTCGTCCGATGGCCGTCCCCATCGTTGACCTTTTCTATCCGATGGCCGTCCCCATCGTTGATATTTTCGGCAGCCGTACCCTGCCAGGTGGTCGTCCTCCACCTTTGATGGCCGTCCCCATCATATTTCTTTTATTCCCAACAGAGCAGCCGTCCCCTGCTAGGTGATCGTCCTTCACCTTTGATGGCCGTACCCCATCAGCTGTTTATTTCATTTATTCTTTAACCCGATGGCCGTCCCCGTCGTGGCCCCTTTTCCTTTTTAACCCGATGGCCGTCCCCGTCGTGGTCCCTTTTGCTTTTAGCCCGATGGCCGTCCCCATCGTTGGTTACTTTACCTTTATGAACTTGATGGCCGTCCCCGTCACGTTTCATTAATCCTCAGAGAATTTTATAACTTTATCTTGATGGCCGTCCCCATCATAATTTCTTGTTTTTCCCCAGCTAGTCGGCCGTCCCCGTCTTAGCTTTACCTTTTTATCCCCAGCACGTCGGCCGTCCCCGTCATTGCTACTTACCCAGCAGTCGTCCTCTGCTCGACGGTCGTCCTCCGTCGCCCATACTTAACAAAATGCTTTATTTTGCCTTTACAATCTATATCCCTTTTCTTCTTCATTCTGTGAGTGCAAATTTTGGACTGTCTTTGGTATTCAACCACAAGTTATCTTGTTTGGCCTGTTAAGCCGTCGCTTACATCCTGCACAGCTAACTAATGTTTGAATAGGGGCAGCTGTAAACACCCCAAATTTGCCCTCACCCACTCACACCATGGCTTGTGATCATCTCATATGCATAAACACAAACATATCATCTCACATCTCATTTTTTGATCCACTGCATAGCTTTCAAGGCATCTGCACCTAGGGTTTGTGATCTGAGCAATCCCAAAGCTTCTTGAGGCACCCCAAAGGCCACCAATCAACTCAAAGGGGTCCATGTGTGTTCTTATATCATATTCCATCTCCTCAAAGTCAAAAATGCAGAGGAATCACAAGAACTAGGGTTTGAGTGGATGCAGAGCCAGGTTGAACTGCACAGTTGACTGAAAATTAGGGTTTTGGTTTCAGAGGCCATAACTCCAAATTTTTTGGTCATTCTTGTTTTCATTGATCTCTATATGGTATAGGGAGTATGCATATCAATTTTCATGAAGAAATTCCATGGGGAAGTCATCTGATCAAGAGTTGACTTTCTAGACAAGTCAGTGCAAAATCAGGGCATCTGAGGCCCCCAATGACCCAACCAATGGGTAATCTTCATCATTTTGAGTGTATATGATCTTTATTTGATCATGGAAGAAGGTTGAAGTTCATAGAAATCAAGAATTTAGGTTTTTTGCAAATGTTGACTTTTTGGGCATAGTTGACTTTTCAAGAATGCATCATTTTAGGTCATTTTTCAAGCCATGATTTTGGATCCAAAAATGCTTCAAATGGAAAAACTTTGGTCATGAAAGTTGTAGATCTCATCTTTCCCTTTCCAAAAAGTACAAGAACATGATCTAATTCATCTTGGATCAAAAGTTATGGTTTGTTAAAGTTGGCAAAAATCACTAAAATTCAAGTTATGCACCAAATGGAAATTTTGCAAAACCTTGAACCAATGCATCATGTGACCTCTAATTCATTTCAAACCATTACACAAACATTCTCTAAGTCCTAAAAATCAGAATTGGATCAAGTTTGCCTATGGTTTGGTTCATGTAACAAGGCATTTTTCATGAAAATCCATAAAGTAACCAAGTTGCAAAACTCATGATCAAGCCTTCACCACTTGCTGCCTTGAATGCTGGACCAAGCTGACATTTCCCCCTCATCTTGCTGCGCATAGCCCATGCCTTGTACCAAGCTAGCACCTCACCATACTTTCTCTTACACAAGAGTTGACAAATTGCAAAAGTTGCCTCACCTATCCAAAAAGCACATGTCAAATCAACTGACCAATGAGAGAGAGTTATGTGGACAATTTGCAAGCAAAACATAAGGGCAAGCAAGGCTGAAACCATCACATTCACAACATTCACAAAAACACTCTCATTTGCAAGTTGCTTCGAATCTCTCTGTCCAGTTTGCAAACACTCAAGCCATCTTCACCAATCATCTCACCTCACTCCATAGATCACCCAGCAACTAAGAACCAAGCCTGAAACAGCCTGAACATCTCACTGCCATTTCTCACTTCATTTTGCAGTTTCAATCGAATCTCCTTCCACAAACCACAAACACACAAACAAACACTCCAGACCTTCTTCATTCATCCTCAGGATCACAAACAACCATTCATCATGACCTGAAACCTCCAGAAACACCATTGCCATTTTTGATCAAGCTGAAGCAGTTCCTTTCGAAACTCATCATCAAGCCAACTTAAACTCCATTTGAGCATTCAAACATCATCAAGAGGTTCTAAGGAGTAGATTGCACAAGGAGAGGTGGCCAGAAAGTTCCTAAACTAAAAGCTCCAAATCTCAGGTAGCTCGAAAATAATTTTTCCAGAAATCATTTTTCTTGTTACAAACTTGTTCTATGTGATTCACTGATCATCCTGATGTTCTTAGTTTTTGAAATGGTTTTGATTTGAGAGTTTAATTTGTCTCTGAAGCTTGCGTGCCCTAGTTTTTCTTTCTTTCGATTCAGCTTGTTTAGGAAGAATAAATTTGTTTTGAGAGAGGGGTTTGATTCGTGAGAGGCTGGAGATCATTTCCCAATTCATAGATTTTGTTTTTGTTACGTTTTGAGAGGTTTTGAGGTTTCTCAGGTGAGAGCTGGCCGGAGAAGACGACCGGAAGTCTTCTCCGGCAGCCTGAAAGTCATTAATCACTAATTAGGGTTAGGGCACTGAGTTTAAACCTGGGCCCTTAGATCTTGTTTCCCGCGCGTGAATGGAAGGCCTGGATCATGTCATTAAGTTTTAATTATGTTTTAATATTTAATTAATCAGGATTAGGTTAGTTTGAATTTGAGCCCTTGGATGACGCGCGTAGTCAACCATCCCCTCCCCAGAATCAATCTCAGCCACCCTTTCATTTGACTTTTATTTATTTTGATTTTTAATTCATTTTCTTTCATTAAAATTGCATAATTAATTTAAAATAGCAGAAAATTCTTAAAAATTTTGAAACTTTTTCCTTAAAGTTTTATTAATTTTTAAGACCCAAAAATATTTTTATTTTATTTTTCATCATTAAAAAAGTATTTTTAAATATTTAAAAGATTATTTTTAATTGATTAATGAGAATTAATTAATTAAAAATACTTTTAGGTATTTAAAAATTACAAAAAAATTCATGAAATGTTCTAAGACATTTAGAAACATTGTCCAACCTTCAAACAAAATTTCTTTTTTGATCTTGATGCATTTTAAGAATTTTTCATTGAATTAAATCATTTTTTATGCATTATTTTGATCATGGATTCAAAAATTCATTTCTGCCAATTGGTGAAGGTTGAGACATTGATTCTTCTTGCATTGTCTTTTGTTTTGCATGTAGTTCCTAGGATAAAAAGGCCATGAATTGTTCTTGCATTTTCAAATTGTTTGGCATTTGTTTTGTTAAGAACCCTAAAAAACCCTAATAACTTAGAAAATTCATATCTTGAGATTGGTTAAGAGTTGAGAGCTCCCCTTTGGGCAGTGGTTCATCATAGGCCTAGGGTTTCTTTGGGTGCCATTTTCCATTTTTTATCATGAGGTTTGCTTCTGTTTTGGGTTTTTGTTTGATGTTTGATCCATAAACCCTAATTTGGGCTTTCATTTGCATCCCTCTTTCATTTCCTTGCATAACATGACTTGTCTTTGCATTTTGTGCATTCTTATGATTCATTTGACATCTTAAGACATGTATAAAGCATCTTTGATCATTGCATCTCATATTTGCCATGTCATTTGTCTTGTATGATTCATAACTTTTCATGTTTGTTCATGCTCCTTAGCTTGCATCATTTGCATTCATGATCTTGTATGAACATCCCCATTGTCTTGCCTCATGTTTGCAGCACCTCATAACATCATAATCATCATCAACATGCTTCTGATCTTGCTTTGCATCATATCATTTCATCTCATCTTGCATTGCATTGCATTTCTTTCTAACATTTCAGGTGGTAAGTAAACTTGAGAAGTGAATTTGCCTTCACTTCTCATAACTTTTCTTTTCATCTCTCTTGCATCCATTGCTGCATTTTTATGTGTGTTTGAGTTTGAGCTTGCTCATTCTTCTCCTTCCCACTTTCTTTCTTCAAGTGACTTGACTTCTTGAATGAAGCAAGTCACTTTGCTTCTCTTGATCTTATTCATCTGCTTCCTGGTGGTTCTTCTGAAGATTGTTCTTGAAAACCTCACAAACCTTAGGATCAACCAAGCATGATAATGAATTAGGGTTTTGATTAGTATCCCCTCATAGTTTTACCTTTGTGTCTCTCTTTGAGTCTTCTCTTCTCATCTCATAATCAGGGACTAAACCCTAAAGGCTTTAAGACTTTGTGATTAAGCTTATGCCTGCATCCTTCTCTTAGGATGGAGTGTATAACTTTAATCCTAAGTATTAAACCCTTAAGGTGTTTAAATCTCTTAATCAATTCATCTAATAAATATCAAGACATCACACTTGTAACTTGGGCCTTGCATTAGGGTTCTAATTCTTCCTTAAGTGGTCAAGAAGGACTAACCCTAGTGTTAATGGACAAGTCCCCCTCAAGTTGTCTTACAAACTATAAAAATCACTTCATCATCTTATCATTAACTAAAATCCACTTAATAAAGACTTGTTTTGTCATGGGTTTAATCCCTAATCATGGATTAAGTTGAGGAGTCTTCCTCAGCTTAAACATTCTCATCTATTATCCTTCTTTTAGGATGGTGTAATGGGTCTGTTTAATCCTTGATTATGGCTTAACCTCATTACTTAACACTAAACAAAATCACAAAAACATCTAAATAATCACAAGTAGGTTAATGATCTTAATCCTACACCGAAGGTGATTAAGTGTGAGAATCTGACTTCACACTTAAGGTATTCTCATTACCCCTAATCAGAGGGAAGATGTGATGAGTTTACTAAATCCGTTGGTTTAGACTTAAGCTCATTTTCTTATGACAAAAATCCAAAAAGAAATAAAAGACTGAAAATACAAAAAACAAACAATAACCGTCTCCTCCGGGATTCTTTTCTCATCATACTCATTCACAATCGAGAACTCGCTTCTTCCGTCTAATGCAAGACAGTTAGCACCTGAGCCAGACAGGTCATACACTTGAGCATTGACAAGCAAGCAGTTCACAAGTCAATTCACCTTTCAGTCTCTTTGGGTCGAACTACGGTGTTCTGACTTCCTCATTGCACGAGAGGATACGTAGGCATAACTTAACAGTTATCGAACAAAAGTCTCTGTACATTCCCCCTCTTTCCCGATTCATTCTTTTAGCCTCATTATCATGAGCATTTCATTCCTGATCTCACACTGACACTATATATATATCACACTTCACTTCTTTCGCACTGACACCTGTACATTCTTTTCCAGCTATTTTATACACAGATTGCACTGACACTACCCCTTTAAAACACAAATCTTTTAAGCGTGGATCCCGTCGAGTACGACGGACAATCTGGGTGCTAATACCTTCCCAGGTTGTAACCGACCCCCTTTCTCAGTCTCTCTGGTTCGCAACCGTCTTATCCATCTTTTTCTAGGCCTATGCAGCATTGCCTTTCCTCCGGGATAAAAATGCCTAGCTGGCGACTCTTTTCATCTCCAGTGAGTTCACGGCTGTGTGTTCTCACTGTTCCCCTCGCCGACCGTTCGCGTCTGTACCTTCATATGACCCCGGTGTCATTTGTCGGGAGCGACACCTGCTAATGAACAAGGGAATGCTACTACGGGCAGAGTATTACAAGAAGACCCCCAAGAGGATCAATTCACTGTGATGGGAGCTGGGGATGAAGCCAATGACAGAAGGCTAGATGAAATTGCTGAGAAATTGAGATCTTTGGAGTCTCAAAATTCCCTGGGCTTTGATGTCATGGACATGGGTTTAGTGGACGGGGTAAGGATTCCCCACAAGTTCAAACCCCCGTGCTTCGAGAAGTACAACGGAACTTCCTGTCCACGAACCCACTTACAATCCTTTCTGGGGAGACTGAAGGCATACACCATGGATGAGAAACTGTGGATGTTTTATTTCAAAGACAGTTTAACTGGAGCCTCAAGGGAATGGTACTCTCACTTGACCAGAGCAACCATCAGGTGTTGGAAGGACCTAGCTGAGGCCTTCATCAGACAGTACCAGTACAACTTGGACATGGCTCCTAACAGGACCCTCCTGATGGGAATGTCTCAATCATCTAGAGAAAGCTTCCGGGAATACGCCCAGAGGTGGAGACAGCTTGCTGCTGCTGTCCAGCCACCCATGTCGGAAAGGGAAATGGCCGACATGTTTATGAACACCTTTCAAGGGACATATATTGACAGGCTAGCTGCCTTTTCTTCCACCAGCTTCGCTGACGTAGTCATAGCTGGAGAAAGGATTGAAAGCCTATTAAAGATGGGCAAGATTTCTGACAATGGTGCGAGCTCGTCCAACAACCCCAGAAAACCTTTTGTGGGGCCTAGAAGAACAGGTGAGACTAATGCTATTCATACCAACAGGGGCAGACCTCAATATGTTCATAGGTCAGTGGCAGCTGTCACTATTCCCGCTCCAATTCCTCAGCAACCAGCCTATCAACCACAGCAACAACCCCACTACCAGCAACAAGTTCAGTACCCGCCTCAGAGAAACTACAACCACAACAACAGCAGCAACAATCAACAAAGACCTTTTCAGCAGACACCATCTCAGGCCAATAGGGTGATTGATCCGATCCCTATGCCTTATGCCGCTCTATTGCCACAACTCCTGAAACTCAACTTGGTTGAGTTAAGGACGTTGGCACCACCAGATCCTTCCAGTCTGCCAAGAAATTATGACGCCAACGCCAGATGTGCTTTCCACTCCAATGCACCTAGCCACAGTACAGAGAAGTGCAGGGCTTTACAAATGAAGGTACAAGACTTGGTAGATTCTAAAGCTCTAAACTTTTCACCCCCGCCAAATGTCAACAAGAATCCAATGCCCAACCATGGAGGACCAAGAATTAATGCTATTGAGGAAGATAAGCCGTCTTTCTTAATAACCAATGTTGGGCAAATTCGGACACCCCTGGTAGAGATTAAAGTTCAACTCCTAGAATGCCAGATGTTCCTCGGGTGTGAGCTCGGGTGCGGTTATTGTAACATTTCGGTAAACGGGTGTGATAACTTGAGAAGCGGCATAGATGGTCTTATCCAGGGTGGCTTACTTCAAATCACAACATCAACACCTTCAAATCCAGCAATCTCTCCGACAATAATTCCTGAGTCTCCTACAACTGCAACAACAATCATTCCAAACAATTCTTCAATTTCATCAACAAATGCTTCATCTATCACTTCAACAAACCAGATATCAACAAACATTCCTTCTACAACATCAGCACCCCTTCATTCAGAATCTTCTACAACGCCAACAGATATCTCAGCAGTCACCATTTATTATGACCCGTCATATGTTCCTCCTAACAATAATTTTCAACAACAAACAGTGGCATCTCCTGTCAGGTCACCAGTTACCATCTACTACGATCCGCACACTATTTCAACACCCCCCTCTGCTGCAGTCAGTCCGGTTACCATCACGGTACCTGGACCAGTTCCATATGAAAGCAGTAATGCCATCCCTTGGCATTATGGCTCTGACCTTTACTGCAATGGGGAGAAAATCACTTTTGACTCTTCAACTTCCTCTCCGCAGATTGACAATGTCGGGGGAGGCGGAGGCTTCACCAGAAGCGGACGCCTTTTTGCCTCGCAAGCACAAAGACCTAATGCTGAAGCAGAAGCTGCTGCCAGAGCAAAAGGAAAGAGTGTAATATCTGAAGAACCCATTCTCAAGGAAACTCAGAAGACGTCTTTTGAGCAAGATGTAGACGAGTTCATGAGAATTATAAAGAGAAGTGATTACAAAGTGGTGGATCAGCTTCACCAAACTCCCTCGAAGATCTCCATATTATCCCTGCTGATGTGTTCCGAAGCTCACCGGAATGCATTACTGAAAGTCTTGCACGCAGCATATGTGCCAGAGGAGATCACCGTTAATCAGCTGGAGACCGTGGTAGAAAATGTCAATACCAGCCATGGATTGGGTTTTACCAATGCTGATTTAACAACTGAGGGACGTAACCACAACAAGGCTTTACACATCACTCTAGAATGCAAAGGTGTTGTTCTATCACATGTACTGGTAGACACTGGGTCTTCACTCAATGTCCTACCAAAGAAAGCCTTAGTGAAGCTGGAGTATGATGGCTTGGCACTGCGTCCAAGTAACTTGGTGGTGAGAGTATTTGATGGCTCTAAAAGATCAGTGCTTGGGGAGATTGATCTGCCTGTGATGATTGGCCCGCAGACTTTTAAAATTACCTTCTATGTGATGGACATTCAGCCGGCCTACAGCTGTTTGTTGGGTAGACCCTGGATTCATGCCGCTGGCGCTATTACGTCTACCCTTCACCAGAAGCTGAAATTCGAGTGGGAAGGCCAGATCATCACCATCTGTGGGGAAGAAGACATCTTTGTTAGCCATCTGGCTATGTACAAGTACATAGAAATGGATGGAGAAATCCATGAAACTATGAGCCAGGGGTTCGAGGCCCTGAACATTAATGAAGCATCTGCTGTACTGGGAACCTCCATAACATCATACCAGCAAGCCCGGAAGGTTGTTGAAGAGGGTACTGCCCAGGGCTGGGGTAAGCTGTTGCCCGTGGAGAAGAAAGAGGACAGATTTGGGTTGGGTTACAGACCAACTCAACAAGATCAATCAGAGGCTGCTAAGAAGCCCAGTTTTGTCAGTGGGGGGATGCTCACCCCGGATGCAGTAAAAAACTTGGAAGATGAGTCGGAAGATGAGAGCAACCTGGAGAGCTGGATACGTCCAAGGGTCCTGGGGAGCCGCATCTCAAACTGGTCTTCCCAGGAAATTATAAGGGTTACTCCTGCAGAGTAATTATTATTTTCTGTATATTTTAAGCATGCATCAAGTCTTGCATCTTGCCCAAGATGACAAGACTCATTTTGTAATCGGGCCATCTTGTAATTTTGTGCAAACAGATCAATCAATGAATATCGGACATCTTTTGCAAATGAGTCTTTTTCTTTTCCGCTCACTGTTTTTCATTTTTTCTTTTTGTACAAAAATAAAATGGCAATGTTTTCCAAAATGGCAAAACTTCATTTCACTTTTTCTAAACAAGATTAAAATCAATCACTAAAATGAACAATCTAAACCCTTGCAGAGATTGCCTTTCATACTGCACCGACAACAACACTGCTATGGCTTCGTATGACTTTGACAATCCAATCAATCAAGCTGATGAAGGGATTGAAGAAGATTATGAGATTCCTGAAGAGCTAGCCAGGTTGTTAAGGCAAGAGGAGAAGGTTATCACTCCTCATCAGGAGGAGATTGAAATGGTTAATCTTGGTACGGAAAAAGATGTGAAAGAAGTTAGGATCGGGGCCTGCCTGCAAAATTCAGTGAAAGAGCAACTGATTGATATGCTTCGGGAGTATGTGGATGTGTTTGCTTGGTCTTACCAGGATATGCCAGGGTTGGACACCGATATCGTCATGCACAAGCTGCCATTAAAAGAAGACTTCCCGCCAGTAAAACAGAAGTTGCGCCGTACTCGCCCAGATATGGCAATGAAGATAAAGGAAGAGGTGCAAAAGCAGTGGGACGTCGGGTTCCTTGGTGTGACTAGCTATCCACCTTGGGTTGCTAATATAGTACCTGTGCCTAAGAAAGACGGCAAAGTGAGGATGTGTGTGGACTACCGGGATCTGAACAGAGCCAGCCCGAAAGATGATTTTCCATTACCTCACATTGATGTATTGGTTGATAATACGGCTCAGTTCTCGGTGTTCTCCTTCATGGACGGATTTTCAGGATACAATCAGATCAAGATGTCACCTGAAGACATGGAGAAGACAACTTTCATCACACCCTGGGGCACGTTCTGTTATAAGGTGATGCCATTCGGACTGAAGAATGCAGGTGCAACGTATCAACGGGCTATGGTAACATCATTCCACGATATGATCCATAAAGAAATCGAATGTTATGTGGATGACATGATTGCCAAGTCCCTCACAGAAGAAGACCACCTGGTAAATTTGCTGAAGCTATTCAAGTGTCTGAGGAAGTACCAACTGAAATTGAACCCCAACAAGTGCACATTCGAGGTACGATCTGGTAAGCTGCTGGGCTTTATTGTAAGCGAGAAAGGGATTGAAGTTGACCCTGATAAAGTCAAAGCCATTCAAGAAATGCCTGCACCAGAGACAGAAAAAGAAGTTCGAGGGTTTCTAGGTAGATTGAACTACATTTCAAGGTTCATATCTCACCTTACAGCAACTTGTGAACCTTTGTTCAAGCTGTTAAGAAAAGAACAGGCAGTCAGGTGGAACGAAGACTGCCAGAGGGCTTTTGACAAGATCAAAGAGTACTTGCAAGAACCTCCAATCCTTATGCCACCAGTTGAAGGAAGACCTCTGATAATGTACTTAACAGTATTAGGAGAGTCAATGGGGTGTGTGTTGGGCCAGCATGACGAGTCTGGTTGAAAAGAGTATGCAATTTACTACCTAAGCAAAAAGTTTACCGACTGTGAACAACGTTATTCACTGCTCGAGAAAACTTGTTATGCTTTAGCGTGGGCTGCTCGCCGACTGAGACAGTATATGTTGACCCACACTACTTTATTGATATCGAAGATGGACCCAGTTAAGTACATTTTTGAGAAGCCAGCACTTACAAGACGGGTTGCAAGATGGCAAATGATTCTCACAGAATATGACATCCAATACACATCTCAGAAAGCCATCAAGGGCAGTGTATTGTCGGATTATCTTGCTGAGCAACCCATTGATGATTACCAGCCTATGAGATTTGACTTCCCTGATGAAGACATCATGTTCATAAAGGAAAAAGATCATGAAGATCCTATTCATACTGAAGGGCCTGGCCCGGAGGAAGAATGGACTATGATGTTTGATGGGGCTGTTAATATGAATGGTCGTGGTGTTGGTGCAGTACTCATTACAGCTAAGGGAGTTCACATGCCTTTCTCGGAAAAACTCACCTTTAACTGCACTAACAACGAAGCTGAATATGAAGCTTGCATTATGGGTCTTGAGGAAGCCATTGACCTCAGGATCAAGACATTGACTGTATTCGGAGATTCAGCTCTGGTAGTTAATCAAACCAACGGCAAATGGTACACCCACCAGGATCATCTGATACCTTATAGGGATTATACAAGGAGGTTATTAACTTTCTTTACAACGGTCAAGCTTGAGTATATTCCCCGGGACGAGAATCAGTTTGCAGATGCTCTGGCTACCATTTCATCCATGATCAAAGTTCAAGCTGCCAACTTTGTGCCTCGGATTTCAGTGTCCAGACTTGACAGACCAGCATATGTATTTGCAGCAGACGTTGTCAAAGATGGTAAGCCTTGGTTCCATGACATTAAGTGCTTCTTGGAGGATCAAACATACCCCCCTGGGGCATCTTCCAATGATAGGAAGACTTTAAGAAGGCTGGCTGGTAGTTTCTTCCTGAATACTGACGGTTCCCTGTACAATAGAAACTTTGATATGGTACTCCTCAGATGCGTTGATAGAACAGAAGCAGACTTGTTGATGCACGAGGTGCACGAAGGATCCTTTGGTACCCATGCAGGAGGGCATGCCATGGCTAAAAAGTTACTAAGATCAGGCTATTACTGGATCACAATGGATGCCGGCTGTTGTGCCTATGCCAGAAAATGCCATAAATGCCAGATCTATGCGGATAAAGTGCATGTGCCTCCCAATCCTTTGAATGTGATGTCTTCACCCTGGCCCTTTGCTATGTGGGGCATTGATATGATTGGCAAGATTGAACCGACTGCTTCAAATGTCCACAGATTCATCCTGGTTGCTATTGACTATTTTACCAAGTGGGTTGAAGCAGCTTCCTATGCAAATGTTACGAGGCAAGTGGTAGCCCGATTTCTGAAGAGAGACATCATCTGTCAGTACGGAGTTCCCGAGCGAATCATTACTGATAATGGTTCCAACTTAAACAACAAAATGATGGCAGAGCTATGCCGGGACTTCAAGATCCAACACCATAATTCTTCTCCTTACAGGCCAAAGATGAATGGCGCTGTTGAAGCAGCTAATAAGAATATCAAGAAGATTGTGCAGAAGATGGTAGTCACCTACAAAGACTGGCATGAAATGCTACCATTTGCCTTGCATGGGTACCGCACGTCAATCAGGACATCCACTGGGGCAACACCGTATCAGCTTGTGTATGGTATGGAAGCAGTCCTACCTGTTGAGGTTGAATTACCCTCCTTACGGGTACTGATGGATGTTAGGCTGAACGAAGCAGAATGGGTCCGATCCCGATACGAACAACTAAGTCTGATCGATGAGAAGAGATTGGCTGCAATCTGTCATGGGCAACTATATCAGAAAAGAATGAAGAAAGCCTTCGATCAGAAAGTCAGGCTCCGAGAGTACCAAGTAGGAGATCTTGTGCTGAAAAGACTCTTCCCTCCTCATACAGACCACAGGGGCAAGTGGACTCCGAACTATGAAGGACCATTCGTAGTAAAGAAAGTTTTCTCGGGCGGAGCACTCATGCTCAGCACTATGGATGGTGAAGACTTCCCATCCCCTGTGAATTCAGATGTAGTTAAAAAATACTTCGCATAAAAATGACCCGCTGGACATAAAAACAGAATGTAAGTCCAGGCAAAAATAGGGCATCCCGGCGAGTCAAAAACAGAATAAAAGACTCGGGCAAAAATAAGGGAGAATAAACAAAAGATATACACCCGCTGAGTTGAAAAGCCGCATTGGACAACTCAGGCAAAAATGGGTATCCCGATGGATTGAAAACCCGAAAGGGCGATCCATGCAAAATAAGGGAATAAGCGAACAACTGCATTCTGAATTCGTCTGTATCATTTACAACTTGGTAAGCTTCGAAAGGATCAAGCTTCTTTCAGAATCAGCCTTCTTCAGAAAGCAAGACGAGAAGAGCGTCAAATGTCATACGAGTCATAGCAAAAGGGAAGCTCCCTGAAGCGTCGTCAACATTGCCAACATTTTGTTTCTCAATTTGTAACAATCTCCTCATCTTAGGGGATCTGTTTCTTTGACTGTATCTTGCCAATTCAGGGCATACGAATTAATAAAATCAGATTTTCAGTCATGTCTCGTCTCGTACATTTTATTTTCATTTGCAAAACGTCCGATGTCTTTAAGATACTGATTGCATAAATACAGATGTTTTTCTTCTAAAGAATACGTGCTTACAGGAAATACATTTACTCCCAGGAGTGTCTAAACTCTTACGACGGAATCCGGTAAGGGATGCCTCGGGATTACTTGTGCCTTTCTCTATCTTTGCAGGATTGCAGGTATTCAAAATGCAACATGGGACATGCAAGCTTCACCACCGCCAGCTGGCAAATCATTATCTGCTCAGCCTATCTCCCAATTAGCACCGGAGATGTTTTCTCCCCAGCTGAGTTGTCAAGTATCATCCTCAACAGAACCCCTACAGAAATCTCCAGGAAGACCTTCCCATGGTCTCTCTTCTTCCCCAGCCGAGTTACCATTTTCTATTCCTCCACAGTCAGGTGCAAAAGCCGGGAAACCATCCCCCCACAGAGCTTCAGCCTCTATCCAGAAGAGCAACGCAAAGGAATCACAACAGAGTGAAGAAAGCTTCTACAAACCCCAACTGAGTTCTTCATTTACTGGAATAGGTCCATCAGTGACCTATCCCCCCAAGCAGATACATCACATCAGATCTACCAATGATCTCATCCCCAGCTGGGATGTCCACTTCAAGAAGATCAACCAGGGATTTTTGCAGCAACGGGACCCGAATCTCGGATCGTTATCTTTTGCATAAACATAGCATTCGCATCATATTCACCCCACAAAGCGTAGCATTCCGTCGAATACGGAGCATTACGGCAAAAAAACAAACATATCGCATAATCATAAGCCATGATCTGAATCAAACACTTGTGAATACTGACAATCCATCAACAATATACAGAATGCTCCCCCCATACTCCCCGGCAGAGAGCCCAGACACTTCTCTTACAAATAAAGATACTTCCTGACACCCGTCCGTGTCATTTCCCCAGCATAGTCACCCGAACACTTTGTATATCAGATACTTGTTTATACTATACTTTTATCCTTTTGACACTCGTCCGTGTCACTCTCCCCAGCAAGTTAAGCACTCATCCGTACACCACTCATACTTATTACTCTTATTTCACTTATACAGATACTCGTCCGTATCTCGTATACACCACTTATACCCTCTCAGATTCAACACTCGTCCGTGTTCTCTGTTAACCAGTTGATACTCGTCCGTATCATCATCTCGGAACATGCGTCAAGCGTTTGTTTCTACCCGATACTTGTTCGTATCGTAGTCTTAAGGATGCTTGTCCGCATCTTTAATTTATACACCGTGTCAAACACTCATGTCTTTTTGAATTTAGACACTCGTCTGTGTCTACTATTCCCCAGAAGAATCCTCGCAGAATCAACACTCGTTCGTGTTCTTTGTTAATCAGTTGATACTCTTCTGTATCATCATCTCTAAACACGTGTCAGTATTAGTTTCTACCCGATACTCGTCCGTATCGTAGTCTTAGGGATGCTCGTCCGGATCTTTAATCTATACACGACACCAAAACACTTATACCTTTTTATTTCTTGGATATAAACACTCGTCCGTGTTTACTATTCCCCGGTAGGTCGCCAGCAAAGCAAAATTTCTTTTTTATCTGACATTCGTCCTATGTCATGATAAACCCTGAGAGCAGCCGTCCCCTGCTAGGTGATCGTCCTTCACCTCTTGATGATCGTCCTTCATCATGCTCATCCGATGGCCGTCCCCATCGTTGATCTTTTTTACCCGGCATTCGTCCTATGTCGTGGTATTTAGCAGCCGTCCCCTGCTAGGTGATCGTCCTTCACCTCTTGATGATCGTCCTTCATCATTTTATCCGATGGCCGTCCCCATCGTTGATCTTTTTTATCTGACGTTCGTCCTATGTCATGATAAACCTTGAGAGCAGCCGTCCCCTGCTAGGTGATCATCCTTCACCTCTTGATGATCGTCCTTCATCATGCTCGTCCGATGGCCGTACCCATCGTCGACCTTTTTATCCGGCATTCGTCCTATGTCGCGATACTTTCGGCAGCCGTACCCTGCCAGGTGATCGTCCTTCACCTTAGATGACCGTCCCTCATCTTATCCCCAACAGAGCAGCCGTCCCCTGCTAGGTGATCGTCCTTCACCTTTGATGACCGTCCCTCATCATTATTTCATTTATTCTTTAACCCGATGTCCGTCCCCGTCGTGGTCCCTTTTCCTTTTCCTGATGATCGTCCTTCATCAGTTTAGCCCGATGGTCATCCCCATCGTTGTTTGTATTGCTTTATGAACCCGATGACCGTACCTCATCATTTATTTCTACCTATAATCCCCCAGAGAGTCCTGATGGCCGTCCCCATCATAATCTCTTATATACCCAGCGTGTCGGCCGTCCCCGTCATTGCTTTATTTCCCGCATTTTTCCCAGCATGTCGGTCGTCCCCGTCATTGCCCTTTCCCCAACAGTCGTCCTCTGCTCGACGGTCGTCCTCCGTCGCCCGCACTTTATATATACTTTATTTTTCTTTTACAATCTATATCCCTTTTCTTCTTCATTCTGTGAGTGCAAATTTTGGACTGTCTTGGGTATTCAACCACAAGTTATCTTGTTTGCCTGTTAAGCCGTTGCTCACATCCTGCACAGCTAACTCATGTTTGAATAGGGGCAGCTGTAAACACCCCAAATTTGCCCTCACTCATTCACACCATGGCTTGTGATCTCTTCATATGCATAAGCTCAAACATAGCATCTCATATTACATTTTTGATTCACTGCATTGGTTCAAAGTCATCTGCATCTAGGGTTTGTGATCTGAGCAATCCAAGAGCTTCTTGAGCCACTCCAAAGGTCATCAATCACTTCAAAGGGGTCCATGTATGTTCAAGCATCATATTATATCCCCTCAAAGTCAAGAATATCAAAGAATCACAAGAACTGAGAATGGCATGGAAGCAGAGCCAGGTTTAACTGCACAAATGACCTAGAATTAGGGTTTTGGTTTCAGAGGCCATAACTCCAAATTTTTTGGTCATTCTTGTTTCTATTGGTCTCTATATGGTATAGGGATCATGCATATCAATTTTCATGAAGAAATTCAATGGGGAAGTCATCTGATCAAGAGTTGACTTTTTGAGCAAGCCAGTGCAAAATCAGGGCATCTGAGGCCCCTAATGACCCAACCAAAGGGTGTTCTTCATCATTTTGATTGTGTATGATCTTTATTTGATCATAGAAGATGTTAGAAGTTCACAAAATTAAAGAATTTCAATCCATTTGCAAAGTTGACTTTTGGGGAAAGTTGACTTGTATTGAAAATTGCCATTTTGGGAAACTTTTTCAACCCTTGCTTTTTGATTCAAGAATGTTTCAAATGGAAAAACTTTGGTCATGAAATTTGTAGATTGGATCATTCCCTTTTCAAAAATTACAAGAACTTGACCTAATTCATTTTGGATCAAAAGTTATGGCTTGTCAAAGTTGGGAAAAATCACATAATTTCAAGTTTTCTACCAAAGAGGCAAAGTTGCAAAATCACTTGCCAAGGCAAGTTGTGCTATCAAATGGACTTCTAATCTTCATAAAAACATGAATCAATGCCTAAAGATCAGAATTCACCAAGAGTTTGCTCATTTTTGTGACTTGTGGAACAAAAAATTTCAAAAGGGCCAAGTATGAAGCAAGTTGCAAAACCTCACTCAAAGATGAATCCACTTGCTTGCTGACTTCATAATTGATCCTAGGGCTCTCCACACTTCTTGCTGCGCAGGACATCCCATTTGTCCTTGGCTAGCTATGAGCCCATGCTTCTCTTACACAAAGTTTGACATTTTGGCCAAAGACCCATACCAATCACAATAGGGCACACCAACTCCACAGGCCTATCCATGAGTGATAAGTGGACCAAAGGCAAGCCATAGCACATAACCATTCATGCTGAAACACACCCCAAGCCATAGTTATCAAAATTGCTCCATTTTGCAAAACCATTCGAAACTGACTCCACAAGCATCAAACATCCAAACAAACTTCAAAAACAATCTCAACATGACTCACTGATCACAAACCAACCTTTGAAACAGCCTGAAAGTCACTGAAACCAAAACACGATCACCACCCCCCCTTGAACAGAACTCTGCCAATCTCCCAAACTAGCCATCCTCAAAGCTTCCTAAGCTTCATTTCATCTTCAGAGGACTAAAAGGAGTGGATTTGCGGCAAGGGAAGGGCCAGAAAGCTCATAACCAGAAGGTTCCATCTCAGGTAGCCATCTCAAACATTTTTCCAGAACTTGCGGTTTTAGGTTATAAACTAATTCTATGTGGTGTGCTGATCATTTTGAGCTTTGAATCTTTGAAAATGGTTGCGTGTGTAGGATGTATTTGATCTCTGAAACTTTTGTGTGTTTTCCGTTTTGATTCTTTTTTTCTTGATTCAGTGGAAATAAATGGATTTTAGGGTGGGGTTTAGGTTTAGTGATGTTCAATGATTGATTCTGGAGAGATTTGAGAGGTTTCATGGCGTATTGAGAGAGATTGAAGAAGGGGGTCGTCGGGGAAGATGACCGGAACACTGTTCCGGTCACCTGATTTTGTTTAGGGTTCAGATTAGGGCACTAATCATAATTAGGAGAATTTGAATGCTGGCCGTCCAGATGCGCGCCTAGTCAATTCCCGCGCGTCCTAGTTCGAATCCTGGCCCTTTGATCTGTTGACTTTCCCATTTTCAGTTTAAATTCAATTTTATTTTCATATTATTTCATTTGTTTTCTACATTTTATTAAAAATAGTAAAACATCTTTAAAAATTCTGAAATTTTTTGTCAAAGGTTCAATTAATCTTCAGGAACCAAAAACATTTTTATTTTTATTTTTTGCATTAAAAAATATTTTTAAATCATTTAAAGGATTATTTTTAATTAATTAATGAGAATTAATTAATTAAAAATACTTTTAGGTATTTAAAAATCACAAAAAAATTCATGTAACACTTAAAAACATTTAGAAACATTGTCCAACTCTCAAACCAAATTTCTTTTTTTGATCTTGATGACTTTTGACAATTTTCAATGGAATTAATTTCATTTCAAGGCATTATTTTGATCCAATCTTCAAAAATTCATTTCTGCCTAGCCTTTAAGAGTTGGACAATGATTCTTTTTGCATTGCATTTTGTATAGCATGTGGTTTATAGGATTAAATTGGCATGAATTGATCTTGTATTTCCTATTTGTTTTGCATTTTTCTTGACAAGGTACCTTAAAACCCTAGCAATCTTAGGAAATTCATAACCCTTATTAGGTTAAGAGTTAGAACCCCTCCTTTGGGCAGTAAGTTTGTATAGGTTTAGGGTTCCTTTGAATGCATTCTCAAATTTTTGTCATGATGTTTGCTTCTGAGTTTGAATTTTTGTTTTGTGCATTGATCATAAACCCTAATTTGGGCTTTCATTTGCATCCCTCTTCCATTTGATTGCATACTATGACTTGCCATGACATTTTGTACATCCATTGGACTCATAACACATCTTAGGACATGTTAGAATCATGTTTGATCATTGCATCTTTCATTTGCCATGTTGTATGTCATTTGCATTTCATAACTTTTCATGAACATCCATGGTCCCAAGCATGCTTCTTTTGCATCCATATGTTTGTAAGATCATTCTCATACCTTGTTTTATGTTTGCATCATCTCATAGCATCATTAGCACCATACTTATGCTTCTGGTTTTGGTTTGCATCATGCCATTTCATCTCATTTGCATTGCATTCCATTCCTTTCACTAACTTTTCAGGTGGTAAGTTACTTTGAGAAGTGAATTTGCCTTCACTTCTCACAATCTCTTTTCATCCCTCTTATGCATCATTGCTGCATTTTGTTTTATGCTTGAGAGTGAGCTTGCTCATTTTTCTTCATCTTACCTTCTTGCTTCAAGTGACTTGTCTTCTTAAATGAAGCAAGTTACTCTGCTTCTCTTTGCTCCTTTCATCTGCTTCCTGGTGGTTTCTCTGAACACCTTTCTTGTAAACCTCACAAACCTTAGGAACAACCAAGCATGACAATAATTAGGGTTTTTGATTAGTCCCCCATTTAGATTTTACCTTTGTGTCTCTTTGAGTCTTCTCTTCTCACCTCATAATCAGGGACTAAACCCTAAAGGCTTTAAGGCTTTGTGATTAAGCTTATGCCTGCATCCTTCTATTAGGATGGAGTGTATAACTTTAATCCTAAGTGTTAAATCCTTAATGTGTTTGAATCCTTTAATCAATCCACTTAATAATCACCAAGACATCAAGCTTGTAACTTGGGCTTTGCATTAGGGTTCTAATTCTTCCTTAATTGGTTAAGAAGGACTAACCCTAGTGTTAATGGACAAGTCCCCCTCAAGTTGTCTTGCAAACCCTAAAACTCACTTCTTCATCATACCATTAACTAAAATCCATTTAATAAAGGTTGTTTTGTCATGAAGTTAATCCCTAATCATGGATTAAGTTGAGGAGCTTTCCTGAACTTAAACACTCTCATCTATCATCCTTCTATTAGGATGGTGTAATGAGTCTGTTTAATCCCTGATTATGGCTTAATCTCATTACTTAACACTAAACAAAAACACCAAAAACATCTAAATAATCACAAGTAGGTTAATGATCTTAATCCTACACCATGGTGATCAAGTGTGAGAAGCTGACTTCACACTTAAGGCATTCTCATTACCCCTAATCAGAGGGAAGATGTGATGAGTTTACCAAATCCATTGGTTTAGGCTTAAGCTCATTAACTTATGACAAATTTCAAAAAGCAATAAAAGACTGAAAATACAAAAACAAACAATAATCGTCTCCTTCGGGATTCTTTTCTCATCTCATTCACTCACAACCGAGAACTTGCTTCTTCCGTCTAATGCAAGACAGTTTGCACCTGAGCCAGACAGGTCATACACTTGAGCATAGACAAGCAAGCAGTTCACAAGTCAATCTTTCTTTCAGTCTCTTTGGGTCGAACTACGGTGTTCTAACTTCCTCATTGCACGAGAGGATACGTAGGCATAACTTAACAGTTATCGAACAAAAGTCTCTGTATATCCCCCCTCTTTCCAGCATCATTTTCTTAGCCTCATTATCATGAGCATTTCACTCCTGTTCTTAGCCTCATTACCTTTCCTTCGGGATAAAAATGCCTATCTAGCGACTCTTTCTTTTCTCTTGAGTTCACTCATATGTGTTCTCATATCTCCTTCGCCGATCGTTCGCGTCTGTACCCCTTCTGACCCCCGGGTGTCATTTTGTGGGAGCAACACAATTGATGTTTCCTGAGCATTTGAATTCACGCACTGCATTTGAACTTGGAATGAACATGACAAAACCCTTAATTATGAACCAATTGAACGAGGAAAGTATTCTAAAATCAAAGGACCCTGACTTGATCATTGTTCCAAAATCTAATTGCCCGTGTAAGAATCTGAACCTTGGAAACACCTGTTTAGACAAACAAGAGAAGCAAGAGCAATATACACATATTCTTTTAATTTTTGAATAACGGTTAGTGATAACAAAAAGTGAATGCAAGTGACCTCCCTGAAGAATTTGTCAGATTGTTGAAACAAGAGGAATGGGTTATTCAGCCTCATCAAGAAGAAATCGAGATCATCAACATTGGCAGTGAAGATGCGAAGAAAGAGATCAAAATTGGGGCCAGTCTACAGGCCGATGTCAAGAAAGAGCTGATCAGTATGCTGAAAGAGTATGTGGATATCTTTGCTTGGTCATATCAAGATATGCCAGGGTTGGATACCGACATCGTTGTGCATAAGCTACCTTTGAGAGAGGACTGTCCTCCTGTGAAACAAAAATTGAGAAGAACTCGTCCTGACATGGCGATGAAAATCAAAGAGGAGGTTCAGAAGCAATGGGATGCCGGGTTCCTTGCTATAACTAGTTACCCACCTTGGGTAACTAACATTGTACCTATACCAAAGAAGGACGGCAAGGTCCGGATGTGCGTTGATTACCGGGATTTGAATAGAGCAAGCCCAAAAGATGATTTTCCGTTGCCACACATTGATGTGTTAGTAGACAATACTGCTCAATTCTCGGTATTTTCCTTCATGGATGGCTTCTCCGGTTATAACCAGATTAAGATGGCGCCGGAAGACATGGAGAAAACAACATTCATTACCCCGTGGGGTACATTCTGCTATAAGGTCATGCCCTTTGGTTTGAAGAACGTCGGGGCAACTTATCAGCGGGCAATGGTCACATTGTTCCATGACATGATACACAAGGAGATTAAGTGTTATGTGGATGATATGATTGCTAAGTCCCGAGACAAAGAAGAGCACCTGGTCAACCTGAAGAAGCTGTTTGATAGACTGATCAAGTACAAGCTGAGGTTGAATCCAAACAAGTGCACTTTCGGAGTGCGTTCCGGGAAACTGCTGGGTTTCATTGTTAGTCAAAGAGGAATTGAGGTAGATCCTGCTAAAGTAAAAGCTATTCAAGATATGCCTGCACCGAAGACAGAAAAAGAAGTGTGCGGGTTTTTAGGGAGGTTGAACTACATTTCTCGGTTCATATCTCATCTAACTGCCACGTGCGAACCAATATTCAAGTTGCTAAGAAAAGAGCAAACCGTCAGGTGGAACGATGACTGCCAAAGAGCTTTCGACAAAATAAAAGAATATTTGCAGGAGCCTCCAATTCTAATGCCTTCAGTTGAAGGGAGACCTTTAATCATGTACTTGACCGTGCTAGAAGGATCAATGGGGTGTGTTCTAGGCCAACATGACGAGTCTGGTCGAAAAGAGTACGCTATTTATTACCTTAGCAAAAAGTTTACCGACTGTGAATCCCGTTATTCACTGCTTGAGAAAACTTGTTGCGCTTTGGTATGGGCTACTCGCCGACTGAGGCAGTACATGTTGACTCATACCACACTGCTCATTTCCAAAATGGATCCTGTCAAGTACATCTTTGAAAAACCAGCGTTAACCGGAAGGGTTGCTAGATGGCAAATGATTTTAACTGAATACGACATCCAGTATACTTCTCAGAAAGCCATCAAGGGAAGTGTATTGTCGGATTACCTTGCACAACAACCTCTTGAGGATGATTATCAACCAATGAAGTTTGATTTCCCTGATGAGGACATCATGTACCTCAAAGCAAACGATTATGAGGAACCACTTCCGGAGGAGGGGCCAGACCCTGAATCCAAATGGAAGTTGATGTTTGATGGGGACGTCAATATCAATGGTCGTGGAGTTGGTGACGTACTCATTACTCCTGAAGGTGTTCACTTACCCTTCGGTGCCAGAATTACTTTTGGCTGCACCAACAATGAAGCGGAATACGAGGCATGTATAATGGGAATAAAGGAGGGTATTAATCTTCGGGTTAAGAACCTCGACATATTCGGAGATTCAGCCCTCGTCATTAACCAAGTTACCGGCAAGTGGTATACGCATCAAGAGCATCTAATTCCATACCGGGATTATGCTAGAAAACTGTTGACGTTCTTCACGACAGTTAAACTTCAGTACATACCATGTTATGAAAGTCAGTTTGCCGATGCATTGAACACTCTTTCTTCGTCAATCAAAGTCCTGTGTTGGAACTATGTGCCCAGAATTGATATATCCAGGCTTGACGCTCCAGCTCATGCCTTCTCTGTAGATGCCGTGTCTGATGGGAAACCTTGGTACTTTGATATCAAGTTATTCCTGGAAAAGCAAGAATACCCAACTGGGGCATCTTCCAATGATAAGAAGACCTTGAGGCGACTTGCTGCTAGCTTCTTCTTGAACATATATGGGGTTTTGTACAAGAGAAACTTTGAAATGGTCTTGCTCAGATGCGTGGATAGACACGAAGCAAGCCTATTGGTGCAGGAAGTCCACGAAGGATCTTTTGGTACCCATGCAGGAGGGCATGCTATGGCAAAGAAATTGCTGAGGTCAGGGTATTACTGGATGACAATGGATGCAGACTGCTGTTCATTCGCTCGTAAATGCCACAAGTGCCAAATATATGCAGACAAAGTGCATGTTCCTCCAAGCCCGCTCAACATCATGTCATCTCCTTGGCCCTTTTCTATGCGGGGCATTGACATGATCGGGAAGATAGAGCCAACTGCGTCAAATGGTCATCGCTTCATTTTGGTTGCGATTGATTACTTCACCAAATGGGTAGAAGCAGCATCTTATGCCAACGTCACTCGTCAAGTGGTGGCAAGATTTTTGAAAAGAGATATCATATGCACATACGGAGTGCCCGAAAGGATCATTAATGACAATGGTTCTAATCTCAACAACAAGATGATGGCAGACTTGTGTCGGGACTTCAAGATACATCATCATAATTCTTCTCCTTACCGACCAAAGATGAATGGTGCGGTAGAGGCAGCTAACAAGAATATCAAGAAGATTGTGCAGAAAATGGTTGTCACCTACAAAGATTGGCATGAGATGTTACCATTTGCTTTGCATGGGTACCGAACATCAGTCAGGACATCAACAGGGGCAACTCCCTTCTCTCTGGTGTATGGCATGGAAGCAGTCCTGCCTGTTGAAGTAGAGATTCCTTCATTGCGTGTGATGATGGATGTTAAGATGGATGAGGCTGAATGGGTGTGTGCTCGTTATAATCAGCTATGTCTAATTGAGGAAAAGAGATTAACGGTTATCTGTCATGGTCAGCTTTATCAGAGGAGAATGAAGCGTGCATTCGACCAACGAGTACGTACTCGAGAGTATCAAGTGGGAGAGCTTGTGTTGAAGAGGATCGTTCCTCCAGGTTCAGATCACAGGGGCAAGTGGACCCCAAACTACGAAGGACCATTCATAGTGAAATAAGTCTTCTCAGGAGGAGCACTGATGCTCACCACTATGGATGGAGATGACTTCTAGTCCCCTGTTAACTCGGACGCAGTTAAAAAATACTTCACATAAAGAGACCCGTTGGACACAAAAACAGAATTATAGTCCAGGCAAGAAAAGGGCATCCCGACGAGCTAAAAACAGAATAAAAAGCTCGGGCAAAAGTTAGGGAAATAAATAAAAAAAATGTACACCCGCTGAGTTGAAAAGCCACATTGGACAGCTCAGGCAAAAAAGGGTATCCCGGTGGATTGAAAACCCGAAAGGGCGATCCACGCAAAACAAGGGAATAAGCGAACAACTGCGATCCGAGTAATCTGAACCACGTCATCGTTTCATACAACTTGACAATATCAGAAGGATAGGAAACAATCCCCTCATCCTCTCAGAAAACCAAAGCAGAATGGAGAGTCTCGAAGACATGCAGGTCATAGCAGAAATGGAACTCCTTGGAATGCCGTGTACATTGCCATTAGGATAGTTTCTTATCTCAATTCTACCTCTTTCCAGGTGGTTGCTTCCTGATGTAAAATCTTTTCCTATTCAGAGGCCATTCAATAAAAAGAATATTCAGTCAAAAAGCTGTGTGTGTTTATTTTTGTTTGCAAAATGTCCTGAATTTTCGGCAAAAATAGCATTGCATTTAAAATATGGTGATAATTTTGAAAAGAAAATGACATGCAAGGAAACTGTAACCCTCTTTGAGTGTCGGGTGACGATGGATGAACAGATCATACCATGCAAATCCCCGGGGCACGCTTGTGTTTTCTGTTGTTGCAGGTTGCAGGATGGCGTCACATTCTCCCAAGAAAATTTACTCTTCCCCAGTAGAGTATCTCCCTAAGCAGAGATTTCTTCCCTTAGTAGGTATCTGAAAGCCTGACATCTCCAGCAGAGATTTTCTCCAGTTAAGCCTTGGTAGCAGCCCAAGCAGTTTCTTCTTCCCCGGTGAAGTAGCAGTCCATTCTTCCCCAGTAGAGTATGCCCAACAGGTATCTGAAATCCTGACATCACCAGAGTTAGAATTATCAGAATTCTATCCTCAGCAGGAGTCTTTCCCAGCTAGAGTATTGTTGATGCATCTTTTCCAGGCAAGTCTGAAGATGATCCGGTCCCCACAGAGTTCATATTTGATCTTCACTTCCGTCAGTGAAATATTCCCCAGCGAAGTTGCCATTCTTTTTGTTTAATTTGATGATACAGTCAGGTATTCATCACCTCAGTCAGAGTCAGGTATCCAGACCTCTTGACTTGTCTCCCCCTGCAGAGTTGTAACTCTTGTGGCCAATCAGGAACTTGTCTACCGCTCGTCTGCGTTTTTTAACACTCATCTGTGTTATCCCTAAGCAGAGTTTTCCCCAGCAGTGACATATTGCTCTATTGATGCTCGTCTGCATCTTTCAACACTCGTCTGTATAATCTTTGTGTTTACTCGTCTGCAATTCTCAACACTCGTCTGTGTTGTGATATCCCATATGATGTTGTTCCTCTGCAACTTCCCAACGCTCGTCTGTGTTTGGTATATAATCTTTGTGTTTGCTCGTCTGCAATTCTCAACACTCGTCTGTGTTGTGATATCCCATATGCTGTTGTTCGTCTGCAACTTCCCAACGCTCGTCTGTGTTTGGTATATAATCTTTGTGTTTGCTCGTCTGCAATTCTCAACACTCGTCTGTGTTGTGATATCCCATATGTTGTTGTTCGTCTGCAACTTCCCAACACTCGTCTGTATAATCTTTGTGTTTGCTCGTCTGCAATTATCAACACTCGTCTGTGTTGTGATATCCCATATGCTGTTGTTCGTCTGCAACTTCCCAACGCTCGTCTGTGTTTGGTATATAATCTTTGTGTTTGCTCGTCTGCAATTCTCAACACTCGTCTGTGTTGTGATATCCCATATACTGTTGTTCGTCTGCAACTTCCCAATGCTCGTCTGTGTTTGGTATATAATCTTTGTGTTTGCTCGTCTGCAATTCTCAACACTCGTCTGTGTTGTGATATCCCATATGTTGTTGTTCGTCTGCAACTTCCCAACGCTCGTCTGTGTTTGGTATATAATCTTTGTGTTTGCTCTTTTGCAATTCTCAACACTCGTCTGTGTTGTGATATCCCATATGTTGTTGTTCGTCTGCAACTCCCAACACTCGTTTGTGTTTGGTATTGGATCCTTTGTTACACTTGTTGGTACCTTGCTATGTAATTTCAGTTGTTGCTCGTTTGCAAATTTCCAGCACTCGTTTGTGTTTGGTATGCCTGATATTTGTGGATACTCGTCTGTATCATCCCTAGCACTCGTCTGTGTTGACTACCTGTTTGAAGCTCGTCTGCTTTGCTTGGATACTCGTATGTATCACCCCCGACACTCGTCTGTGCTAGCTTATGTCTGTATGTGTGGATTTGCTGATTATCCTGACGCTTGATGTTGCTAATTCAAATGCTCGTCGGTGTTTGCAGTTTTGGTATTCGTCTATATCAGTTGCTGATACTCGTCTGTATCATTGCTTGAAGCGCTCGTCTGTGTTTCTCAGATCATCGTCTGATACTCGTTTGTATCATTGACTTTTGGCACTCGTCTGTGTTATCTTGATGATCATCCAATACTCGTCTGTATTGAAGAGGGTTAAAATCCTGACAGTGGGAATTAATGTCAAAATGGTTACCGGTCCTGGCGTAACAGGTAAATCCGAAGGAGGCTCGTCTGTCTCAAGCACCAATTATTGTTGCTGCACCTGGCGTCACAGGTTTGCTCGAAGAAGACTCGTATGTCTTATACCATATATCCACGGATAATATATGACGAAGGTTCGTCTACCTTGATTATGCATGTCTATCCCACAGACTTAAATGCATCCCGGTCCTGGCGTAACAGGTAAATCCGAAGGAGACTCGTCTGTCTCAGGTCATATGTTAAGTGTTTGAGGACTCATCTGTCCATCTCCTGGCGTCAAAGGATTGTTTGAAGACTCGTCTGTCTCAGATTATGTTCTTGCAGTATTTGAGGACTCGTATGTCCATCCCCTGGCATAACAGGATTGTTTGAAGACTCGTCTGTCAAAGTGTTCTTATTCCAGATATCAGTTTCAACTTGGAAGAAGCTCGTCTGCTTTTCCTCTTCTTCATATCCCCAGAGCGTCATCTGGTTGGGTTTATTTCTCGGTGTTGCATTCTTCGTCATAGTGCAAATTGCTGGTCTTCTTGGTATTCAACCACAGTTTGTCTTGAATGGTCGATAGCCCGTACTATCGTCCTTTTCAGATTAACTGATGATTGAATAGGGGCAGCTGTAACACCCCAAATTTTCCCTCTTCATTTTTAGCATCATATCATATCATATTCATCATACTCATATCATTTCCTCAGCATCATATCATGGAAAGATGAGGCATATCATCCCTCATGTCCTAGCATCAAGCATATGGTCATCTGTGGAGGTCCTTGAAGCACTTCAAACCATGACAAGGGTCCCAATGAGTTTGTACAAGTCCTATGGTGAGTCTACACTCCATTTACAATTTTAAGTCCCTTGGCAAAATCTCAGAAGATTGCATGATCATCAGAAGTCTCAAGACAAGGGAAAGCTCCTATACAAGGCACCCAAATTAGGGTTTGTGATTCAAGCACCATAATCTCACAACTTTGGCCATTTCATTTGGGCAAAGTCTTCTATATGTTAATAGGATCCTATGTGCCAAGTTTCATTAGAAAATTCCATGTGGAAGTCAGACAATGCCTCAGTTGCTTGCAGATGAAGGAAAAAGTCAACTGTGCCCTTAAAAAGACAACTGTGCAATTTCAAGGGGTCTAACCTAATTTTTTTGCCAAGAGGGGTCCTTACAATGTTATAAGGGGTGTGTAATGATCAAAGTTCAAGAATCATGGAGATTTGAAGGGTTTTGCAAAAATGGTACAAAGTTGGTTTTATGGAATTTTCCAAATTTGGCAACTTTTGCCCTAATTTTCAAATGGCCTTAACATGATCAAAAATTCTTCAAATGGACCAAAATAAAACATGAAAGTTGAAGATTAAGGGCTCCCATTTTCAAAAAGTACAGGTACATTTTCATAGGATTCCTAGAACTCCCTATAGGCTCTTCGAAAATTTGTGCATTCTAGGGCAAATTTCAACTTTTCCTAAAGGCACCAAATGAAAAAGGCTTCAAATCTGAATTGTGTGACTTGGTATTGGCCCAATTGTGTTTAAAACTTAAAATTCATCACATTATGACCAATTTTCTCCAAAGAATTATTTATTTTCGTGCCAAACAAAAAATCACTCAAAAATTGTAAAATTGGCAAAAGTCATGAAACAAGTGTGATGCTTGAATCTAAAGGCCATGAGTGATTGGATTTGAATCAAGGGTGGGAAATGAATTGCCCATGTGCTGAGAGGCCCAAGAGAGCATGAACATAGCATGCTTATCTCACATGTTTCACAAAATGCAAAATCACTCAAAACTCATGACTCATTCGTGCATTTTATTTCATTCTTTCAGCAATGCCTTGTGAGGTCACAAAGAGAACAATTAGGGTTTAGGAAGCCTCAGATCTATCTCATTCTCTCATTCACAAGCTTCATGCAACTTTGCATTTTCTCTCTTTTCTCTTCATCCAAGCAAGCAAACACAAATCCAATTGTGGATCTGTGATCTAGGCAAGCTCGGGATCCTTAAGCATACACTCATTGAAGCTTATTCTCAAGTTTGGTAACATTGCCATTTCAAGGCAACTTGCTCTGAAACCTTATATCCAGCTTGTTTCAAGACCTTAGATGCATTTATTTTGCATCTAGGGAGTAAGAGGAGTGCATTGCTTCCATTCTTTGGTCTTATATCTCATTATACCAAGCTCTTCACCTCAGGTATGTCTCTAAATGTTGTGATCTAGAAATGGAATTAAGTTGTTGCTTTGTGTTATTTGATCTTCACTGATGATTCTGCACTATTTAGATTTGAATTTGAGGCATTATATCATGAGTTATGTGAGTTTCAAGTTTGATGGTGTCACTTTGTTTTGCTCGATCCCTTTGATTCTTTGAGATTTAGGTGTTTTTGAGGTCATATTTGGAATCAGTGATGTTCAATTAGTCAATCTGCACCTTTTTGTTTATTTTAATGGTGAATTGCTCATGGTTTAGTGTTTCCGGTGCCGGAGCCCTAGCTCCGGTCACCGGAATTTGAATTCTGGTCAGCTCGGGTTTGTACGAAGAAGATGAAGTATTGGCCCTTGGATCCAGCCATCCTAGCGTCTACAGCTTGCCACCTAGCCTTAGCTTCCTTCCGTCTCATGTTATGTTTTCTTTTTTCATTTTAATACTTCGTGTGACACACCATATGTTACTTACCATGCGTCTCACCAGTCACATCTCTCCAAACCTCCACCACATTTAATGAAAGAGCAGCAGCATGCGTTGGATCAATCCAACGCTTCCTCATTTTTTCCAGCCTTTTCCAATTAATTCCACTAATTTCCACCATAAAACACATATGCCAGCGCAAGCCTTTGGGCCTTCAGTGTGCTATTCGCACCCCCAACCAACCTAAGCCCATTCATTTTCCAGTGCAAACCCTTACTCTTCTCACCTCCCTTCCATTTTCTTTTATTTTCTTTTTCATTTATTTCCATTTTTATTCAGTTTTCATTTCAATTATTTTAAAATACTTCCCTTCACTTAAAAAATCCCAAAAAAATCATGTACATTATTTTGAGTCTCTATTATTTTTTCATATTTTTATTTTATTTTATTTTCATATGCCACGTGCCTGAATTAATTCATTATTTCATCTAGCTTCTTTTGAATCCTCTTTTGACCACACTTCCTTGTCTATTTTCCATACTCTTCAATATTTTGAGTTTTGATCCTATTATTTTTGCTTTGGATTCTTAAGACATTGAACTCCTCATGTGATTTTTCTCTGGATTTTTAGAAACTTATTTCTTGAGTCTTGGTCTTGTGACTTGTGATGTAAGTTTGTAACCCTCACTTGTGTTCTGGCCTCCCTTTGACCTAGTTTACTTCTGAATCTTTTCAAATACTTTTGGATAGTTGATATAACATGTTTGAATATCATTTGGTCTCAATTGTGGAATTTTTAGATGATTGGTTGATTTGTTTTGAATTTTACCTTGAACCTTGTCCCATTTGGCTTCCTTTGAACCTTTAGCTCTCATATAAGCTTAGAAGGGCACTTGTGCCAACTTCTTCTTCTCATTTGGGGTTCTTTTGGGGTGTGGGTACCTTCCTGGTCCTAGGATAGGGTTTGTGTCTTCTGAATTTTTGTGTTTGCTTCTTCTTTAAGTCATTTGTTTCCTTAAGTGCGTTCATTTCATCTTATTGTTTCTTTTGCCCCCATTTGTTAATTGTTTGTTCTTGTACCTTTCTTCTCTTCATCTTGTTGGCTTCTTAAGCCATTCTTCGTCTTGTTTTGGTTCTGGTTGTGAGATTTGTGTTCATATCTTTAAGAACGATCTCAAAAGATAAATTATGTTCCAAAGAAATGAACTAGGGAGTAAAACCAATATCATAAATTGGTAAAAAACTAAGACAAGTAACAAAAACAAAAATATACATTATAGAATAGTGTAGCGGTAAAAATCATGAGTGTAAGCTATTAATTAACTTAACTCAAAGTAAACAGAGTTGCCACCGCGCTTTTATTTTATCCCAAGAGGAAAAGGAAATAAGAGTGAATAAATACTAATGAATCTAAAAGCAAAAAGCTAAAGAAACACAACAGAGAAACAGGTAAGGGGATAGGTTACACAATGGGAATGTTTTACGCACCCAAAATGTCTGTGGTACTCCACGGGAGCCCTTTGAAAAATTTACTGCTTTTGGTTTGAAAAAGGTTTGTTAAATGAGAGTGAAGAGATGAGAAAAGAATTTTTTTTTTATATTTTTGTGTTTGGAGAGGCTTACCACCTCATGCCTACGTACCCACAAAGTGCAATGCAAGATCAAAATCCCGTAGTTTGTGGTACAAAGAGTGAAAAGGGTTGGTTATGATTAATTTTATAAAGTTAAGAGAATTTGTCATCTTCAAGTGGATGGAAAACAAACTACCATGAGAATGAAGGAATGGACTCATACATCATTATGGGGAGGGCGCCAACTCGGATAAAATCAACAAGTATGCCACTAAACCCCCACAAATGACAAGAAACTCAATTACATTAAACTACAACCATGGAGATTGAAAGTTTTGCACCCGACTAAAGGATAATGACTCATAATCGACACTCTTTTAAAGAAAATAAACAAAAGTGCACAAAGGCACAAAACAACTTGAATGAGTTTGGTTCTTTTTATTTTTTGAATTAAGGTCAACATGATTAGATTCATTGATTTTTTAAAGCAAATAAAAAGTAAAAGCCACTTGACAAAAGTCAAGGTTTTGGTTTATTAAAGGAGTGATGATTTAAAAAGAAGGAATCCTTTGAAAAAGGGAGAAGATTTTGAAAATTAAAGAAGGGGTGAAGATGAAGGGACTATCCTAAAAAAAGAAAATAAGGAGATAAAGGAAGAAAGATCTAACCAAACTTGACGATACTTCAAATTATGAGCATAAGAGTTCCATCCTTATAGACTAGAAAATGGCCAAATAAAGGCAAGTTATGATTTCATGAAGATCAAGGCAAAGGAAATGTGTCCTAAGAATCTAAGTCCAAATCTTTATTCCAAAGCCAAGGATAGTAACCAATAGTCCACAAATTAAAGTCACAAGTTTTTTAGAAGTTTAATCCTTTATTAATATTTTTGTGTCCAAATGGACAAAAGGAAGATCAACAACAAAATAAGAGCAAATAATAAACATGATATGGATGAATAAAGCATAATAAATCAAAATAAATTAAAAAAACAATAAAAGTGCAAGAAATTAAATGTTAGTAGCAAAAGCAATTAAAGTGCAAGAATCTAAAATATTAATAATAGTAATATAATAATATTTACATAAAAAATGGTATGGTGAACTTAATCAACCACAACCAAAAAGAGCAACCAAAACCGAAAGGCAACCGGATCCGCTTAGCATCTTACACTATAGCGATTAATCAAGGCAAACCGAATCGAATTCAATGAAATTTGAGAGGCGATTGGGAGATCCAATGCACCCACGCATCAAACATTTATAAGTCTCTATTCTTAATGCAATATGATTAACCACTTTGGGATTATGCGACCAACAAGAGATCCGGTCCACGAAAGTGCAAGTACTCAATTAGATTTTTATTTCGAATTCAGGACACATTTAGGTCTATGTTAAGAAATCTCCGAGTAATTTACGAAGTAATTACCCTACAAATTAGGCCGACCACCACCAACTAAGGTGCACAATGTTAGTGCTAATGCATGCGAGAAAACGATATGTAAATTGCTATCCAAACACAATACCACACAAAACTAAAGATGAATACCAAATTGAGTCACACTCATGGTATTCTTCCATCCTTAAGTTCAATCACTCAACTCGGTGGATTCAAGCATTAAAATGTATCACTAATGCAAAGTACCATAAATGAATTGAATAATCCACTTAAAGGTAGTTTTGAATTAATGAACATTAACTACTCTAATCTACACCCAAAGTTCATTGAAATTAAGGAGAAATCACTCCCAAAAGTGCTTCCCAAGGTAAAAATTAAAAGGAGGAAGAAGAAGAAGAAAGAGGAACCAAAAAGGGGCTTAAAACAAGCCAAAAACACCATTATGACTTGTGTTAACCGGTTAACGCAAGCAAATTCTGCGCATTTTTAAAGCTGGTTATCTGGTTAAAAAATTTACATTATAAATGGTTAATCGGTTAACGCTGAACTAGTAGCAGAAAAAATGTAGAAATTCAGCATGATCCACTTTCAAAACGCTTTTCAAACATTTGGTGTTCATGATCTGAATTTGCACGAATTTTAAAACCAAAATACAGTGGAATCCCTGCAATCAAACAAAAAATTAAGATCCAAAGGATCTAGAAACAAAGGCACCAAAGATCTACATCTTGAATGTTGATGGTGAATATGGATTTATGGAGTGAGTGAATTACCAAAAGCACTTCTTCAAATTGGACCAAATCAAGCTAGATCTACTTCAATGGATGAACAAAAAGAAGAATAGGATGAAGGTTTAGCTTAAGTTATTCACGAATTCAATGTGAATTCTTGATAACTTCAAAAGAAAGAAAAAGAGATTTAGTGAGATTTTTTGGTTTTGGGGAAGTATTTTGCAAGGGATTTGCTGGCTCTTCAAAGCTTGGTAAATGAATGAAATTGTGGTCCTATTTAAAGACTTTAGGTATGGGAATTTGGTGGAATGGAGTTTGCTTTGTTAATTAAAATTAGGCTTGGTAATTGCAAATTGGGTGGGAAATGGAAAATAGTGGTGATTAGTGAGGGTTTATGGTTGGAAATGATCAAAGTGATGTAGAGAAATTGGGAAATTGGGAAATTGTTGATCATATAATTTTGAATTAACTTGCGAATCAACTTCGACTTTTGTCTGTGAGATTTTTCTCGAGCTGCAGGACTGCTATTTTTGGCATTTTCACATGGTTCCTCTTCCTGAAAAAAGTTAGTGAAAGAGAACAAAATATTTTTGGATTTTGATTAATGGTTAATAAACATAAACAAATAAAGAAATTAAAAAAACCACGGTGATCCCCTGTGAGGCATACATCTACACCCGAGAAGAATCGAGCAATTAGTGCGATCTTGTTTGTATGCAAGATGCAGATGAAAATGCGAAGATAACTTAGGGAAAATATTAGGGTGCTACAACTGCCCCTATTTAAGTTTCTTCAATCTGAAGATATAAAGATTGACATCTTCGTCTCTGCAAGATGAGAGAGACTTAAATACAGAAAACCTAATTTTTGTCCTAAGAGAACATGATATGGTATGAATATGATGTGATATGATATGCAAACCGTAACACGGTGGGAGAACTGACTTGGCGTTTTTGCTTGACAAAAACATGTGTGGATAGCAAGAGTCGCCACCGACTTTTAATTTATCCAATAGGAAAGGTTATAAAAGAACATGAAAGACCTTTTAAAAATTCTAAGTTCGGGGGGTAGGTTATATAAAGGGAAGGTGTTAGCATCCTTTATATCTATGGTTATCCATGGGCTCTTAGTTACTTAGCTCACTTATTTGTTTGAAAAATATGTAGTGTGTGTTTAGAAAAGATTTTTAGAAGTTCTTTGTAATGATCCTCGTATGGATGTATACAAAGTCTTAAGTTTGAAAATATTTTGAAAGTGAGGTGTGAATAAGAGTTTTTGAAAAAGTGAGCAAGTAATTAAGCGCTACCTACCCTAAGTTGGTCTTTCATGTTTTTCTATTTCCTTTGAAGGGTAAGATTGTCCTTACTATTAAGGAGTAAGTAGTCATTACTTTGGATGTATTAAGGGACGGGCGTAGGGTCATCGTATGGTCAATGAAGACAACTTGCAGGGGTGTCTTTAGCAATACGTAGGGACTATCATCATTTATTCGTAGGGAAAACATATTTATTCTGTAGGCAACCTCGAAGGGACTTATGATCTTTTGAATATGTAGGGACTTGATGATTTATTTTGTAGGGACATTTGTTTAAGACACCCCCACTTTCGAGGGACTTGACCATATTAAAGCCAACCAAGAGGGGAAACCCTAAGAGGTGTAGATGGCGATCGTAAAACAATCGACTTACGTGTGTGAATGATTGTTTTCAGATATTTATCTTGAATTTAATTTTTTAAGTCCAATTTAATTCAATTATGTCTTGCCACACCCTATATTACTAACCACATAATTATTATAAAATAAATGACAGAAATTTAAAAGGCAAAAGGTAAATGTCCTACGCTATTACAAAGCTTTGGGGCAGTTACATAATAGTAATGAGAGAAAATAAAACTAAATTATTACAATTACGAAACAATTACATAATAATGAATAACATAAAAATAAGTGAATAAATTAGAAAAAAGTTTGCAAATTAGGTTAAGGAAACAATTAGGGTTAGGGTTTGAGAAAAAAAATTAAGGGTTTAAAATTTATGAAAAAAAATTTAGGGTTTAAAGTTTATGAAAAAAAATTAAGGCTTCGGTTTAAAATTCAGGTTTAGGGAAAAAATTACGGTTTATGAAAAAAAATTAAGGTTTATGAAAACATTAAGGTTTATAAAAATTTAGATTTCGAATTAATTAAAAAACATTAAGGTTGTAATTTCAATTTGGCAAAAAATGTCATAGGGGAGGATTGAACCTTTGTCCTTTGCCTTGCCAATTCTCTGCCATGCCACTAGGATGTGTGCCTGCATATAAATAAGTATAACAAATACCTATTATATAATAAAAATGAGAAGAAAAAATGTTAGTAAAAAAATGTCTCAAGGTTGGGTTTTACAAAAGAAAATATATAACCAGTTTATATTAAAATAACCTAATATTTAAAATAATTTAAGAAAAATGAATTATGAGAATTAATTAAATTTAAAAAAACATTTGAAGGTTGATTAAGGTTTTTTTAAAAAGTTAGAGGTTTTAATTATGAAAATAATTAGGGTTTAATTATAAACCTAAATATAAAAGTAATAATACTAATAAAATATGTTAACCTAAATTTAATATAAAAAAATTGTTAAAAAAATAGTGAAAGGTTATTATTAAAAAAAGTTAATTAAAAAAAGTTAAAAAACAAAATAGGTTAACCATGTTTAAAAGATAAATTAAGGTAATTAAGGAAATTTAAAAAAAGAAAATTAAGAAGTACCCATGTTTTTTTGCCAAAATGTGGTGGCCATGGTTTGAACCCACACCCTTGTTCTTCAAGGCATAACTTCCGGGCCACTGGACCAAAAAATGGTTGAGACTGGGTTTGAACCCATGCCATCAAAGTTACCAAACGCGTGCCTTATCACCATGCCACTGATGCTCATCTGTTCACATAATCAAACAAATGAATAAAATATAAAACAAGAAATTTAAAAATTTTCAGCACGCCAAATCCACTTCATCTTCTTCCTCTAGACCTGCAATTTTTCCTTGTTTTTTTTGAAGTATGAATACCCTTACCTTGTGCAAAAAAATCGTCCTCAGTTATTGTGGTCATGTTGGGTATTTATAAGGATGTAATTTAGGGTAGAAAGAATGGGCCTTGGGTGCACGGATTGGAGTTACTTGTGAATGAAGAAAATTTACCATAATTGTGAAAAAAAAATCAAACTAAATCATGTCTTTTGAGTTTGCACGAATTTGGAAGAGTTAAATCACTTTAATAATCATATATTTGATCTCAAAATAAATTTCAAACCAAATATTTGATTTGATTTAATTTATTTTAATTATAAATGATTTTAAATGATTAAAATAAAAAATAATAAAAAATAAATAATAAACATCAGAAAATATGGTCATTGGGTCGTGGATGAGCTTATATTTGAGTTTGGATTGGAATATTATGGGCCCATTTGACAAAATCTTGAGTTTAGACCCTTTTTGCTTCATAAACCTCTTGAAAATTTCCCAACTTTGACAATGCATAACTTCTTCAATTTTGACCCCATGAAGGTGTTCTTGGACTTTTTCGAAAGCTTAGAGTGTTCTCTAATCAACCCTTTTGGTCCCATGTCCATATCATTTACCATTTTTAAATTTTGAGCTTTGGAAAAATCTGACCTTTTGTTGACTTTCAAAAAGACCTATAATGTTTTAGCTCATACCTTCCAAATGAAGCATTTTTAGGCTTGGCCTGTAAGACACAAAGTTGTAGAGAATTGAATTTCCTTCTAAATTAGCTCTGGATGGGAAATATTTGATGAAGTATGTGAAAGTTATGATTGGTCAAAGTTTAGTTGACTTTTCCTATGAAAACCATAATTTAGCAACTTCTGATTCTTGATGATTCTGAGGTTTCCTTGATGAATCATGATCAAATCTTGATCAAATGATGAATTTAAACTCATAATATTGATGTTGACCAAAAAAATTGAAGTTTGACTTTGAGGTGACCACAGTTGACCTCAGTTGACTTTCTGACCAAGTTAACTGATTTTTTAGGTATCTGAGCATCTGACTGACCAAACTTGTTGGGAAAGCTTTGAAACTTGACATGAGGAATCCTTAAGGTATGTAGGATGTTATGAAGTATACTTGAGGCTTTGTAAGTTCACTTTTCTTGGGGAAACTCAAAACCCTAGTTCTAAGATCCATTGTTTAGGAGGAGGCTTTGTCTGGTGAAACCTTCCATCCTTTAGACCAATTGAGAATATTGTGACTATTAAGAGACCTCTTGAGACACCTGATCTTGAATGTGGGAGGGAAATTTTTTGGGTACAACACAAACCCAAGATCTCTGTGGGGAACACACGACCACCATAAGAAAGTAAAAAGCTTGGGGACACAGAACATACACCAAACGTGCACTTGTTCGGATTCAAACGAAGCTTAAACTTCCTTAACCTCTGAGATAACTTCAACAAATGTTCAACATGATCCTCTTCAGTCATCGAATTAACGATCATATCATCAACATATACCTCAATTTCTTTGTGCATCATATAATGGAAAAGCGTGGTCATGGCTCTTTGGTATGTCGCACCAGCATTCTTAAATCCAAAGGGCATCACTCTGTAGTAGAATGTTCCCCATGGTGTAATAAATGTGGCCTTTTAAATGTCCTCGGGTGCTATCTTAATTTGATTATAATCAGAAAATCCATCCATAAAATAGAACACATCAAACTTAGCAGTATTATCTACCAACATATCAATGCGTGGCAATGGAAAATCATCTTTTTGACTGGCGTTATTCAAATATTTGTAATCATCACACATTCGTACTTTTCTGTATTTCTGTGGAACATGCACAATATTGGCTACCCATTGAGGATAATTAGATTTCACAAGAAAACCTGCATCAATATGCTTTTGAACCTCCTCTTTGATCTTTACTGCCATATCAGGATGAGTTCTTCTCAACTTTTGCTTCACATGTAGACATTCAGGCTTCAAAGGCAATCTATGCTCCACAATATCAGTATCAAGAACTGGCATGTCCTGATAAGACCAAGAAAATACATCAACATATTCTCTAAGAAGCTCAACCATCCCCTTCTTAACCTCAGGACCAAACAATGCTCGAATCTTGACTTCTTTCTTATCATCTTCAGAACCCAAGTTGACCAATTTTGTAGACTCTTCATGAGGATGAATAATCTTCTCCTCATGCTCAAGAAACCGAGAAATATCACCAGGAATCTCTTCAACATCCTCTTCCTCAGCTTCGAACACAGGGAATTCAAAGTTGGGAGTGGGCATAAGATCATTGTTTTCAATGGGTTTATCAATCAATCTGCACAATGATTTTATTTTTATTTTAGAGTATGAACAAAAAATGCAAACATCATGCAGATAAATAGTGATTAATTTTATTTTGGTTTTTTATGTTACAATTTTTCAGAATAAAGCAAAAAGGAAAAACACATATGGAAATAACAAAATAACATTTTATTGATGATGATAAAATTTGAAACAAAGCTCGACAAACATCACTTTCACCTTGGGCAGAGTGAAAGGATTTTTGAAAAAAAATAAAACAAATTACTTTGAAGCATGAACAAAAGAAGGAACATCAACAACAATCTGTCGCTCCCACCAAATGACACCCAGGTCAGAAGGGGTACAGACGCGAACGGTCGACGAAGGAGAAGGAATGAATAGAGTCTCCAGCTAGGCATTTTTATCCCGAAGGAAAGGTAATGCTGCATAAACCTAAGAAAAGATGGATAAGACGGTCGCGAACCAGAGAAACTGAGAAAGGGGGTTGGTTACAACCTGGGAAGGTATTAGCACCCAGATTGTCCGTCGTACTCGACGGGATCCACGCTTAAAAGATTTGTGTTTTAAAGGGGTAGTGTCAATGCAATTTATGTATCAAAGCTGGAAAGAATACAAGTGTCAGTGTAAAAGAAAAGTGGAGTGTATAAGAGAAGTGTCAGTGTAAGAACAAGAATGAAATGCTCATGACTGTGAGGCTTAAAGAATAATGCTGGAAAGAGGGAGAATATGCAGAGACTTTTGTTCGATAACTGTTAAGTTATGCCTACGTATCCTCTCGTGCAATGAGGAAGTCAGAACACTGTAGTTTGACTCAAAGAGACTGAAAGATAAATTGACTTGTGAACTGCTTACTTGTCTATGCTCAAGTGTATGACTTGTCTGGCTCAGGTGCAAACTGTCTTGCATTAGACGGAAGAAGCAAGTTCTCGCTTGTGAGTGAATGAGATGAGAAAAGAATCCCGGAGGAGACGATTACTGTTTTTTTTTGGTGTTTTCAATCTTTTATTGCTTTTGGAGTTTGTCATAAGTTAATGAGTTTAAGCCTAAACCAAGGGTTAGTAAACTCACCACATCTTCCCTCTGATTAGGGGTAATGAGAATACCTTAAGTGTGAAGTAAACACCTCACACTTAATCATCATGGTGTAGGATTAAGATCATTGACCTACTTGTACTTATTTAGATGTTTTTGGTGTTTTGTTTAGTGTTAAGTAATGAGTTTAAGCCATAATCAAGGATTTAATGGACTCATTACACCATCCTAATAGAAGGATAATAGATGAGAACATTTAAGCTGAGGAAGGCTCCTCAACTTAATCCATGATTAGGGATTAACCTCATGACAAAACAAAGCCTTTATTAAAGTGGATTTTAGTTAATGATAAGATGAAAAAGTGAATTTTATGGTTTGCAAGACAACTTGAGGGGGACTTGTCCATTAACACTAGGGTTAGTCCTTCTTAACCAATTAAGGAAGAATTAGAACCCTAATGCAAGGCTCAAGTTACAAGCTTGATGTCTTAGTGATTATTGGGTGGATTGATTAAAGGATTTAAACACATTAAGGGTTTAACACTTAGGATTAAAGTTATACACTCCACCCTAATAGAAGGATGCAGGCATAAGCTTAATCACAAAGCCTTAAAACCTTTAAGGTTTAGTCCTTGATTATGAGATGAGAAGAGAAGACTCAAAGATGACACAAAGGAAAAACTAAATGGGGGGACTAATCAAACCCTAATTATGATCATGCTTGGTTGTTCCTAGGGTTAATGGGGCTTGCAAGAAGATCTCCAGGAGAGAAGCCACCAGGAAAGAAGCAGATGAAAGAAGGAAGAGACAAAGAGAAACAGGGCAACTTGCTTCATTTAAGAAGACAAGTTGCCTGGAGAAAGAAAGTGATGAGGAGACATGAATGAGCAAGCTCACTCTAATACAAAAGTAAAATGCAGCAATGAATGCATAAGAGAGATGAGAAGAGGTTATGAGAAGTGAAGGCAAATTCACTTCTCAACACTTACCACCTGAAAAGTTAGCAACAAGAAATGAAATGCAATGAAAATGAGATGAAATGCCATGATGCAAGACAAAGTCAGAAGCATGCACATGATGCTAATGATGCTAAGATATGATGCAAACACATGTCAAGAGTTGTGGATGATCATACAAGGATGAGGATACAAATGCAGCATGCTTTGAACCATAAAGATTCATGAAAGTTTATGAAATGGAATGAACATATAACATGGAAAATGAAAGATGCAATGATCAAACATGATTCTAATATGTCCTAAGATGTCTTATATGTCATGTTGATGCACAAAATGTCATGACAAGTTCTTGAATGCAAACATATGAGAGATGGATGCAAAGAAAAGCCAGAATTAGGGTTTACATACAATATGCAATGCAAAATTCAAAATTAGAAGCAAATGACATGATAAAAAATTGAAAATGGGATCAAAGGAATCCTAACCCTACACAAGTTCACTTCCCAAAGGAGGGGACCTAACTCTTAACCTAATGAGTGTTATGATTTTTTTTAAGTTAACTAGGGTTTCAAGGCACATCAAAAGGAAAAATGCTCATTAAATTGAAAATGAAAGATAAATTCAAACCAATTTTACCCTAAAAACTACATGCTATGAAGGATGCAATGCAAGAAGAACCATCATCAAACTCTTCATGGTTAGGCAGAATGAATTTTTCCAAGTTTGGACCAAAATATTGCCTTTAAACAACTTTAATTCCAATGAAAATTGTCAAAATACATCAAGGACCAAAAAGAAATTTGTTTTGAGAGTTTGATAATGTTTCTAAATGTTTTAAAATGCAATGTGATTTTTTTTGTGATTTTTAAATACCTAAATGCATTTTTAATTAACTAATTTCCATTAAATAATTAAAAATAAACATTTAAATGATTTAAAAATAATTTTTAATACAAAAAATAAAAATAAAAATATTTTTGGGTTCTGAAAATTAATAAAAGGTTTGATAAAAATTTTCAGAATTTTTAAATGCATTTTTCTATTTTAAAAAATTCGTGGAAGTTTAATGCAAATAAAATGAAATAAAAATAATTAAATGGAGAAGTATGCCAAAGGGAAGGACCAGATTGAATCTGGGCTAGGGGAGTTTGACCTGGCGCGCATCTGGACGGCCCAGGTTCAAACTTCCCTAAACTTAATTAATCAATTAATTAATATTTAATTAACTCTGGATTAGGGCTAATGACCAGATCTTATCCATACAATGCACGCGGGAAAGAACAATCGCACGACCTACATTCAAACTCCCCTTAATTACACAGTTAAATCTAATTAGGGATAATCAAACTCAGACGGCCGGAACAGTGTTCCGGTCGTCTTCTTCGGTGAACCAAAAACCCTAGTTTCCTCTACAGGTTAACAAACTTCAAATTTCTTCCACCAAAATGATCCTCACATCAATCTAAACCTAAACCCTCAATCAAAATCCATTTATTTCACCTCACAAGCATGAATCGAAGCAAAATATAAAACACAGGCAAATGTTCAGAGTCATCATACATGCTGGTTTGGCACCCATTTTCAAAAGTAAACACATATTCATGATCAGGAGAACACATAGCATCATAAAAGAACTTAAAAACTAGCTTCTGGGAAAAACGTTCTTCATGTTACCTGAGATGAAGCCTCTCTGATTTTGAGCTTTCTGGACTTTTCCTTTGTGCAAGCCTGCTTCCTTGAACCTCCTGATGATGGAATGAAGCTTAGAAAACTTGGGGAGTGGCTGGTTTGAATGTTTCAGCTCTGGTATAGCAGAAATGGGAGTTTGTGTATGTGGGGATTCAAGCTGTTTCAGGGGGTGATTCTTGTTCTATGGATGATTTGTGGTTTGTTGGTGAAAGAAAAATGGAGATTTGATGGCTGAGGAAGGAGTTTCGAAGAGGAGAAGTTTTGGACAGATTTTGTGCAAGCTGGATTGTGTCTTGTTTCAATGCTGAATGAGTTGCTATATCACTCCAATAATGTTTGAGTAGGCTGTGGAGCAGGTTAGTAGAGGCTGCTGATCACTATTCCAAGAGCATGGGCGAAATTGCAAAAAGTCAAGGTTTGGTGTACTTGAGGTATGGCAAGGTGCAGAGATGGTTTCCTGGCTTGTACTGCATTAGCTGAGTTCAAGGATGACTCTTGGATCAATTGTGGTGAGCTGTATGGCTTGGATCACAAGTTTGAAGTGATTTTGCATTTTGGCAAATTGTTACATTTTGTGTCTTTTGGTCATAGACATGTGACACTCTTTGCTGAATTTTGGTTATGATAGGTTACATGATGTTATGGTGATGTCTTGAAATCAGTTAGAAACCATACAAAACCTTGGGGATCAATTTTGCAAGAGTTCCTCTTTTGGGATTTTATGGAAAATGGCTTATGATAGCTTGGAATTCAAAGCATGAAAGTGAGAAACTTCTTGGGCAAATCTGAATTTTGGGCCATACATGATGTTTGTGTATTGGTTAGAAGCTGATTTGAAGTCACATAGATGCTTGGCATGAGAATTTGCAAGTTTTCCCTTTTGTGCAAAAGTGAAAATTTAGTGATTTTATCCAACTTTGCCAAGCCATAACTTTTGATCTAAAATGAATTAGGATGAGTTCTTGTACTTTTTGAAAAGGGAATGATCCAATCTACAACTTTCATGACCAAAGTTCTTTCATTTGAAGCATTTTTGAACCAAAAAGAGGAGGTTGAAAAACTTTCCCAAAATGGCAAGTTTACATTATAAGTCACTTTCCCAAAAAGGCAACTTTGCAAATGGCTTGAAATTCTTCAATTTTGTGAACTTCTAACATCTTCTATGATCAAATAAAGATCATACACAATCAAAATGATGGAGAACATCCTTTGGTTGGGTCATTGGGGGCCTCAGATGCCCTGATTTTGCACTGACTTGCTCAAGAAGTCATCCCTTGATCAAATGCCTTCCCCATTGAATTTCTTCATGAAATTTGATATGCATGATCCTCATAACATATAGAGACCAATAGAAACAAGAATGACCAAAATAATTGGAGTTATGGCCTCTGAAACCAAAACCCTAATTCTAGGTCATCTGTGCAGTTAAACCTGGCTCTGCTTCCATGCCTTCCTCAGTTCTTGTGATTCTTTGACTTCCTTGACCTTGTGAGGATATAATATGATGCTTGAACATACATGGACCCTATTGAGGTGATTGAAGACCTTTGAAGTGGCTCAGATAGCCCAGGGATGGCTCAGATCACAAACCCTAGATGCAGATGACTTTGAAACAATGCAGTGAAGCAAAAATGCAATATGAGATGTTATGATTGAACTTATGCACATGAAAAGATCACAAGCCATGGTGAAATGAGTGAGGGCAAATTTGGGGTGTTTACAGCTACCCATATTCAAACATGAGTTAGCTGTGCGGGATGTAAGCGACGGCTTATCATACAAACAAGATAACTTGTGGTTGAATACCAAAGACAACCCAAAATTTGCACTCACAGAATGATGAAGAAAAGGGATATAGATTGCAAAAGGAAGTGAAGTATGTTTATAAAGTGCGGGCGACGGAGGACGACCATCAAGCAGAGGACGACTGCTGGGGCTGAAGCAATGACGGGGACAACCGACATTCTGGGGATATAAGAGATTATGATGGGGACGGCCATCAAGCAAAGAAATAAGATTTTCTGGGGATTAAAGGTAAAGTGAATGATGGGGACGACCATCAAGTTCAAGGCATAAATGAGGTACGGTCATCAAAGGTGAAGGACGATCACCTGGCAGGGGACGGCTGCTCTGTTGGGGATAAGATGAGGGACGGTCATCTAATGGTGAAGGATGATCACCTGGCAAGGTATGTTTGCCAAAAGTATCGCGACATAGGACGAATGCCGGATAAAAAGGTCAACGATGGGGACGGCCATCGGATAAGCGTGATGAAGGACGATCATCACGAGGTGAAGGACGATCACCTAGCAGGGGACGACTGCTCTTAGGGTTTATCATTACATAGGACGAATGTCAGATAAAAGAATCGACGATGGGGACGGCCATCGGATAAAACGATGAAGGACGATCATCAAGAGGTGAAGGACAACCACCTAGCAGGGGACGACTGCTAACAATATCACGACATAGGACGAATGTCGGATAGAAAGGGGTTCTAATGAATAGAGACTCCTCTGGGAATGATGAAGGATGATCATCAAAAAGGTGAAGGACGATCACCTGGCAGGGTACGGTTGCCGAAAATATGATGACATAGGACGAATGTCAGATAGAAGGGAAATCGATTCTGCTGGGGAATGGTAAACACGGACGAGTGTCTACATTCAAGAGATGAAAGGTAAAAGTGTTTGACACTATGCAAAGATTAAAGATGCGGACGAGCATCCTCAAGACTACGATATGGACGAGTATCGCTAGAAACAAACGCTGACGCATGTTCAAAGATGATGATATGGACGAGTATCAACTAGTTAACAAAGAACACAGACGAGTGTTGATTCTGAGGGGACTCTTCTGGGGAATAATAGACACAGACGAGTGTCTAGATTCTAAGAAAGGGTAAAAGTATCTGACGTTGTGTATGGATTAAAGATGCGGACGAGCATCCTTAAGACTATGATACGGACGAGTATCGGTAGAAACAAACGCTTGACGCATGTTCAGAGATGATGATACAGACGAGTATCAACTAGTTAACAAAGAACACGGACGAGTGTCGAACCTGAGGGGATTTAAGTGGTATATACAAGATACGGACGAGTATCTATATGAGTAAAAAGTGATGAGTGAGACATAGACAGATGTTCAACTTGCTAGGGGGGTGACACGGACGAGTTTCAAAAGAGAAAGTGTATAAATTACGGACTGGAGTGTAATCTGTGGGGATAGGATGACACGGACGGGTGTCAATGAGAGCATATTATAAACAAGTATATGGTTCCTAAAGTGTTTAGGCAACTGTGCTGGGGAAGGTGACACGGACGGGTATCAGGGAATTGTATATATATATATATATATATATATATATATATATATATATATATATATATATATATATATATATATATATATATGTATTTGTGCTGTGAGTGCAAAGGGGACGCTTTGGCTTTCTGTTGGGGATATGACACAGACGACTGTCAGGAAACATCTGTAATGTATAAGTATATGTTTGCTCGGGTAATTTTACTGGGGAATGATGACACGGACGGGTGCCAAAAGGAGCATGTTCCTGTATTTGTGAGTGTGCAAGTAAATGCTTTAATATTCTGCCGGGGAGTTTGAGAGATATTTTGTATATTGCCGATGTGGAACTGTTGGTATTTACAAGTGTTTGATTCAGAACATGGCTTATGATTATGCGATATGTTTGATTTTTGCCGTAATGCTCCGTCTAACTTCGCTTTGTGGGGAAAATATGATGCTAATGCTATGATCATGCAAAGATACTGATCCGGGATTCGGATCCCGTTGCTGAGGAGATCTCTGGTTGATCTGCTTGAAGTGGATATCCCAGCTGGGGATGAGATCATTGGTAGATCTGACATATATGACTTTGCATGGGGAAATAGATTACTGATAGACCTATCTTAGTAATGAGGGACCCAGCTGGGGTCTGCGTGAGCTTTCGTCACTTTGTTGTGAGATCTTCAGGCGTTGCTCTTCTGGATAGAGGCTGGAACTCTGTGGGGAGATGGTTCCCTGTCTAACACTCGGCTGGGGAAGAAGAAAGGCCATTGAAAGATCTTCCTGGAGATTTCTATGGGGATCCTACTGAGGATGATACTTGACAACTCAGCTGGGGATATGAGCACCTTCTGGTACTGTTCTGACAAATATGCTGGGGAAATGATGCCTGGCAACTCTGATGGGAAGAAAGCATCTCTGGTGCTGTTTGGAAGATGTGTTGAGGAAATGGTGCTTTGACAGTTTGCTGGGGAGTTGTTTTTCGCCCCATGTTGCGCTTTGAACACCTGCAATCCTGTAATAACAAAGAAAGCGTACAAGTATCCCTAGGTATCCCTTACTGGATTCCATCATAGGAGTTTAGACACTCCCGGGAGTAAGTATACCTCCTGTAAGCACGTATTTTAAGAAAGACGCATCTGTATTTATGCAATCAATATCTTAAGGACATCAGACATCTTGCAAATAAAAGAGTACGAGACGAAATATGACTGAAAATCTGATTTTATTAATTTATGTGCCCTGAATTGGCAAGTACAGTCATAGAAACAAATCCCCTGAAATGAGGAGATTGTTACAAATTTAGAAACAAAAAGATGTTGGCAATGTCGATGACGCTTTAGCGAGCTTCCCTTTTACTATGACTCGTATGATATTGACGTTCTTCTTATCTTGCTTTCTGAAGAAGGCTGATTTTGACCGATGCTTGAACCTTTCGAAGCTTACCATGATATAAGCGATACAGATGAATTCAGAATGCAGTTGTTCGCTTATTCCCTTATTTTGCGTGGATCGCCCTTACGGGTTTTCAATCCACTGGGATACCCATTTTTGCTTGAGTTGTCCAATGCGGCTTTTCAACTCAGCGGGTGTACGCTTTTTTATTTATTTTCCCTTATTTTGGCCCGAGTCTTTTATTCTGTTTTTGTCTCGCCGGGATGCCCTATTTTTGCCTGGACTTACATTCTGTTTTTATGTCCAGCGGGTCATTTTATGCGAAGTATTTTTTAACTGCATCTGAATTCACAGGGGACAGGAAATCTTCACCGTCCATAGTACTGAGCATCAATGCTCCACCAGAGAAAACTTTCTTTACTATGAATGGGCCATCGTAATTCGGAGTCCACTTGCCCATGTGGTCTGTATGAGGAGGAAGGAGTCTTTTCAGCACAAGATCCCCTACTTGGTATTCTCGAAGCCTGACTTTCTGATCGAAAGCTTTCTTCATTCTTTTCTGATACAACTGTCCATGACATATTGCAGCCAATCTTTTTTCTTCAATCAGACTTAGTTTTTCGTATCGGGATCGGACCCATTCTGCTTCATTCAACCTAACATCCATCAGTACCCGCAGGGAGGGTAATTCAACTTCAACAGGTAGGACTGCCTCCATACCATACACAAGCTGATACGGTGTTGCCCCAGTGGATGTTCTGATTGATGTACGGTACCCATGCAAGGAAAATGGTAGCATTTCGTGCCAGTCTTTGTAGGTAACCACCATTTTCAGCACAATCTTCTTGATATTTTTGTTAGCCGCCTCAACAGCGCCATTCATCTTTGGCCTGTAAGGAGAAGAATTGTGGTGTTGGATCTTGAAGTCCCGGCACAATTCTGCCATCATTTTATTGTTCAAGTTAGAACCATTATCAGTAATGATTCGCTCGGGCACTCCATACCGACAGATGATGTCTCTCTTCAGAAATCGGGCTACCACTTACCTTGTAACATTGGCATAAGAAGCTGCTTCGACCCACTTGGTAAAATAGTCAATGGCTACCAGGATGAATTTTTGGCCATTTGAAGCGGTCGGTTCAATCTTGCCAATCATATCAATGCCCCACATGGCGAAGGGCCAAGGTGAAGACATTACATTTAGAGGATTTGGAGGCACATGCACTTTATCCGCATAAATCTGGCATTTATGGCACTTTCTGGCATAGGTACAACAGTCTGCATCCATTGTGATCCAATAATAGCCTGATCTCAACAACTTTTTAGCCATTGCATGCCCTCCTGCATGGGTACCAAAGGATCCTTCGTGCACCTCGTGCATCAACAAGTCTGCTTCTGTCCTATCAACGCATTTGAGGAGTACCATATCAAAGTTTCTCTTGTACAGGGAACCGTCAGTATTCAGGAAGAAACTACCAGCTTGCCTCCTTAATGTCTTCTTGTCATTGGAAGATGCCCCAGGTGGGTATGTTAGATCCTCCAAAAAGCATTTGATATCATGGAACCAAGGCTTATAATCTTTAACAACATCTTCCGAGAACACATATGCTGGTCTGTCAAGTTTGGATACTAAAATCTGAGGCACAAAGTTGGCAGCTTGTACTTTGATCATGGATGAAATGGTAGCCAGAGCATCTGCAAACTGATTTTCATCTCGAGGGATATACTCAAGCTTGATCGTTGTGAAGAAAGTCAACAACCTCCTTGAATAATCCCGGTAGGGTACCAGATGATCCTGGTGAGTGTACCATTTGCTGTTGGTTTGATTGATTACCAGATCTGAATCTCCGAATACGGTCAAAATCTTGATCCTGAGGTCAATGGCTTCCTCAAGACCCATAATACAAGCTTCGTGTTCTGCTTCGTTGTTAGTGCAGTTGAAGGTGAGTTTTTTCGAGAAAGGCATGTGAACTCCCTTGGGTGTAATGAGTACTGCACCAACACCACGACCATTCATATTAACAGCCCCGTCAAACATCATAGTCCATCCTTCTTTTGGGTCAGGCCCTTCAGTGTGAATAGGCTCTTCATGATCTTTTTCTTTTATGAACATGATGTCTTCATCAGGGAAGTCAAATCTCATAGTCTGGTAATCATCAATGGGTTGCTCAGCAAGATAATCAGACAACACACTGCCTTTGATGGCTTTCTGAGATGTGTACTGAATGTCATATTCTGTGAGGATCATTTGCCATCTTGCAACCCGTCTGGTAAGTGCTGGCTTCTAAAAAATGTACTTAACTGGATCCATCTTTGAGATCAATAAGGTAGTGTGGGTCAACATATACTGCCTTAGTCGGCGAGCAGCCCAGGCTAAAGCACAACAAGTTTTCTCGAGCAGTGAATAACGTTGTTCACAGTCGGTAAACTTTTTGCTTAGGTAGTATATTGCATACTCTTTTCGACCAGACTCATCATGCTGGCCCAGCACACACCCTATTGACTCTTCTAATACTGTCAAGTACATGATTAGAGGTCTTCCTTCAACTGGAGGCATAAGGATTGGAGGCTCTTGTAAGTATTCCTTGATTCTGTCAAAAGCCTTCTGGCAGTCTTCGTTCCACCTGACTGTTTGTTCTTTTCTTAACAGCTTGAACAAAGGCTCACAGGTTGCGGTGAGGTGAGATATGAACCTTGAAATGTAGTTCAATCTACCTAGAAACCCCCGAACTTCTCTTTCTGACTTCGGTGTAGGCGTTTCTTGAATGGCATTGACTTTGTCAGGGTCAACTTCAATCCCTTTTTCACTTACAATAAATCCCAGCAGCTTACCAGATCGCACCCTGAATGTGCATTTGTTGGGGTTTAACTTCAGCTGGTACTTCCTCAGACGCTTGAATAACTTCAACAGATTCACCAGGTGGTCTTCTTCTGTGAGGGACTTGGCAATCATGTCATCCACATAACATTCAATTTCTTTGTGGATCATGTCATGGAATAATGTTACCATAGCCCGTTGATAAGTGGCACCAACATTCTTCAGTCCGAATGGCAACACCTTATAACAGAACGTTCCCCAGGGTGTGATGAAAGTTGTCTTCTCCATGTCTTCAGGTGACATCTTGATCTGATTGTATCCTGAAAATCCATCCATGAAGGAGAACACCGAGAACTGAGCCGTATTATCAACCAATACATCAATGTGAGGTAAAGGGAAGTCATCTTTCTTGCTGATTCTTGAATAGTTCTATTCTTTCTTTCAACAATCCCATTCTGTTGAGGAGTGATTGGTGAAGAGTATTCATGATTTATTCCTTCTGAAGAACAGAAATCTAAGAATTTTTGATTCTCAAACTCCTTTCCATGGTCACTTCTTATTCTGACCACACAGCTGGCTTTTTCTCTTTGTATTCTTTGGCATAAATCTTTGAATACATCAAATACATCAGACTTCTCTTTGATAAAATTTATCCATGTATACCTTGAAAAGTCATCAACCACCACATAGGCATACCTCTTACCACATAGGCATACCTCTTACCACCAAGGCTCTCAACCTGCATAGGTCCCATAAGATCCATATGCAATAGTTCCAAAACTTTGGAAGTTGTCAGATGTTGAAGCTTTGGATGGGACATCTTGGTTTGCTTGCCTATTTGACATTCACCACATATTTTGCCATCATCAATCTTCAGTTTAGGAATACCTCTTACAGCTTCCATAGATATGATTTTCTTTATGCCTCTGAAGTGAAGGTGACCCAGTCTTTGGTGCCATAGTTTCATTTCTTCTTCTTTGGCTAAAGAGCAAGTTGAAGTGGGACTGAAATCTTGAGGTTCCCACATATAACAGTTGTCTTTAGATCTGGCTCCTCTCATGACAACCTCATGTTCTTTATTTGACACTATGCATTCAGTTTTGGTAAAGTTTACACTGTAACCTTGATCACATAATTGACTTATGCTGATCAAGTTAGCAGTCAATCCTTTTACTAGCAGCACATCATCTAGTCTTGGTACATCTGGACAGTCCAAGGTTCCAACTCCCTTGATTTCACCTTTAGCTCCATCTCCAAATGTTACATATCTGGATGAATATGACTTTAAGTCTACTAGTAGATTCTTCAATCCAGTCATGTGTCTTGAACATCCACTGTCAAAGTCCCAGTCTTCTTTAGCTGATACTCTTAGGGATGTATGAGCTATATATGCAACACCTTTCTTTGACCATTTGTATTGAGGTTTCTTTTGATACCTCTTCCCTGTGCAGTGTCCATTAGTAGAGCTCCAAGGTTGTTTGTTGAACTTGTTCTTGGGCATGTAGCTTTGATCAGTATGAGGACTAGCTTTAGGTACCCATACTTTCTTGATGACCTCTGTCTTCTGCTTAGGGGGTTGCTGATATCTTTGAGGTTGATGTCTATGCAACACTTTCTTGGTAACCTTTATCTTCTGCTTAGGAGGTTGCTGATACATCTGATTTGGATATCCATGCAACTTGTAGCAATGAGGTTTGATATGTCCAAACCTTCCACAATGATGACATCTCCATCTTTGATACTTCTTCTTCATTATGTTCTTTTCATGATGTTGAGACATCTGTTGGAACATTATCTTTGACTTTGTGTTCTTTTCATGATGTTGAAGCATCTGTTGGGACATCTTGTTTGACTGTATGGAATTTGAAGTAGTTTTGATGGTGCTAGCTTCAACCTTATGAACTTTATTGAATCCCAGTCCACTTCTATCCCCTGAATGCTTATTGTTATTGAGAATAACATCCAATGTGCTTGAGCTACTGTTCAGCATTCTAACAGATTTGGACATATGCTCCAACTTGGAATTGAGAAGACTTAATTCACTTTTCAAGGTTTCAATGATCTCTAGATCACTTGTTTTTTCATCCTTTAGTGCCTCAATCTGCTTCTTTTGCTTTATACTCTCCATGCATATTTCAGTGCTTCTTTTAACTAGTTATCTGTATGATTGCTCAAGCTCTTCAAAAGTAAGCTCCCCATCACTAGAATCACTTTCAGATTCACATAATCCAGCTAGAGCAGTGATATGCTTAGCTGACTCTTCTTCTGAATCACCTCCTGAGTCTTCATCAGACCAGGTTACAGAGAGACCTTTCTTTTTCCTTTTTAAATAGGTAGGACATTCATTTCTGATGTGTCCTTATCCTTCACATCCATGGCATTTAATCCCTTTTTCTTGACTGGTCTTTTCATCATAATTTGACCTTCTATTAGCCTCATAAGGTCTTTTGTTCTCAGAAGAGTTTGTGTATCTTCCACTTGGTCTGGACTTGTCTTCCATCTTTCTGAGAATCTTTTTGAATTGTCTTCCAAGCATAACAATGTTTTCTGATAAATTTTCTTCAGTTTCTGATTCATCATTTTCTTCTTCTTTATCAGTATTTGACACCAAGGCTATGCTTTTGTTCTTCTTTACAATTGTGTCATTCATTCCCATCTCAAATGTTTGAAGGGAACCAATGAGCTCTTCAACTTTCATTTTGCATATGTCTTGAGCTTCTTCTATTGCTGTGACCTTCATGTCAAATCTTTTTGGCAAAGATCTGAGAATCTTTCTTACAAGCTTTTCATCAGTCATCTTTTCTCCCAAAGCTCCAGAAGTATTGGCTATTTCTAAGATGTTCATGTAGAATTCATGAATTGTCTCATCTTCCTTCATTCTCAAGTTTTCAAACTTGGTGGTGAGAAGTTGAAGTCTTGACATCTTTACCTTTGATGTTCCTTCATGAGTTGTTTTGAGAGTGTCCCAAACATCTTTGGCCAGCTCACAGTGATACACAAGTCTAAAGATGTTCCTATCAATGCCATTGAATAAAGCATTTAAGGCCTTGGAGTTGCCAAGTGCTGAATCTTCTTCCTCCTTACTCCATTCTTCTTCAGGTTTCAACACTTTTGCTCCATCTTTGGTGTCTTGGACAGGGTGCTCCCATCCATTGTTGACTGCCTTCCAGGCCCTATTGTCAAGTGACCTTAAGAATGCAACCATTCTTGGCTTCCAGTAGTCATAATTAGATCCATCCAATATAGGTGGTCTATTTACTGATCCTACATCTCTGTCCATATTTCCAGAATTTGCAGTCCCTAGATCTCACCCAGTATAAACAGGCAGGGTGCCTGCTCTGATGCCAATTGAAATTCTGTGATCAGGTACGAGATGTCGAATGAGATGTTTAAACACTTGAAGACTTAACTAAAACTTAAAGTGCAGGAAAATTAAACAACACAGGAATTTGTTAACCCAGTTCAGTGTATAACCACACTTACATCTGGAGGCTACCAAGCCAGGAGGAAATCCACTATAAGTAATATTAATTCTAGACTTAAACCACCCAGTTTAATCTTTCACTTAATATCTACCCAATGCAATTTCTACCTAAGACACAACTTAGATATGAGTACCAACTCACTCCCCCTCAATCACACAGTGATCTTGTTTACAAGTTTAATAAAATTGAAGTCATACTTCAAACAAAACAGCTTGATCTTACTTCACAGTTTCAATCAAGACACAAATACACTTTTGCTTAAAAGCTCATAAAGTGGTACAAATAAACAACCTGCTATTAAAACACAAAACACCCTATTTGGTCTTCTTAATTTCGTACTATATTCTGAGAGTTTCTGTTGCTTAAATAGGTGTTTGGATTTTGGGCTTTCTGTAGGTTTATCCAATCCTGAAATGCATGCTTCTTCCACCTTGAATTAGGGTTTGTTACTTCCTAGATTCTAGGTGATTCAGTTCTTCTGATAATGCTGAAGACATATAACAACACTCCCTACAGATGCGCCTTATTCTGTTTTATCCATCCATAATTAATTACAGATAACTTTCCTTAATTTACTCAGTTATTTTAGTCATTAATTAATTCTGGTAGCAGGTTTGAGATGTCACAACATCTGTTGGGACATCCTGAAAAACTGAACTTACTTCATTTACTGATACAATGTCACAACATCTGATGTGACATCCTGTAAACTGAACTTATTTCATTAACTGATACAATATCCCAACATCTGGTGTGACATCCTGAATTAAGTTCATTTACTTATACTCTGTTTGATAATGTCCCAACATCTGATAGGACATTCTGAACTGAATTCAACATTTCTTGTTGGTCAAAAATTCTGCCAATTCTAAACATCTACAAAAGGAAATGTGTCCTAAGAATCTAAGTCCAAATCTTCATTCTAAAGCCAAGGATAGTAACCAATAGTCCACAAATTAAAGTCACAAGTTTTTTAGAAGTTTAATCCTTTATTAATGTTTTTGTGTCCAAATGGACAAAAGGAAAATCAACAACAAAATAAGAACAAATAATAAACATGATATGGATGAATAAAGCATAATAAATCAAAATAAAATAAAATAAACAATAAAAGTGCAAGAAATTAAATGTTAATAGTAAAAGCAATTAAAGTGCAAGAATCTAAAATATTAATAATAGTAATATAATAATATTTACATAAAAAATGGTACGGTGAACTTAATCAACCACAACCAAAAAGAGCAACCAAAACCGAAAGGCAACCGGATCCTCTTAGCATCTTACACTATAGCAATTAATCAAGGCAAACCGAATCGAATTCAATGAAATTTGAAAGGCGATTTTGAGACCCAAAGCACATATGCATCAAACATTCATAAGTCTCGATTCTTAATGCAATATGATTAACCACTTTGGGATTACGCGACCAACAAGAGGTCCGGTCCGCGAAAGTGCAAGTATCCAATTAGACTTTTATTCCAAATTCAGGACACATTTAGGTCTATGTTAAGTAATCGTCGAGTAATTTACGAAGTAATTACCCTACAAATAAGGCCGACCACCACCAATTAAGGTGCATGATGTTAGTGTTAATGCATGCGAGACAAACAATATGTAAATCTCTATCCAGATGCAATACCGCACAAAACTAAAGATGAATACCAAATTGAGTCACACTCATGGTATTCTTCCATCCTTAAGTTCAATCACTCATCTTGGTGGATTCAAGCATCAAAATGTATCACTAATGCAATGTACCTCAAATGAATTGAATAATCCATTTAAAGGTAGTTTTGAATTAATGAACATTAACTACTCTAATCTACACCCAAAGTTCATTGAAATTAAGGAGAAATCACTTCTAAAAGTGCTTCCTAAGGTAAAAATAAAAAGGAGGAGGAAGAAGAAGAAAGAGGAACCAAAAAGGGGCTTAAAACAAGCCAAAAACACCATTCTGACTTGTTTTAACCAGTTAACGCAAGCAAATTCTGCGCAGTTTTAAAGCTGGTTAACCGGTTAAGAGATTTACATTGTAAATGGTTAACCGGTTAACACTGAACCAGTAGCAGAAAAAATGCAGAAATTCAGCATGATCCACTTTCAAATCCCTTTTCAAACATTTGGTGATCATGATCTGAATTTGCACGAATTTTAAAATCAAAATACAGTAGAATCCCTACAATAAAAAAACAAATTAAGATCCAAAGGATCTAGAGACAAAGGCACCAAAGATCTACATCTTGAATGTTGATGGTGAATATGGGTTTATGGAGTGAGTGAATTACCAAAAGCACTTCTTCAAATTGGACCAAATCAAGCTAGATCTACTTCAATGGATGAACAAAAAGAAGAATAGGATGAAGTTTTAGCTCAAGTTATTCAAGAATTCAATGTGAATTCTTGATAACTTCAAAAGAAAGAAAAAGAGCTTTAGTGAGATTTTTTGGTTTTGGGGAAGTATTTTGCAAGGGATTTGCTGGCTCTTCAAAGCTTGGTAAATGAATGAAATTGTGGTCCTATTTAAAGACTTTAGGTATGAGAATTTGGTGGAATAGAGCTTGCTTTGGTAATTAAAATTAGGCTTGGTAACTGCAAATTTGGTGGGAAATGGAAAAGAGTGGTGATTAGTGAGGGTTTATGGTAGGAAATGATCAAAGTGATGTAGAGAAATCAGAGACCAATGGATCTAGAATATTTCAATTATCACAATGATGTAATGGTTCCGAATTTGAATTAAATATTCAAATTTTGCATTGGTTAACCGGTTAACCAAGCTAAAATTTGAATATTTTGTTCAAATGTGACTGCTTGGTTGTTGTGGCCCGATTCTCCTTGTACGTTGAAGAAGGCATGGAAATAAACACATGAACCTTGGAATTCCTTGAATGAATCAATTAACTTGGGAAATGCTTGATCAAATAATTTTGAATTATCTTGCGGATCAACTTAGACTTTTATCTGTTAGATTTTTCTCGAGCTGCAGGACTACTATTTTTGGAATTTTCACATGGTTCCTCTTCATGAAAAAAGTTAGTGAAAGAAAAAAAAATATTTTTGGATTTTGATTAATGGTTAATAAACATAAACAAATAAAGCAATTAAAATAAACCACGATGATCCACTGTGAGGCATAAATCTACACCCAAGAAGAATCGAGCAACCATTGTGATCTTGTTTGTATGCAAGATGCAGATGAAAATGCGAAGAAAACTTAGGGAAAAATTTAAGGTGCTACATATAGGAACCATCAAGTTTACTTATTCAATGGATACATATATGTCGGGTATTGACATGTCAGAAAAAAATAAAATAAAACACATATCTGACTAATCCACCAAGGAAACCTACTTCCTATTTTCCATCACTTGGTCAAGAGGGACTTGATGTAGAGAGATAGGCCCAATGGGATAAAAATTGTCCATCTACTACAATGATCTTTGAAAAGAGTTGTGCGCAATAGAGTAACTCTCTTACAACGACTCAGTGTACTCCTTGGACAAGGCAAGGTTCTCGAGAAGCGTCTCATGGAGACCGTCTTCATCCTTATTGAGACTCATTCAAAGATGCCTAAAACTCTTCTTTCCTTTTTTGAGCAGGATCCAAGGACCGATTTGCTTCATCGAGAGTGACCTATACCCGATATAATGACTTTTGAGAAAACAGTTAGGCCTTGTTCTTTTTTGTCACTTCTTAAGAAAGTAGTTTAACCATCTCAATTAAAGCGTAAAGATACCTGAAAGGCTACATGATAACCTATATGCCCCAAAAATTAGGTAAAGGCTCCAGAGAGTTCTATTAAACATTAATTTCTCTCACTGGTAAGGGAATTAACACGCTCTTTGATAATTTCCCTCTCCCTTTGAAGTTTCTCAAATAAGAATATTTCCTCTCGCCCAAGAGCTCTAAAGATTTAGAAAATCGATGGTCGATTGATGTAGTAGGTAAAATCTATTAACTTTTCCTAGAGACGTTCTTCATAATTGTTTGAAAAATAAGAATAATCTTATTCGGAGATGGAAGATTGGAACTCCTTAGTTGTTCATATATTAGGGCGAGCTAGTAGTACAATAGGAAACTTACTTGGAGGTTGTCACTCCCCGGATTTCCATCCTGGTACAAACGCGAAAAGTGGCGCGGAAAAGAATAGAGTCGCCAGCCAGGCATTTTTATCCCGAAGAAAAGGGAATGGTAATGTTGCACAAACTAGAAGAAAGAAGAGGAAGGACACAGGTCCTACGAACCAAAGAGACTGAGTTCGGGAGTCGGTTACGACCTGGGAAGGTATTAGCACCCAGATCGTTCGCCGTACCCGACGGGATCCACGCTTACAAAGAAACTATTTCAAAGTGTGAGGGTATGAAAGCTGTAGCAAAGAAATGAAAATGAAAAGAAACTGGAACTGGAAACTGAGAAAGAAACTGGATAAGAAAACAAGAGAAAAATGTAGGGAAAATAAAGATTGTGCTCGAACGGGCCCTACCCCGCTGCCTACGTACCTCATCAGGATAGTGAGGATCAGAGACGCCGTAGTTCCCCTAACTAGGGGTGGCAAGGAAATTGCTTGTGAATTAAAGCTTGAACTGCCTATGCCATTGCTCAGGTGTTGCAGACTCGGACGACGAGTGCGTAACCGTCTTGCAAAGTGACAAGTAGGAGCAAATTCCCGTACGAAGTGAATGAGATGAGAAAAGAATTCCCGAAAGAAAGACGCTTATTGTTTGTTTGGTGTTTTTTAGAAACTTTTATGAGTGAAAGTTTGTATAGGTAAGTGTACCTAAGTCTTACTCAATGGGATGTGTACGTCTCACATCATCCTGAAATGGAATGCGCAAGAGGCACACCTATCTATGGAGGAAATCCCCAAAGCTAGTCCCACAAGTGAAGGCTTAAGCACACTGGCCTATTACCCTTATTAAGTGTTTTTGTGGTTTTTTGGTTAAGAAGTGTTTTTTTAGCTTTTCTTTGTGAAGTACTCATGCTAAGACCTATCCACCACGAGGGATAACTCACACCTCGCCCCGAAACGGAACATGTGCAAGTATCTCATAGCAAAGTCTCATGTCACATGAAATTACTCAACCTTTATTAAGTGAATTAGAATTGAGTTTGAAGATGAGAAGAGAAAGCACCAAAGGATCACAAAGGCAAAATTCTAAAGGGGAACTACAGAATCCTAAGTGTTAACATGCATGGATGTCCTAAGGGTAGTGTGGTTTCTATCCTAATGAATAAGGAAAAAAGAAGAGATGAAGAAGATAGAAGAAGAGATGAGAAAGGCCTAAGCCCAACAACAAAAGAGTTAGCACAATAAGCATAAGAGGAGAAGAGATGAGATTTGGAGATGTGGAACTCAACTTCCACACCTCACACTTACCATAGCCCCTGCAAGGTTAGTAGCATGCATATAAGTGAACCAAGATGAACAAGATGACATGTTAACAACATAAAAACAGAAGTGAAATGATATGAACAAATGTACAATGCATATGCAACTCAAGAGAATGAGAGGAGAAACTTATAAGTCAAAATAATGCAACATGAACACATATGAAAACAAATGCACACTTAAAGAGGATGCAAAGCAAATATGCACAAACATGGACTCAATGCACAAGATCAGAACCAAAACAAGATGAAGAAGGGCTTAAGAAGCCAACAAGATGAAGAGAAAGGTCACACAATACCAAACAAACACCAAATGGGAGTGAAAGAAGTGAGGAAGTGGGATGGAAACACTTAAGGGAAGAAAGGACTTAAAAGGAAGCAAAGCACAAAAATTCCTAAGACTCAAACCCTAAGCTAGGACCAGGAAGGTACCCATACCCCAAAGGAACCCCAAATGAGAAGAAGAAGTTGGCACAAGTGCCATTCTAAGCTTACAAGAGACCTAATGGACCAAAAGAAGCAACATGGGACAACGTTCAAGATAAAATTCACATTAAATCAACCAAGCATCTAAAAATTCTACAACTTAAACCAAATAATCTTCAAACACGGTATATCAATGAGCCAAAAGGGTTTGAAATAATTCAGAATCAAACTAGGTCAAATAGAGGCTTAAACACAAGCTAGGGTTACAAACTTCCATCACAAGTCAAAGGACCAAGACTCAAGAAATAAGTTTCTAAAAATCAAGAGAAAATCACACAAGAAGTACATTGTCTTAAGAATCCAGAGCAAAAAGAATGGGATCAAAATTCAAAATAATGAGAACTACGGAAATTGGACAAGGCAGTGTGGTCAAAATGAACTTGAAAAGAAGCTAATTGAAACAATGAATTAATTGTGACACGTGGAAATAGAAAAAAAATAGAAAATAAAAATATGGAAAAATAAAAGAGACTCAAAAGAAGACTCATGATTTTTTTTGAGAATTTTTTAATGAAGGGAACTATTTTTAATAATTAGAAATTGAAATGAATAAAAAGAAAAATAAAGTGAAAAAAGAAATTAAAAGAAATGGAGAAGGGGTGTATATAGTAGGGTTTGCTGTTGAAATCAATTGGGCCTAGCTGTGTGGGGGGTGCGGATAGCACGCCAAGCCCACTAAGGCTGCGCTGGTTCACTGAATTATGGTGGTAATTTGGTGAAAATAACTGGAAAAAGGAGAGACGTGAGATCAATCAGACGCGCATGGTTGTTCCTTCATTAATTGACGTGGAGAAATGGAAAGATGTGAGTGGCTGGCACAGGAAGCTTATGGTGGGTGCGTGACATCAAGAATTAAAATGAAATAAAAAAAACGTGAGGGAGAGAGGGTCCCCTAGGGCTAGGTGGCACAATCTGGACGCATGGATGAGCAGATCCAAGGGTGGCTGAGTCATCTTCCCCAATGAGCAAACCCTAACACAAAACCCAGTTTCCGGTGACCGGAGCTAGGGCTCCGGCACCGAAATTCGCAACAGAGCCACAAACCTCAATAAAAATCAATCATACTGTCCAGATTAGCTAAATCAACCACCCTGAATCCAAAATTGACATAAAAAACTCCTAAATCCTAATGAATCAAAAGGATCGAAGAGAAACAACTTTGACCATCAAACTTTGAACTCAAATAACTTTCACTATGATGCATCATTTTCGAATCTAAAAGTTGCAGCATGATTAGTGCACTTCAAATAACACAAAACACCACATCAATTTCATTTTTAGATCACAAGATTTCAAAGTATATCTGAGGTGAAGATCTTGGTTCAGTGAGATAGAAAGCCCAATGATGCGTGCAAATCACTCCTCTTTCACCCTAGATGCAAAATAAATGCATCTAAGGTCTTGAATGAAGCTGGATCTTGAGGTTTGATCACACCTGCCCTGAAATGGCAAGCTTGCTAAACTTGAGAGAAAGCTTGAATGAATGGTTGCTTAATGATCCTTAGCTCTCCCTAATCACAGATCCACAATTTGTTTTGAGATTGGGTGCTTGAATGAAGAGAAATGGGAGAAATTGCAAATGTTGCATAAACTTGAGAATGAGAGAATGAGAGAGAGATGAAGCTTGCTGAAACCCTAGCTGCTTATATGTGATCTCATAAACCCTTGCCAAAAGAATTGTGTGATTTGCATGCGTGGATCATGAGTTTTTTATGAATTTGCATAATTTGCAATTTGTGAGATAAGCATGCCTCACTCATGCCTTGCTTGAATTCTCAGCCCATGTGTAATGCTTTTCCAACCCTTGATCATAATCCAATCAATCCTGGCCTTTAGATCTAGCCCTCACACACTTCTCATGATTTTTGCAAAATATCCTCTTTGTATGTAAATTTCTTATTGTGCACGAAAATGAGGGTTTCTTTGGAGAAAATTGATCAAAATGTGATGTATTTTAACATTGAAACAAAATTGAACCAATACCAAGTCATGAAAACAAGTTTTGAAGCTTCTTGCATTTGGTGCATGCATGGAAATGTGAATTTGCCCTAAAATACCTCAAATTTTCGAGGGACCCCTAGGACAAACCACAAATCCTATGAAAATGTACTTGTAATTTTTGAAAATGGGAGCCCTTACTCTCCAACTTTCATGTTTGACTTTGGTCCATTTGAAGAATTTTTGATCATGTTAAGGCCATTTGAAAATTAGGGCAAAAGTTGCCAAATTTGGAAAATCTCATAAACCAACTTTGTACCATTTTTGCAAAACCCTTCAAATCACCATGATTCTTGAACTTTGATCATTCCAAACCTCTTATAACATTGTAAGGACCCCTCTTGGCCAAAAAAATTGGATTAGACCCATTGAAATCAAACAGTTGACTTTTTAAGGGCACAATTGACTTTTTACTTCATCTGCAAGCCACTGAGGCATTCTCTGACTTCCACATGGAATTTTCTCATGAAAATTGACACCTAGGGTCCTCTTGACATATAAAAGAGTTTGCCTAAATGAAATGGCCAAAGTTGTGAGATTATGGTGCTTGAATCTCAAACCCTAATTTAGGTGCCTTGTATAGGAGCTTTGCCTTGTCCTGAGATCTCTGATGCTCATGCAATCTTCTGAGCTTTTGCCCATGGACTTGAACTTGTAAATGGAGTGTAGACCCACCATAGGACTTGTACAAACTCATTGGGACCCTTGTCATGGCTTGAAATTCTTCAAGGACCTCCACAGATGACCATATGCTTGATGCTAGGACATGAAGAATGTTATGCCTCATCTTTCCATGCTAGGATGCTAAAAATATGGTATGCTCATGATGAATATGATATGATATGATGCTTAAAATGAAGAGGGCAAATTTGGGGTGTTATAGCTGCCCCTATTCAATCATCAGTTGATCTTAAAAGGACAGTAGCACGGGCTATCAACCATTCAAGATAAACTGTGATTGAATACCAAGAAGAACAGAAATTTGCACTCTGACGCAGAATGCAAAACTGGGAAATAAACCCAACCAAATGACGCTTTGGTGACTGAAGGGGAGAAAAAGCAGACGTGCCTCTTCCAAGTTGAAACTGATATCTCGAATAAGAATGTTAAGACAGACGAGTCTTCTTCGAACAATCCTGTGACGCCAGGAGCTGGACAGACGAGTCCTCAAACACTGCAAGAACATATGACTTCAGACAGACGAGTCTCCCTCGGATATACCTGTTACGCCAGGACCGGTAATGCACTTAAGTCTGTGGGATAGACATGCATAATCAAGGTAGACGAACCTTCTTCATATATTATCTGTGGATATATGGTACAAGACAGACGAGTCTTCTTTGAGCAAACCTGTTATGCCAGGTGCAACAATAATAATTGGTGCCTGAGACAGACGAGCCTCCTTCGGATTTACTTGTTACGCCAGGACCGGTAACCATTTTGACATCAATTCCCACAGTCAGGATTTTAAACCTCTTCAATACAAACGAGTATTAGACGATCATCAAGATAAAACAGACGAGTGCCAACAGTCAATGATACAGACGAGTATCAGACGATGATCTAAGAAACACAGACGAGCGCTTCAGGCAACGATACAGACGAGTATCAGCCACTAGTATAGACGAATACCAGAAACTTAAATACAGACGAGCATTTGAAGTAGCAACAGAAGAATAACAGGATGAACAGCAAATCCACACATACAGATGTAAGCTAACACATACGAGTGCTGGGGGTGATACAGACGAGTATCAAAACAAAGCAGACGAGCTTCAGAACACAGACGACCTCTGGGGATAAAAAAGCAGACGAGCTTCAAACAAACACAGACGAGTGTTGGCGACTTAAATGGGGAAAAGCAGCAAATATGGATACCCAATACAGACGAGTGTTGGAATTTGCAGCCGACCAACACAGACGAGTGTTAGAAACTTGCAGGCGAGCACTAAACTATCAGACACCAAACACAGACGAGTGTTGGGGCTTGCAGACGAGCAATATCAAGGTAATCATGGACCACTGCTGGGGAGAGCAAACGAGTAAGCCGGAGTGATAACACAGACGAGTGTTGAGAGATGCAGACAAACAACAATAAAGGAATAATATGTCAATGCTGGGGAATACTCTGCTCAGGGATAACACAGACGAGTGTTAAGAAATGCAGACGAGCATCAAAAGGTACCACAACACAGACGAGTGCTGGAAATTGCAGACGAGCAATAAACAAGGCTGGAGCACAGACGAGTGCTGGAAATTGCAGACGAGCAATAAACAAATGCCTGACTGGCCACAAGAGTTACAACTCTATAGGGGAAGACAAGTCAGGAGGTCTGGACACCTTAGTCTGACTGAGGTGATGAATACCTGGCTGTATCATCAAATTGACCCAAAAGTATGGCAACTTTGCTGGGGAATATTTTACTGACGGAAGTGAAAATCAAATATGAACTCTGTGGGGGAGGCATAATCATCTTCAGACTGGCTGGGAGAGATGCTTCAACAATGCTTTGGCTGGGAAGAGCATTGAGCTAATTCTGAACTCTGGCTGTGACCCTTGCTGGGGATATAATTCTGCTTGGGGATGTCAGGCTTTCAGATACCTGCTGGGCATACTCCACTGGGGGAGAATAAACTGCTTGGGCTGCTGCCAAGGCTTAGCTGGGGAAGAATTCTGCTGGAGATACTCTAATGGGGAAGAGTAAATTGCTTGAGAGAATGTGACGCCATCCTGCAACCTGCAACAACAGAAAAAACAAGTGTGCCTCGGGGACTTGCAATGGTATGATCTGTTCATCCATCGTCACCCGACACTCAAAGAGGGTTACAGTTTCCCTGCATGTCATTTTCTTTTCAAATCATCACCATGTTTTAATGCAATGCTATTTTTTCCAAAAATTCAGGACATTTTGCAAACAAAAATAAACACAACACAACTTTTTTGACTGAATATTCTTTTTATTGAAAGGACTCTGAATAGGCAAATATTTACATCAGGAAGCAACCACCTGGAAAGAGGTAGCCACTATAAAATTGAGAAAAGAAACTATCCTAATAGCAATGGACACGACATTCCAAGGAGTTTCATTTCTGCTATGACCAGCATGTCTTCGAGACTCTCCATTCTGCTTTTGCTTTCTGAGAGGATGAGGGGACTGTTTCCGACCCTTCTGATATTGTCAAGCTGTACGAAATGATGATGTGGTTCAGATTACTCGGATCGCAGTTGTTCGCTTATTCCCTTATTTTGCGTGGATCGCCCTTTCGGGTTTTCAATCCACCGAGATATCCTTTTTTGCCTGAGCTGTCCAATGTGGCTTTTATACTCAGCGGGTGTACATTCTTTTTTTATTCATTTCCCTAACTTTTGCCCGAGCTTTTTATTCTGTTTTTTAGCTCACCGGGATGCCCTTTTTTTGCCTGGACTATAATTCTGTTTTTGTGTCCAGCGGGTCTCTTTATGCGAAGTATTTTTTAACTGCGTCCGAGTTAACAGGGGATTGGAAGTCATCCCCATCCATAGTGGTGAGCATCAGTGCTCCTCCTGAGAAGACTTTCTTCACTATGAATGGTTCTTCGTAGTTTGGGGTCCACTTGCCCCTGTGATCTAAACTTGGGGGAACAATCCTCTTCAGCACAAGCTCTCCCACTTGATACTCTCGAGTACGTACTCGTTGGTCGAATGCATGCTTCATCCTCCTCTGATAAAGCTGACCATGACAGATAGCCGCTAATCTCTTTTCCTCAATTAGACATAGCTGATTGTAATGAGCACGCACCCATTCAGCCTCATCAAGCTTGACATCCATCATCACATGCAATGAAGGAATCTCTACTTCCACAGGCAGGACTGCTTCCATACTATATACCAGAGAGAAGGGAGTTGCCCCTATTTACGTCTTGACTGACGTTCGGTACCCATGCCGCACAAATGGTAACATCTCATGCCAATCTTTGTAAGTGACAACCATTTTCTGCACAATCTTCTTGATATTCTTGTTTGCTGCCTCTATCGCACCATTCATCTTTGGTCGGTAATGAGAAGAATTGTGATGCTGAATCTTGAAGTCCCGACACAACTCTGCCATCATCTTGTTGTTAATATTAGAACCATTGTCAGTAGTGATCCTTTCGGGCACTCCATATCTGCATATGATATCCCTTTTCATAAATCTTGCCACCACTTGACGAGTGACGTTGGCATAAGACGTTGCTTCCACCCACTTGGTGAAGTAATCAATCGCGACCAAGATGAAGCGATGACCATTTGAAGCAATAGGCTCTATCTTCCCGATCATGTCAATGCCCCACATGGAAAAGGGCCAAGGAGATGACATGATGTTGAGCAGGCTTGGAGGAACATGCACTTTGTCTGCATATATCTGGCACTTGTGGCACTTACGAGCGAATGAACAACAGTCTGCATCCATTGTCATCCAGTAATACCCTAATCTCAGCAATTTCTTAGCCATAGCATGCCCTCCTGCATGGGTACCGAAAGATCCTTCGTGGACTTCTTGCATCAACTGGCTTGCATCGTGTCTATCCACGCATCTGAGCAAGACCATGTCAAAGTTTCTCTTGTACAAAACCCCATCAGTGTTCAAGAAGAAGCTAGCAGCAATTCGCCTCAAGGTCTTCTTGTCATTGGAAGATGCCCCAGCATGATATTCTTGCTTTTCCAGGAATAACTTGATATCAAAATACCAAGGTTTCTCATCAGACACGGCGTCTACAGAGAAGGCATGAGCTGGAGCGTCAAGCCTAGAGATGTCAATTCTGGGCACATAGTTCCAACACAAGACTTTGATTGACGAAGAAAGAGTGGCCAATGCGTCGGCAAAATGATTTTCATCATGTGGTATGTATTGAAGCTTAACTGTCGTGAAGAACGTCAACAATTTTCTAGCATAATCCCTGTATGGAATTAGATGCTCTTGATGCGTATACCACTTGCCGGTAACTTGGTTAATGACGAGGGCTGAATCTCCGAATATATTGAGGTTCTTAATCCGAAGATTAATTGCCTCCTCTATTCCCATTATGCAAGCCTCGTACTCCGCTTCATTGTTGGTGCAGCCAAAAGTAATTCTGACAGCGAAGGGTAAGTGAACACCTTCACGAGTGATAAGAACATCACCAACTCCACGTCCATTGATATTGACTGCCCCATCAAACATCAACTTCCATTTGGATTCAGGGTCTGGCCCCTCCTCCGGAAGTGGTTCCTCGCAATCGTTTGCTTTGAGGTACATGATGTACTCATCAGGGAAATCAAACTTCATTGGCTGATAATCATCTTCAAGAGGTTGCTGTGCAAGGTAATCTGACAATACACTTCCCATGATGGCCTTCTGAGAAGTATACTAGATGTCGTACTCAGTTAAAATCATCTGCCACCTAGCAACCCTTCCGGTTAACGCTGGTTTCTCAAAGATGTACTTGACAGGATCCATTTTGGAAATGAGCAGTGTGGTATGAGTCAACATGTACTGCCTCAGTCGGCGAGCAGCCCATACCAAAGCCCAGCAAGTTTTCTCGAGCAGTGAATAACGGGACTCACAGTCGGTAAACTTATTGCTAAGGTAATAAATAGCGTACTCTTTTCGACCAGACTCGTCATGTTGGCCTAGAACACACCCCATTGACCCTTCTAGCACGGTCAAGTACATGATTAAAGGTCTTCCTTCCACGGGAGGCATTAGAATTGGAGGCTCCTGCAAATATTCTTTTATCTTGTCGAAAGCTCTTTGGCAGTCTTCGTTCCACCTGACCGTTTGCTCTTTTCTTAGCAATTTGAATATCGGTTCGCACGTGGCCGTTAGATGAGATATGAACCGAGAAATGTAGTTCAACCTCCCTAAAAACCCGCACACCTCTTTTTCTGTTCTCGGTGCATGCATATCTTGAATAACTTTTACTTTAGCAGGATCTACCTCAATTCCTCTTTGACTAACAATGAAACCCAGCAGTTTCCCGGAACGCACTCCGAAAGTGCACTTGTTTGGATTCAACCTCAGCTTGTATTTGATCAGTCTATCAAACAGCTTCTTCAGGCTGACCAGATTCTTTTCTTCGTCTCGGGACTTAGCAATCATATCGTCCACATAACACTCAATCTCCTTGTGTATCATGTCATGGAACAATGTGACCATTGCTCGCTGATAGGTTGCCCCGACGTTCTTCAAACCAAAGGGCATGACCTTATAGCAGAATGTACCCCACGGGGTAATGAACCTTGTCTTCTCCATGTCTTTCGGCGCCATCTTAATCTGATTATACCCGGAGAAGCCATCCATGAAGGAAAATACCGAGAATTGAGCAGTATTGTCTACCCGCACGTTAATGTGTGGCAACGGAAAGTCATCTTTTGGGCTCGCTCTATTCAAATCCTGGTAATCAACGCACATCCAGACCTTGCCTTCCTTCTTTGGTACAGGTACAATGTTAGCTACCCAAGGTGGGTAACTAGTCACAGCAAGGAAACCGGCATCCCATTGCTTCTGAACCTCCTCTTTGATCTTCATCGCCATGTCAGGACGAGTTCTTCTTAATTTCTGTTTCACAGGAGGACAATCCTCTCTCAAAGGCAGCTTATGCACAACGATGTTGGTATCTAACCCTGGCATATCTTGATATGACCAAGCAAAGATATCCACATACTCTTTCAGCATACTGATCAGCTCTTTCTTGACGTCGGCCTACAAACTGGCCCCAATTTTGATCTCTTTCTTCACGCCTTCACTACCAATGTTGATGATCTCAATCTCTTCTTGATGAGGCTGAATAACTCGTTCCTCTTGTTTCAACAATCTGACCAATTCTTCAGGGAGGTCACAGTCTTCCTCAACCCCTTCATCAGCTTGGTAGACCGGATTGTCAAAGTCATGCGTGGTCATAGCAGGAACGTTATCAATGGAATCCGGATGATCAACATTGCACAGATGATGTGCTCATTCAGAATCTGCTTATTTTGAAAAAGAGACGCTAAAAGAATAAAAGGAAAACACATTGCCATTTTCATATTTTTTTGTGAAAATTTTTTAAAAACAAAGAAAGGGAACACAATTTGTCTGAAAATGTCCTTTTATTTCATAGCAAAATAAGATGCAGTACAAAACATGGTGGCCCAATACAATGGATCCTAGCATCTTGGGCAGAATGCTAGATTTGACAATGCAGTATGATAACAAAATGAATTACTCTGAGTGCCATGTAACTTGTATGATGTCTTCAGCAGACCAGTTTGTTAGCTCCTCGCCGGGCGCACACGGGCGAATCCAGTTGTCCCAGTCACCGTCACTATCCCCATCTTGGCTTGTCACACAGATCTGGTTGTGGTCGAGCAATCCAGCGCTTGTAAACATGATGGCTTTACCACTTGGAGTAGATCCACCTGGCTGATACCCCAAGCCAAACTTGTCGTCTTTCTTTTCTAGCTCCAGCAGCTTGCCCCAACCCTGGGCACTTCCTGATTGAACAACCTCCTTTACCTCTCTGTAGGAATGGATGGATGTACCCTCTTTCTCGCTGCCCTTCTCCACAGGAGTCAAGATGCTGACGTTGACTGCTTCGAAGGCTTGACATAAAGTCTCATGGATCTCTCCATCCATCTCCACATACTTGAACGTTGACAAGTGGCTTACGAAGATGTCCTCCTCTCCGCAGACTGTGATGACCTGGCCGTCAACCACATAGTTGAGCTTTTGATGCAGGGTTGAAGTAACAGCTCCAGCAGCATGTATCCATGTGCGTCCCAACAAACAGCTGTACGCAGGTTGGATGTCCATAACATAGAAGACACTTTTGAAGACTTAAGAACCTATCTTGACGGGCAACTCAACTTCTCCAAAAACTTATCTTCTCGAACCATCAAAAGCCTTGACAATCAGATCACTTGGTCTCAGGACTATACCATTAACATTAAGCTTCATTAATGCCTTCTTCGGAAGCACATTAAGGGAAGAGCATGTTTCTACAAGAACATGCGATAACACAGCACCCTTGCACTCCATAGTAATATGTAGTGCTTTGTTGTGGTTTCTGCCCTCTGACGTGAGGTCTCTGTCTGTAAAACCCAGGCCATGGCTCGCATTGACACTGCCTACAACAGCTTCAAGTTGGTTGACAGTGATTTCCTGAGGAACATAGGCCATCTGCAGAACTTTCAATAAGGCATCTTTGTGTGCGGGAGAACACATCAGCAGTGATAGAATGGATATCTTGGAAGGTGTCTGGTTCAGCTGATCGACCACCTTATAGTCACTCTTTTTGATAAACCGCATGAATTCCTCGACCTCTTTTTCAAATGTACCCTGCCCAGCCACAGGATTAGTTGTCTCATCAACCACAACTTGCTTTCCTTTGGCTTTGGATGAAGCCTCAGCCTCTGGATCCCCTCTCAGCACAGGGGGAGCAAATAAACGCCCACTTCTGGTAAAGCCTCCAACTCCTCCGACATTCTCTACAGTCGGGTCAACAGCAACAAACTTGCTCTCTACTTTCTGTCCAGCCATATATACATATGAGTCGTAATGCCATGGAATGGCTTTATCGTCTGTGTATGGAACATGCCCAGGAACGGTGATAGTCACAGGACTAATCTCAGGAGCATAGATAGTTACAGGCTCTCTTCTGGCAGGCATCTTTGCTTCATCATAGAATATGGTTATTGTTGACACATCATCAGCTTCAGTACCAACTCTGTTGAACTGCAAGGATCCATCATCAATCAAACTCTGCAATCCTATCTTCAACTTCTCACACCCATTCTCAGCACTCAAGCATTCTTCACAGTCAGCAATGCAACCAGGAAACACTTGACCCTTCAGCAATCTCTCTTTCACTACCCTCAACGGAGTCTTCACTTCTTCAATACTCAGCACAAGACTTAACTTTTCACCATCCTCAACAGCATTGATTCTTGCCCCTCCATGATTCAGAATAGGGTTTGAATTAACATTCGGCGGTGGTGCGAAGTTAATTGCTTTGGAGTCTATTAGGTCTTGAACCTTGTGATGTAGAGTCATGCACTTCTCAGTCGAGTGCCCGGGTGCCCCAGAGTGGAAAGCGCATCGTGCATTGACATCATAACCCACTGGAAGCTCTCCAGGAGGTGGTGGTGCCAAAGTTCTCAGTTGAATCAGATTCAAATCCAGCAGTCTTGGAAGCAAAGAAACATAAGTCATAGGGATGGCCTCAATCACCCTATTAGCCGGGCGAGTTTGCCTTGGCTGATATGGTCTCTTCTGAAAATTGTTTCTGGGTTGTTGTTGTTGTTGATATTGCTGTTGTTATTGTGGAGGTTGCATCTGTTGTACTGGAGTAGAAGGAATTGTGACTACTACCACATGCTCGTACGGTCTTCTATAACCACGGCCCCGAACTCGGCCAAATACAACATTTGTCTCACCCTCTCTTCTCCTAGGAGGTCCACTGAAAGCTTTCCTCGCTCCGTTCGAGCTGCTAGCACTTGTATCTTGGATCTTCCCCATCTTCAACAAGGTCTCAACCCTTTCACCAGCAATAACAATATCATTGAATTTGGTGGCAGAACTGGACGCCAATCTTTCAAGAAACACACCCTGCAAAGTCCCCATAAACATGTCAGCCATTTCGTTCTCAAGCAGTGGTGGTTGCACTCTGGCAGCGAGCTGACGCCACCTCTGAGCATACTCTTTGAAACCTTTTATAGCAGTCTGAGCCATGTTCTGCAATTGCATGCGATTTGGAGCCATGTCCAAATTATATTGATATTGTCTCACAAAAGCTTCTGCTAGGTCTTTCCAGCTCTTGATATTGACTCTGCTAAGCTTCATATACCATTCCAGAGAAGCTCCAACCAAGCTGTCTTGAAAATAGTACATCCAGAGTTTTTCATCATCCGTGTAAGCAGCGATCCTTTCTATGAAGGACTGAAGATGGGTGTTCGGGCATGCAGTGCCATTATATTTCTCAAAGGTTGGAACTTTGAACTTGTATGGGATCCTGACCCCAGGAACCAAGCCCAAATCTGTTATGTCAAATCCCAAAGAACTCTGGGATTGAATGGCTTTGATTTGTTCAGCCATTTCCTCAAACCTTTTATTCATCTCATCTCCTTGACCTTCAGCTTCGTCAAGCAGAGTGAACTGTTCGTCCTGGTTATCCATTTTCACATTATTCAACCCATCATTGATTATTGTCACCCCTGGCTGTGCAATAGGGATTTCCACTTGTCGTGCACCCGCACCATTACGATTACCATCAGCAGCAACAACAGTGTTGTTCTTGGCTTGATTCTCAACCAATTCCCGCAGACGCTCTTGGTTCTGACCCATGACTGCCATCAAGGTCATAAAGTTGTCCATCCTTAGCCTCAGGTCAGCTAAGTCAGCTTGCATCTGGTCCATGATTCTCTCTCTGTTGATCTTTGTTGGATATTTATGTGCTACTGGTTGTTCCCGAACTTTCCGGTAGTTAGCAAAGAAAACCAGATGGGTACTGATCCTCGACTTTCAGAAACCTTCGCAAAAAACCACATTCAAACCATGACAGAAGGCACACCAAGAAATGGTGAAAAAGTCATAACATAAATCAGCCTATTAGGCAAACAAAACAGAATTCCCCGTAGGGTACAAGTTTCTAAGAAGAAAAACAAACAACCAGGACTCCAACAACATGCCTGTAGGTAATCCAAATACAAGGAAAACAAACTAAGAAGCAAAACCACTGCCTGAGGACCCTGAACCTCCCTCACTAATCCCCACATCCGACCTAACCTTCTTGACTCCAGACATCAACTTGAGGTCTTCAATCTCTTTAAGTGCTGCTTCTAGGGCTTGTTGACTATCTGCTAACTGCTGAGTCTTCTCCCTTCGAATCTTGTGGACTTGCTCCACCTCTTCCTTCTTATAGGCCATTTTCACTTCAAAGAACTCTTCTTTTTCCTTATATCTCTTCAACTCTTGCTCTCTCTGTCCCTGCAACCAGACAATATACTGACGAGCTTCCTTGAGAGTCTTTGAATTCTTCTTGCGTTCAGCTTCTCTTTTTGCTTCCATCATACCCAACCTGTGGAAGTGAGCTTCCCTTCCAGCAAAGTCTTTCTCTTTAGCCTCCAAAGTAGTCTGCATCTTCAGCAATTTCTCCTCAGCTTCATTCTTGGCCCGGTTAGCAAGATGATACAGACTAACCACTTCAGTGTTCTCCACTCTGACTGCATGCAACTAGGCTTCCAACTTCTTGAACTCCTCTAAAGACACAGTATCAGTAGACTTAGCAACTGGAGGAATTGGTGGTGAGAATGTCAACAATACCCTTCTGGCTCTATCTTTCAACCAAGCTTCATACTTCGGGAATGTCTGATTGTTGCACTTTCCAAAACTGGCTATCCCTTCCCCCTTAATGCACTTCCAGGCTCCAGCAACCTTCCTCACTAAAGTCATATTGTCCTTCACAGGGAAATAGAAAATAGGGGTCAACTTCAATTCTTCTGGTACCTCTCTCAAGGCATATCCCAACTGTCTTCTTAGCAAGATTAGATTTTAATTGATCCCTCTAGTTACTCCCAATAAAGGTACACTAAGATAACTCTCACAGCTAGTGATGAAACGTGCACCCTGCAGCCTTTGAGTAATCCACCTGACATCCTTGGCAAGCAACTTTTCCAGCTTCTGAGCCCATACCAAGGTGTGGTCACTAAACACTCTAGTACTAGGCAAATGCCTCATGAACCACATATGAAATAAAGAAGCGCAACAACAAACTAAAGCTCCCCTCTTCTTCTCAGTCTTGTAGTGCACTGGGTAATACAAATCTCTGAGCAATGTAGGAACATGATTCTTCAGCAAAAAGAGATGAATGGCATTCATATCTATGAACTTCTCCATATCAGTAAACAAGATAATGCCATAGATAGAAAGATCCAAGATAGCACAGACATCATCCCATTCTTCCTCAACAGCCAACTCTTCCACCTTCTTTACTAAAGCTTCTAAAGAAAACCCAGGTACATCTCCCTTAATGATGGTCAAAGAATTCACAGCAGACGTGCTCAAATAAAGAGCCTTAGAAATAGCCTCAGGTGCAGGTCTACTCATCTCAGCATTGAACATAATCTGGTCTCGAACAGGGACTCCCAAGATCAAAGCATACTCCTCCAGCAAAGGACCTAACTGAAAATCAGGAAAAGTGAAGCAAGGGAGCTAAGGATCATAATACTGAAGCAGGGTATGAATGGCACTTCTCTCAGAAGGATCTAACTCTACCACCACATCCAGAATACTCCCATAAGCCTTCCTGAATCTCTCTACATGGTTGGGTGTAATCAGCTTCACCATTTTCATCAACAGACCAACCTTAGTGTCAAAAAACTTGAAGTGAATATTCTGCTTGCGAGGATCTTCCATCTCTGAAGAGAATACCGGAAGCAAAGATATGAACCTGTGAATGAAAACAAAACATGATTAATGATGAAATGATGCAATGCAAATGAAAAGACATATGATCCATCTGGGACCGTCTGGAATCTGGATACCAAGGCCAAGTGATTAGAAACCTAAATCCTTTGGAGATCAGCCCATAAACACTCAGATAAGCTCAGATACTCCCAATCAAGAAACAAATAAACTCAATAATTCCGGAACCAAAGTAACTGTATCAGAACATGAAACTGCACTAGTAACAAAGGTATGATGAGGTCAAGGGTTCCTGCAAACCTGTAAACCCCTCCCAATCTCACAGGTATGCTCCGGGTCAGACATCACGGACTCTCAAAGCCGAATAACAATAATACTTTCACCATTTCCGAGAAATGGCTCATGACCAAATCAGGGAATTGGTTAGGCATTATGCACTACGCAGGGAGGCCTCAGCTGAGTCCGGGAAAAACAAGCATCCCTTATAAGTCCCCAGCTTCAAGCGTTGAAATCGAGAAACAATAGTATATTCAGCCCGTAGGATACAGTACTAATGTCATACGACCAGATGCTTTGACTGAGTTCCTATAAGAGAACCAGGCCATCCTATGCGAGTCCCCAGTGGACCCTCGAGTGCGAATGGGTTTGCCACAAAATGTGGTCTGCCACTGTCATTACTGGAGAGGGTTGTTTCCACAAAGGTTCTCAATGATCAGTCCCCAGATGCACATAACTATCAAGGTCCTATCCCGAAGTGGAGGAAATCCCCACAAAGATATTTCCAAGACGGTCGCAATCTGGGCGTGAAACACATTGCCACTCATCATGTCACATTTGAGTACAACATGTCCACTCTAATCCTATAGTGCACTCAAGCCGGGTACTTGGCTTATCTCTCATAAACAGTATCACCCGAGCCCACCAAACAGAAACCAGTCCAGACAATCCAGTATGATATATATGATGCGGAAAATAAATACTGAAAACTGTAAATAAAGCTGTAAATAAACTATGAATAAACAACAATAAAATACAACAAGCCACAGCAAACAAACATCACCCAATGAAACAAAAACACACAAGCGCTAGGAGAGACTCACAGGGGAACCAGAGATTCTCTGGTCAGGAAGTCCCCAGCAGAGTCGCCAGCTGTCGCTCCCCGGATTTCCATCCTGGTACAAACACGAAAAGTGGCGCGGAAAAGAATAGAGTCGCCAGCCAGGCATTTTTATCCCGAAGAAAAGGGAATGGTAATGTTGCACAAACCAGAAGAAAGAAGAGGAAGGACACAGGTCCTGCGAACCAAAGAGACTGAGTTCGGGAGTCGGTTACGACCTGGGAAGGTATTAGCACCCAGACCGTCCGCCGTACCCGACGGGATCCACGCTTGCAAAGAAACTATTTCAAAGGGTGAGGGTATGAAAGCTGCAGCAAAGAAATGAAAATGAAAAGAAACTGGAACTGGAAACTGAGAAAGAAACTGGATAAGAAGACAAGAGAAAAATGTAGGGAAAATAAAGATTGTGCTCGAACGGGCCTTACCCCGCTGCCTACGTACCTCATCAGGATAATGAGGATCAGAGACGCCATAGTTCCCCTAACTAGGGGTGGCAAGGAAATTGCTTGTGAATTAAAGCTTGAACTGCCTATGCCAATGCTTAGGTGTTGCAGACTCGGACGACGAGTGCGTAACCATCTTGCAAAGTGACAAGTAGGAGCAAATTCCCGTACGGAGTGAATGAGATGAAAAAGGAATTCCCGAAGGAAAGACGCTTATTGTTTGTTTGGTGTTTTTTAGAAACTTTTATGAGTGAAAATTTGTATAGGTAAGTGTACCTAAGTCTTACTCAATGGAATGTGTACGTCTCACATCATCCCGAAATGGAATGCGCAAGAGGAACACCTATCTATGGAGGAAATCCCCAAAGCTATTCCCACAAGTGAAGGCTTAAGCACACTGGCCTATTACCCTTATTAAGTGTTTTTGTGGTTTTTTGGTTAAGAAGTGTTTTGTTTAGCGTTTCTTTGTGAAGTACTCATGCTAAGACCTATCCACCACGAGGGATAACTCAAACCTCGCCCCGAAACGGAACGTGTGCAAGTATCTCATAGAAAAGTCTCATGTCACATGAAAGTACTAAACCTTTATTAAGTTAATTAGAATTGAGTTTGAAGATGAGAAGAGAAAGCACCAAAGGATCACAAAGGCAAAATTCTAAAGAGGAACTACAGAATCCTAAGTGTTAACATGGATGGATGTCCTAAGGGTAGTGTGGTTTCTATGCTAATGAAGAAGGAAAGAAGAAGAGATGAAGAAGATAGAAGAAGAGATGAGCAAGGCCTAAGCCCAACAACAAAAGAGTTAGCACAATAAGCATAAGAGGAGAAGAGATGAGATTTGGAGATGTGGAACTCAACTTCCACACCTCACACTTACCATAGCCCCTGCAAGGTTAGTAGCATGCATATAAGTGAACCAAGATGAACAAGATGACATGTTAACAACATAAAAACAGAAGTGAAATGATATGAACAAATGTACAATGCATATGCACCTCAAGAGAATGAGAGGAGAAACTTATAAGTCAAAATGATGCAACATGAACACATATGAAAACAAATGCACACATAAAGAGGATGCAAAGCAAATATGCACAAACATGGACTCAATGAACAAGATCAGAACCAAAACAAGATGAAGAAGGGCTTAAGAAGACAACAAGATGAAGAGAAAGGTCACACAATACCAAACAAACACCAAATGGGAGTGAAAGAAGTGAGGAAGTGGGATGGAAACACTTAAGGAAAGAAAGGACTTAAAAGGAAGCAAAGCACAAAAATTCCTAAGATTCAACCCTTAAGCTAGGACCAGGAAGGTACCCATACCCCAAAGGAACCCCAAATTAGAAGAAGAAGTTGGCACAAGTGCCCTTCTAAGCTTACAATAGACCTAATGGACCAAAAGAAGCAACATGGGACAAGGTTCAAGATAAAATTCACATTAAATCAACCAAGCATCTAAAAATTCTACAACTTAAACCAAATGATCTTAAAACATGGTATATCAATGATCCAAAAGGGTTTGAAAGAATTCAGAAGCAAACTAGGTCAAATGGAGGCTTAAACACAAGCTAGCGTTACAAACTTCCATCACAAGTCAAAGGACCAAGACTCAAGAAATAAATTTCTAAAAATCAAGAGAAAAATCACACATGAAGTACATTGTCTTAAGAATCCAGAGCAAAAAGAATGGCATCAAAATTCAAAATAATGAGACCTATGGAAATTGGACAAGGCAGTGTGGTCAAAATGAACTTAAAAGAAGCTAATTGAAACAATGAATTAATTGTGACACGTGGAAATAGAAAAAAAATAGAAAATAAAAATATGGAAAGTTAAAAGAGACTCAAAAAAAGAATCATGATGTTTTTTGAGAATTTTTTAATGAAGGGAACTATTTTTATTAATTAGAAATTGAAATGAATAAAAAGAAAAATAAAGTGAAAAAAGAAATTAAAAGAAATGGAGAAGGGGTGTATATAGTAGGGTTTGCTGTTGAAATCAATTGGGCCTAGCTGTGTGGGGGGTGCGGATAGCACGCCAAGCCCACTAAGGCTGCGCTGGTTCACTGAATTATGGTGGTAATTTGGTGAAAATAACTGGAAAAGGGAGAGACGTGAGATCAATCAGACGCGCATGGTTGTTCCTTCATTAATTGACGTGGAGAAATGGAAAGATGTGAGTGGCTGGCACAGGAAGCTTATGGTGGGTACGTGACATCAAGAATTAAAATGAAATAAAAAAAACGTGAGGGAGAGAGGGTGCCCTAGGGCTAGGTGGCACAATCTGGACGCATGGATGAGCAGATCCAAGGGTGGCTGAGTCATCTTCCCCAATGAGCAAACCCTAACACAAAACCCAGTTTCTGGTGACCGGAGCTAGGGCTCCGGCACCGGAATTCGCAACAGAGCCACAAACCTCAATAAAAATCAATCAAACTGTCCAGATTAGCTAAATCAACCACCCTGAATTCAAAAATGACATCAAAAACTCTTAAATCCTAATGAATCAAAGGGATCGAAGAGAAACAACTTTGACCATCAAACTTTGAACTCAAATAACTTTCACTATGATGCATCATTTTCGAATCTAAAAGTTGCAGCATGATCAGTGCACTTCAAATAACACAAAACACCACATCAATTTCATTTTTAGATCACAAGATTTCAAAGTATACCTGAGGTGAAGATCTTGGTTCAGTGAGATAGAAAGCCCAATGATGCGTGCAAATCACTCCTCTTTCACCCTAGATGCAAAATAAATGCATCTAAGGTCTTGAATGAATCTGGATCTTGAGGTTTGATCACACCTGCCTTGAAATGGCAAGCTTGCTAAACTTTAGAGAAAGCTTGAATGAATGGTTGCTTAATGATCCTTAGCTCTCCCTGATCACAGATCCATAATTTGTTTTGAGATTGGGTGCTTGAATGAAGAGAAATGGGAGAAAATGCAAATGTTGCATAAAATTGAGAATGAGAGAATGAGAGAGAGATGGAGCTTGCTGAAACCCTAGATGCTTATATGTGATCTCATAAACCCTTGCCAAAAGAATTGTGTGATTTGCACGTGTGGATCATGAGATTTTTATGAATTTGCATAATTTGCAATTTGTGAGATAAGCATGCCTCACTCATGCCTTGCTTGCATTCTCAGCCCATGTGCAATGCTTTTCCAACCCTTGATCATAATCCAATCAATCCTGGCCTTTAGATCCAGCCCTCACACACTTCTCATGATTTTTGCAAAATATCCTCTTTGTATGTAACTTTCTTATTGTGCACGAAAATGAGAGTTTATTTGGAGCAAATTGATCACAATGTGATGTATTTTAACATTGAAACAAAATTGAACCAATACCAAGTCATGAAAACAAGTTTTGAAGCTTCTTGCATTTGGTGCATGCATGGAAATGTGAATTTGCCCGAAAATACCTCAAATTTTCGAGGGACCCCTAGGACAAATCACAAATCCTATGAAAATGTACTTGTACTTTTTGAAAATGGGAGCCCTTACTCTCCAACTTTCATGTTTGACTTTGGTCCATTTGAAGAATTTTTGATCATGTTAAGGCCATTTGAAAATTAGGGCAAAAGTTGCCAAATTTGGAAAATCTCATAAACCAACTTTGTACCATTTTTGCAAAACCCTTCAAATCACCATGATTCTTGAACTTTGATCATTCCAAACCTCTTATAACATTGTAAGGACCCCTCTTGGCCAAAAAATTTGGGTTAGACCCCTTGAAATCAAACAGTTGACTTTTTAAGGGCACAATTGACTTTTTACTTCATCTGCAAGCCACTGAGGAATTCTCTGACTTCCACATGGAATTTTCTCATGAAAATTGACACCTAGGATCCTCTTGACATATAAAAGACTTTTCCAAAATGAAATGGCCAAAGTTGTGAGATTATGGTGCTTGAATCTCAAACCCTAATGTAGGTGCCCTGTATAGGAGCTTTGCCTTGTCCTGAGATCTCTGATGCTCATGCAATCTTCTGAGCTTTTTCCCATGGACTTGAACTTGTAAATGGAGTGTAGACCCACCATAGGACTTGTACAAACTCATTGGGACCCTTGTCATGGCTTGAAATGCTTCAAGGACCTCCATAGATGACCATATGCTTGATGCTAGGACATGAAGAATGTTATGCCTCATCTTTCCATGCTAGGATGCTAAAAATATGGTAATCTCATGATGAATATGATATGATATGATGCTTAAAATGAAGAGGGAAAATTTGGGGTGTTACAGAGGTGACACATGTTCCTTAGTGGACCTTAGTCGGGGACACTTTTTAAGACACTTGTCCACTCGAAGCTCTTCAAGATTGTGACTAGGCCCCTAAGTCTCCTCCATCGTCTGTCCATGAGGAACCTAAAACATCTTCCACCATGACACACTGGGATGAATCCTGAACTTCTACTTGCGCTAGAGTTGGTGCACCCTATGCCACCTCATTGGCAACAATGGATGGAGAATGGATTACTCTGGAGACCCTCTTCATTTACTGCATTCTTTTCTCACATTTTATCTTATGTGAAAGGAAAAGACAGACAAGTTACATGAGTGGTCACTGAGCATTATTTAAAGGAGAAGACGTTTCCAGTTTACTTAAAAAAATATATTTTAGACTTCTTCGAGTCAAATTGCATAAGCAGATGGATATACATGAGTTACCTTAGTTGTTTCTTCAACATTGGATTAAAAAGGGTAGCGCCTCTGATGTAACCTAGAGACTTAAAAAAAGAGACCATTTTCATATCCTAAAATTTGACCCTAAGATACCCACACACCCATCATTTAAATGGATAATGTTAAAGTTTATCAGGTCACATCCCCGCGGTGAATCAGGGTTCCTGAGTCCCTCAGAGGATTCAGAAAAAGGATCAATCATGAATTCCTAATATTTTAAATCTTTCAAACATCCACAAAGGATTAATGAATCTCAAATGTTTATAATTCATGCAAAGATTGCACACATTTTTAATGATCTGAGCCCCAAGGCCTCAGTATCACAAATCAGGGTTTTCATTCGACTGTGCCCTCCAAAAGAATATTTTAACGGGAAAATGAGCCAAGACATCCACATGTCATCCAAAGAGCTTAATAGAACCCTAATAGACCATCTACAAGTTTGAACCAAGGTCAAAAGATGCAGAGATCAAGAATCCCTAAATTAGAGTTTCACGGTGCCCAATAAGGGTTTTGACTGATCGGGGAACCCAAAGTTGAAATTATTAATTGGAAATGAGCCAATACCACAAGTAATGGTTCAAATAGCTGATATACATCAAGGAAGACTATTTACAAGTTCAAAATACCTCAGAGGATGCTCAGTCAAAAAATCAAAAATCAGGGGTATCAGTGTAATTTTCATATGGACCAAAAAAGTCAAACTTTTACTTTTTTTTTATACCTAAAATGACCCCTATGACCTATATTACAAGAATATATGGTCCATGAATGAATTTGATCAAACAAAATCAGTAATATAAAGATAACTTGTAAAATGGGCTAACTTAGAAATTATGAAATTTTTTCTAAGTTATGGAAAAAATGTGCATGTACCCTACTTTCAAACATCATAACTTGTGATCCAAGAATCAAATTATTATGAACCAAAGCTGAAATGAAAGATTTTTCTACAAACTACAAAAGATTCAACTACACCAAAGTCCGATTCATCATGGATTTTAAGTTGAAGATTGATCAAAATCAAGAAAAAATTAGAAATTTCAACACTTAGATAAAATCTGCCTAAGTACAAAATCAGTCAAAACATCAAAACTTAGAGGCTTTTTTCACATAGTTCCAAGATGATTCAGATCCTTGTGAAAACACCAATGTTATCACAAATGCTACCAACAATTCAAAGAACCAATTGGCATGAAAAAATCTTGCTTGAGCATGAAGAAATATCTTGTCAAACACATCATGTCATAACTGTTTTTCAAAAACAGATTTTTACAAAACTTTAAATTTAGATTATGGTGAGTCAAGGGATAAGATCAGGTGATTAAGAGCATCAAAAAAATCATCACAAACCTAATCAACCAGCAAATTCATGATTGCACTCAAGGAATTTCCATTTATGGCATTCATGAATTTCAACACCTAAACACTTGATCTAAGGGTCATGATCCTCCAAAAAGGCATATCCTAGAATCTCTTGATCAACAAGCAACATGTGCTCATAAACAAAAATTATAATATCTGAAAAATGTGAATTTAAATGATGCATAGCTGGGCTATTTGAGAATTTCATAATTTCTACAATGTAAGAGATATTATGGCAAGCAATGATCAACGATGCTGAACTTATCTCTTCAAGACTTGGAGGATAAGTAATCTCAACATTTCTTCCTATAAATAGAGACCTCAATTGATCATAAAAATTACTCCAAAACTCCATAATTCATAACTTTTTCTCTTTCACTCTCAAAGACTCAAAACATAATATTTTGAGCAAACACCATCAGGTTTTGAGTTTAAGCCATAACAAGCTCAAACTAATCACTCTAACACATCACATATGATGTATTAGAGGTGTTCAAACACTCAGCCAACCTCTAAAACACCTCTAACCCAAAATCACTCTTCTAAACCTCAAAAACGTCTACTTTCTGCAACTTGAACACCACAACTTGTTCCAATAAGTTGCAATTAAGTCCAAGTGTTCAAACATACTCCATATGGTGTAAGGAAGGTGTTCAGATAATCACAACTATTTTGTAACACCTCCAGCTCAAAGATCAAATTTATGTTGCAGCTACAAGCTCAAGTGAGCCATCACAACTCTTTTGTAACACCTCCAGCTCAAAGATCAAATTTATGTTGCAGCTACAAGCTCAAGTAAGCCTAAAACTTGGTTATTTTATAATCCATGCATATTTTCTCGCACTATCTTTTTACCATGTGTGTGTATTTATATTTTAAGCTTTTCCCTCAATCAATTGCATAGAAACATCATCATGTAGAATTTCATGAGGCTTAGGCCAAATTAAGGTTCTTCAGTGTTCATCACTAATTTTTTCCACTACACTTAAAATAAATGAAATTAATTGTTACCATGTTGTTCGTGAGTTAAAATCGAGCAAGTTTGATTTTCATTTCATTTCATTAAATGATCAGTGAGATATGATAGATTTTGCAAAAATCAGTTTTCCGGGCAACATGAAGAACACGCGTGTTCTTCATGTGTTCTTGGCGCCCTTTTTCAAAATTTTGGAATTTCATAAGTTATTTTAATTGATTCAAAAATTAATTTTTTTTGAGTATTTAAATGATTCTTTTTTCATTAATTCTAAAAAATGTTTAAATATTTTATTCCACCAAAAAATCACAAAAAAATATATTTTTAAATATATTTTGTATTATCATAAAGAATTTATTTTAATTGTTTTTAAACATTTTAAAAAATCTTCTTTCACTAAAAATTTTCAAACATAAATGATATTCAAATCATCTCATGGATACAATATATATTTTCAAACATTAATCCAAGGTTTCAACTTGTTTTTCACTTATGTTTGAAATTTCTCAAAGTTTTAATAATTTTTAAATATTTAAAATATCAAAATTAGGGTTTAGACTTTATCACCCCTAATTTTTCAAATATTACACTCATGGACCTCTATTAGAGTGTAAGACTCATCCCTTTTTGAAAAATAAACCATTAGGGTTTATCTGAGTTATTTTCAAAAACTTGGCGCAATCTCCTTTTTCACTACATTTTTCATATGTGAATCTCTTTCTGTGAATTTCTTTACACATAAGCTTTTATTTTCGAAAATGAATTGTCAAAATGTGTCTGGGGAATCCTTTGTGTTAAGGACCCATTTTTTCTGATTTAAACTTTCTCCGGTCTATTTTAACACTCCGCCAGGCTTCCGTATAAGTCCTGATCCATGCAACTATTTTATTAAAAAGTTTTCAATCTCCTAAACAAAGATTAGGATTCACTTGTTTACAAGTCCCATCTCTTTTTTTTTCTTCATATTTTCAAGTCAAAGATCTAATACACCCGCTACTACACTGAGCTTCACTCCGGTGAACTATTTTCTAGGTGGTAGGTAGCTTTTCAGCATCCAAGTCCTACTCTATGTATGAAATCACAAGATAATAAAATAAAAAAACAAATTCCATAGGCATCCTTATGTATAAGCCCTACTATTGGCTTTTGAGTAATCTTTTCTCCCTCTAACTTCTCGTTGTTTTCTTAAACTATTGTTTGCTTGTTAGATTAGGGTTTCTGTTTAAGACTATCTTTATTTATCTCATACTTAAGAAAAGATAATAAAACACTTCTTAATCATTAAAGAGGATACAATATAAAATATATATGTAATCTCTCTCTCTCTCCCTCGGGATTTTGGGCTTATGCTTCCCAGTGTAACTCCCAACATCATTCTTAAAAAACACTTTAGAATACTCAAACCATAACAATGACATACTAAAAAATGTTCAACACATTCACTGACACATTTATTTTGTCTGCATGCATCTTATCTGTATATATTTTCATCTTTTCTAGAATCTCTAAGTAGTTAGGTTATCTTCATCCAAACACATACACCATTCAAACTAAACTTAGGATTTTTCTTTATAACTTACTAGGGGTTTACTAAGATGAGAAGTTTCCCGGTGAAATGCTTCTTTGTAAACTATCCCTAACCTCCTTTTGGGCTTTGTTCAAGGACCTATGGGCCTCTTAAATCTAACCTAGCCTCCTCTAAGGCTTAAACACAAGGACCCTAAAGGCTTCCTGAAAGCATGGGAAAAAATTCCTTAGAATCAAACACATAAAAAAAGTCTCTCTCTCCCCAATGGATGACCAAGATAGCCTCTTCTTGGGCTTTGTATAATTGAACCTCCCCAGACAAAGGAATTTCTGATGAGCTCAAACCTTTTATCAAACCAAACAGATAAAACAATCTTCCCTACAGAGTCAATCTCCCATCAAAAGTCTGCCTACCATCCTGGGTTTCATACAAGATACAATTAAATCAAGAATCAACCTCTCACAAATAAGATTCACACATGGGCTTCTAAATCAGGACACGGATAAGACTTTCCCCATAGAGTCAGTTTTCTTTGTTTAGCTTCAACCTCGAGCTTCAATTAAGGCACCTATAAATCAACCTTTCCCTCTTTAGAGATGGAAAATTCTCTCTACTTAGTCTTTTTTAGCTTCAACCTTGGGCTTCAATCAAGGCACAAAAGTCAAATACTTACCAGTCAATAATTCATTTCATTCGTAGTCTTGGACTTTAACTAAGCTAAATCATTTCACTCATAATCTTGGAATTTAACTAAGCTAATTCATTATAGTCATAGTCTTGGACTTTAACTAAGCTAATCCCCAAATCAACAGTGATAGTCTTGGACTCTAAATAAGCTAAACTTTTCATTCATACACTTGGACTATAAATAAGATCACTTTCCACCAGTCATATTTCCACCCAAATTCAGCTTTCCTGAGCTATGCAATTCAGGTCAACCATACAGTCCTCCTTGAGCTATGCAATTCAGGGAACCCATTCAGCCTTTCTTGAGCTATGCAAATCAAGATACCAGATTCAACTTATGCCTCGAGTTATGCAATTCAAGCACCCTATCAGTTACAACAAAACTTTTCATTTTCAATCATGGCCTTTGATCAAGACACAAATCTAAACTTTTCAACTTCAATCTTGGGCTTTGATCAAGACACAAATACAAACCATTTGAGTATCATTATCCTGTGCTTTAACCAGGATACAAATCAACCCTCATCACAACGTTAGCCTTTATTAGGAACTACAATGCTCCAATCCCTCAATTCTCTTTTTGGGGTTACGTAGGAAAAATGTCGCAAGATCTTTGCGAGCACACCAACCAAAAAACAACATTAGGTTCTCAGACCTATCAAAAACATCAGAAAATCCTCAAAATACCCAAAACACAAATCTCACTTATCTTACCTCATCACAACACACTACCAATCCCAAATTCATGACCCCACCACCATATATCAAGAACAACATATATTATCCTAAACTTATTGTGAATAAGATAAAAGGGACCCACACTTTTGATAGCATCTGTAAACCAATAATTTTGACTGTTTAACTTCATTTTGCAAGCAGGGTTAGTTGGATATTTCTAGTACCCTTCCTTAATCATCTTCATAGGATAAAAAATTAATCCAATTGTTGACCATTGATATTTCTTCGAAACCACATTAAATGTCAAAGGAGTTTAGTGATACATAGGACACAAAAACCACACAACAACCCTTTTTTTATACCCTAAATTTTTACCTCAAGATTATTTGACATTTGAATAAATTTGGCATCATATGCATACACTTTTTATCCCCAACTAATCCTTTGGTCTATACCAAAGTTTGTTTCTTGTGATTCACCTATCAAGGATTAGGGTTTTGCAACTCACTGAGGAATTCAGGAAAATGATCAATAAAAAATGGATCTACTATTCCAGCTTTGTATCTCTTCTATCATTCACAAGGATCAAGATATCATAAGAACAAATAATCAATCACAAAATTTCATGTTTTCCAATGGATCAAGCCTCAATGGCATCTATAGTTCCAAATTAGGGTATTGATCAATTAGGGATCCTAAAGTTGAAATTTTCATCTGGACATGAGCCAATACCATAGGGAATGGTTTAAATAGCTCACAAACACCTTGTAAGTCCATTCAGAAGTTTGAAATAACTCAGAGGATGCCCAGTCAAAAAATCAGGAATTAGGGTTTTCACAATGAAATTTTCATCTGAGGACCAAAAGTCAAAGTTTGACTTTTTGACCTAAAAGTATCTAAATGACCTATATTACAAGAATATACGGTCTATTTATGCATTTGATAATAAAAAATCAAGAATTTGGAAATAACTTGTAAAAGGGGAAAAATTGAAATTTCTCTAAGTTATAAAGAAAAAATGTGCATGTACCCTACTTCCAAGCATCATAACTTGTGATCCAAGCATCAGATTTCGGTGAACCAAAACTTGAATGGTAGATTTAATCACATGCTACAAAAGATTCAACTACACTTCATTCCAATTCCTCGTGGATTTCCAGTTAGAATCTGATCAAAATCACAAAAATTGAAAGTTACACTTCATTCCAATTTCTCATAGATTTCAAGTTAGAATCTGATCAACACTTAGACAAAATCTGCCTAAGTTACAAAACTAGTCAAAACACCAAAACTTGGAGGCATTTTTCACATAGTTCCAAGTTGAATCAGATCTCCATTAAAACATCAATGTTGTCACAAAGGATACCAACAACCGCCAAGAGAAATTCTTGTTAAAACACCCCTTGCCACAACTGCTTTGTGACAAATTTGGTTAGCATAACTTGTCAACTTCAGTTTGAACTAAGAAAGCAATGATCACAAGGCCTGCTACACTCACTTTGATGATAACAAACTCTATACAACCTACCAATTCAATTCAAGGGCAACCAATGAGACCATTTGCAAAGAAGAATATAAGAGAATATGCTTGGCATCCTATGTTCAATCATGAGAAAATAGTGCACATTCAAGATTCCTTCTAAGACTGGTCAAGATGCTCTAATTATCAGCCAATAGAAACACTCCAGAATGGGAATGTGCTTAGAGCAATTCATTAAAGCTTGTAAGAAGAGATTTCAACAATACACGATCAAGGGCTTCAAAACGCATCCCTTAAGCAACAAGCTGACAACTTCAGAGCAACATCTTTTCCTATAAATAAAGCCTCTAACTGATTATAAAAGTCACACCAAATCACCATAATTCTATGTTTTCCTTCTTTCTTTCCTCAAAGCTCCAAAACTTCATTTTTTGAGAAGTAGCTATCAGTTTTTTAGTTGTAAAGCAAAGAAACTCAAACCAACACTTCTAACACATCACATATGAGTTATAGAAGTGATCTAAACCCTCAAACTACTTCTGAAACACCTCCATGAAAACCTCCATATCTGACTTGATCAATCTACAGTTGGATTACCATAATCCAATCCAATGAGTTTCAAAGCATTCCAAAGGTTGCAATCCACTCAATACCATCCAATGAAGTTGTAGAGATCATCATCCACCTTCTGGAACACACTTTGTGCAGAGTTCCATTTCTTCTTGCATCGAGGTAAGCCTAAAACTCAATCTCCATGATGCATGCATATCTCCTCGCACAATACTTTTCCAATTGAGTATCATCATATGTTGACTGTTTCCCCTAAAAAAATTTGATCATAACACTCACAAACATTTATGCACAATTGCTTTTGAAAATTTAGGATTCATACATTCATGTCCTTATATCTTGCTGCACATGTAACACCCCAAAATTTTCCCTCTAATTCATCACCAATTTCAAGTAGCTTATGCTTCATTTCCATGTCATTTAGCATATTCTCATTTAGCATATTCATTCATACATTGTATTTAAATCATAATAAAAATGAAAAAAAATAATGCACACATCATCGGTTGAGACATGGGGCATGCGATCAAGGGTTATTCAGTGGTAATATCAATTATTGGGTCTTAGAAGAAAAATAATCTCAGAACGAATGACCAAGGCCGGATATCCAATATTTCCCACCAAAAGAAAAAAAATTCAAATTTTGGGTCAAGTAACCAGTTACCTCCTAGGTAGTAACCGGTTACCTGTTGAAATTTGTGCATAAACCTGGTTTTTGAACTGGTAACCGATTACCTCCTGGGTAGTAACCGATTACCACATGCAAAATTGGGAAAAAATGCCATTTTTTTAGCTGGAAGGGATTTCCTCATTTTCCACTTCACCTTGCATTACACTCTACCACTTTCTAGAACTTTCTACCACCTTCCAAGGGAATATTCTAAGAATATGCCAATGAAATATTCTAGGAATATTCCCAACTAACTTTAACTAATTCCCAAGCTAATCCCAAACCTAATGCCTAAGCCTTACTCCTAACCCAAACCACCCTCCAAACCTAACATGTATATAATCATTTTCCCTCCAAACCTCACATGAATAATTCATTTTTCACAATTTCTTTCATCACTCTCAATTTTCTCTCACCTTTTTCTCTCATTTTCCCAAATTCACACAAAGCTTCATCTTCCAAAATTCTCCAAGCTTTGCATTGAAACTTGAAGATTTTGAAGCTAAACCTCCATCATTGCATTGATGTCATGGATTATTGAAGAATTTGCTACTATTTTGGTGTTTATTTCACTTCTTGGAAGTGATTTTTTGGAGAGGTTCATCAAGGTTTTCATAAAATCGCATTTATTTTGCGTATTCTCGCGGGAGAGCTTCGGATCTACGATTTTCTCTTCTATCATGTGTTGATTCTTCATTGCAACAATTACCAAAGTAAACCTCCGCTTGGTAGGTTGGTGAATCTCATAATCACTTATGTTTTAACTTATTCTGCTTATTCTCGACAAACGTCTTCTTCGCATTTTTTTTTTAATTTTTGATGCTTTAATTAATTGGATAATTAGGGTTTAGAATCTTGATGTGTTTATGGTTTTAATTTGTGTTAAATTGTTGCATTTAGGTGTAATTTTCATTATCAATTGATTGACATTAGGTTAGAGCTTATTTGAATAAGTTATTGTTGAATTTTCCAAGAAAATATAGGATTTTTGATTCTGGTCTCAGAGTAACCGGTTACCTCCTAGGTAGTAACGGGTTACCTCTGTTAATTTATGCAGAAAAATAGTTTTTTTTGAACTGGTAACCGGTTACCTCCTAGGTAGTAACGGGTTACCTGTGTTAATTTTTGTAGAAAACACAATTTTTTTTGAACTAGTAACCAATTACCACCTAGGTAGTACCCGGTTACCACTGAACCAGAATGAAAAATTCTTTTTTTCTTGCATTTTTGGTATCCATTCCCCCTCCAATCATCATGGATCTTTAGTATATAATTTTAGGGAGTTTTTAGGAGTTGTTTTGGTGCAGGTTCATGTAGCTTCGACATCTTTCGATGCGCGTGTTGTTCGTTTCCGGTTTTTTTGCATAATGGTGAATTTGTGCTCATTTTAATTCCATAAACCATGAATTTTACTAACATTTTCAGGGGAATGGTAAGTATAGGAGGTGGGTGTGCGCCTACATTCTACCTTCTTCCTTCCTCTTTTAAAAGCTTTCTCTTGTGTGATTCCAAAACGCATTTTATGCTTCTTTGAGATTTCACTTTCTTATCACCCCTTTGAGTTCTAATCTCATCTTCAATCCTTGAAGTTAGTTAGAATTTGCTTCTTTTTCTTATAGGATTAGAATACCTCACTAACCATATGATCTCCATTACACAATAACATAGGGTGAGTCTTAGTTTCCCTTAGTGTTTTCCTTTTTCAACATGAGTCTTCCTCTCTTATCTCCAAACAAAATCAAAACACCTAATAAAAGTTGAGCTTTCTCATGTGCCAAGAGACTTTGCCATGGGATACTTGCACACATTCCTTATGGGTATGAGGTGTAAGGTATCTATCATGATGAATAAGTCTTAGCATGAGGATGCTTCACAAACAACATCTAAAAAACACTTCTTCTAAAAAACAATCAACAGACAACATGTCTTCTCTTCTCATCTCCCACTCTTTGCGGAGGATTTTTGACTTGTCTCGACAGTTCGATAACAAACGGTAACACACTCAATTCAGCGAGCCTAAAACACCTGAGTTAGAGCTATGGAAACGTCATGCTAAAAAACACAAACAAATTTCCTCCCTAGTTAGGGGAACTACAACGACTCTGATTCTCATTTCCCATAAGATACATAGGCAGTGGGGTATGGCTCATTCGATCATATTTTTTATTTTCCCTACATTTATCCATACATTTTTCTCTTTTCCAGTTCTAGTAGCAGTTTCAGTTAAGCAGCACATTATTCTTACCATTTGAAACAGTTCAAGAAAGCGTGGATCCCATCGGGTACGACAGATGATCTGGGGTTCTAATACCTTCCCAGTTAATAATCGACTCCCGAAACCACTCTCTTAGGTTCGCAAGACCTTGTTTTTTCCCTTTCCTTCGGTTTGTGCAGCATTACCTTCCCCATTCATCCGGGATTAAAATTCCTGGCTTGCGACCCTAACTTTTCATCGCCACTTTCGCGTTTGTACTTGGATGAAAATCTTGGGAGCGACAACGAGCGACTTCACCGGGGACCATAATCAATCTCTGGTTTCCCCTATGAGAGTCAATCCTAGCACTTCTCTGTTTCTATTTTTTTGTGTGTTTATCTCTTAGTTACTGTGTATTTAGTTTATTGTTTTTATTTACGGTTTTACTTTACAGCCTTACTTTACAACTTTATTTACCTCTTTCCGCATTTACTTTTCATGCATCATATACTGGACTGTCTGGACTGGTTTTTTTGGCAGGACGGGGTTACTGTGAGATGAGCCCAATACCAAGACTCGAGTGCACCCTTGACTTTAGCATGGACATACAATGTACTTCCATCATATATCATCATGATATGAGCCCAATACCAAGGCTCAAGTGCACCCTTGATAGTTATGTGTATCTGGGGACCGATCATTGAGGACATTTGTGGAAACATCCCTCTCTAGTGGTGACAGTGGCAGACTAAATTTCTTGGCAAACCCACTCACACCCAAGGGCCCACTGGGAACTCGCATAGGATGTCCTGATTCTCTTATAGGAACTTAGTTAAAGCACTTTTCATATGATGATAGTATTGTACCCTTCGGGATGAATGTACTATTGTTTCTCGATCTCAATGCTTGAAGATGGGAACTTATGAGGGATGCTTATTTTTTTTGGAATCAGCTGAGACCTCCTCTTTTAGTGTATAATACCAAACCTTTTCTCGAGATGGTGAACATATTTTCGCTACTCGACTTGTGAGTCAGTGATGTTGACCCGAGGTAGCACATGTGTGAGATGTGAGGGTTGTTTACAGGTTTGCAGGAACCCTAACTTTCAACATACCCACTTCATCAGTGTAACATTGTGATATGATCCAGTTCTATGTGGTTCTATGGTTCTCAATTCTGGGATTCTGCACAAAGATAATAGTGTTATTATGACTCTCCACAGACACTTGGCTCACTTCTCAATGCCAATAACAGACCATTGATTACATGCATGTTGCATACATGACATCATAACATTTATGCACACATGTTCAGTTATTTCCGAGGATCACATATCTGAGTCAAGTCGTTGGATTTTTTCTATATTAAAACTTGAATCTAAGCTGATAGATCCCTGGGAAATAACTGAACATGACATTTGCATACATCCTCGCATTCATGACAGGTGTTCAGAGACAGATTCTTATATTGACTTGGTTTCTCTTCAGAATGGCCAACTTGAATCATAATCACCATGGTATGGATTTGGAGCAACTCCGGGAGGAGGTAACCGATATGAAGACCCAACTAGGGAAATTCAAGGCAGAGGTGCAAGCTTTATTTCAAAGTCAGAAACTACTGAAAGAGGAAGTTAACTAGATGAAAACCAAGACGGGCTTGGTTATGGAAATCCTGGACAAAGTTGTCTTCATCCCTAGTTAGGGGAACTACGTCGCTTTGATTCTTCATTGGTCATAGGTCAATAGAGATATGTAGGAAGAAGATCGTCAGGTATTTGCGAGCAACCTTATAGGGCAACTTTATTTCTAAGCTTTACTCTTTCCTTCAGATGTCTCGTGTCGGTATTCAACACTGGAGCCGTAAGGTCAGAATAATTGGAAGAGGAGTTATGATTGCCATGTTGGGTATGTGGCCACTAAATTGAAGATCGCAAGCCCATGGAAAAGATACTGATCACTAAAAGTATCCAAGAATGATCAGTCCAGTTGGAGTCATGTGTCCTTAATGATGTTAATGATTTAGCTTCTTTACTGCATTTTCATTTGTAGTTTCTTTTATCTGCTAAACATTTGTCTACATGTATGAAGTAATTCATTTGTATTTACTCATAATTTTGCTTTTGAACAATAATCATAATAAAAGTCACATGTTTTTCTTGAAGTAATTCATTTGTATTTACTCATAATTTTGCATATGTTCATTGCAATACCAACTGTCATGCTTAAACTCTATGAGGGAGGATGACGAAATGAAAACACAAAAATCTCTAATTGTGTGCTTTTGAAAAAGACCCTGTTGATGATGTACATGCATTGTTTCAAACCCCAAACAATGGAGATATAAGGGAGATAGACCCTCACCAACCCCTTTGAGCCTAGAAGTAGGAGTGTTTTTTTTCACGTGAAAAAACCCTTACATTTAACCCAGGGGAAGGGCAGGTGTCAGCTAGTTGGACTGAGTGTTCAGACTTTCATAAAGGAGCGTATCTGAGGATCCATTACATTTCATGGTTATCCAAATCAAGAGGTCCAAAGACTAGAAACCACAACGGTTATCCCAACACTTCGTGACCTTGCAGCTCAACGAGACACATATGACACCCTACGTGGGCTCAAATCTCCAAGGGTTCAATGGGACTGTCTCCAGACCTTGGGGTTATGTCGACCTGATTGTAACCTTCAGAGAAGGGGAGACCGCTGGAGCCATTAAGGTACAACTCCTCGTGATCGATTTCCCATCTCTATATCAGTGCATCTTAGGTCGTCCAACCCTCACTGAGATCATTGTTGTACCCTCCACAGTGCACCTCAAGATGAAGTACCATACCTCATCAGGACAGGTAGCCACTCTCCACGGGGACATCGAAGATTCTCGCCGATGCTTCGAGGCTGCATCCAAAGGGCTCAATGCCATAGACGTCAAGCCAAAGCAAGCCAAATCTGCCCTTCCCTGCAGCTCCGAGGAACCAAAACCGCTTCCTCGAGAAGATTCGATCGATCTCGATAGAAGGTTCAACAAAGAAGAAAAATCACAGATGACCTTAAAGCTTTCTTTGTCTACTTGCCCGATGCCCAACAGAGACTTCGAGCTGTTTGCATTGGGTGAAGATCCTACAAAAGGAGTGAAGATCAGAATTGACCTCCCGGACCTCGCGAAGAAATAACTAAAAGTGTGCCTTAGGAAGAATGATGATTTGTTTGCGTGGAGCACTACCGAGATGTCTGTGTTTGATCCAGAAACGACATGCCACCACCTGACCATAGACCCCTCTGTCCAAGTAGTGGCACATCGCAGGAGGAATCAGTCCCCAAAAAAGGTAGAGGCCACCGAGCAGGCCGTAAGAGACCTCATAGAGGTACATTTTGTGACTGAGGCCAGGTATACCACATGGCTCTCAAATGTTGTATTAGTAAAAAAGAGCAATGTAAAATGGCACATGTGCATTGACTACACTGATCTCAATCGGGATTGCCTGAAAGACGCTTACCCTTTGCTTAACATTGATAAGCTGGTTGATAATTCTGTAGGTTTTAAATTATTGTCTTTCCTCGACACATACTCCAGGTATAATCAAATACTTATGGTCGTGACTGACAAGAAATACACCGCTTTCATGACCAAATCAGGCAACTATTACCACAATGTAATGCCCTTCAGCTTGAAAAACGCGAGTGCAACCTACCATCGAATGATGAACAAAGTCTTTTGAGCAAAAATCAGAGACATGCTCGAAGTTTACATGGACGACATGATCGTTAAATCCCACGAGGAAACCAATCATACTCTTCACTTAAAGAATGTTTTTGATCAAGCACGCAAGTGCAATATGCAGTTTAATCCAGAAAAATGCACGTTCGGGGTACAAGCGAAAATTCCTTGGTTTCTATCTAACCGAAAGAGGAATTGAAACTAACCCTGACAAGTACAGAGCATTCGCCGAAACGCCCACGCCAAAATTCTTAAAATCCATCCAGTCACTAAACGGGGTACTCACCTTACTATCTCGCTTTGTGGCAAAATCCTCCTAGCACGCACTACCCCTGTTCAAGCTCCTCCATAAAGAGGTTGCTTTCGAATGGACGGAGGACTGCGAGCAAGCCTTGACACACCTCAAGAAGGCTCTGTCATAACCCCCAATCATCTCCCGACCAGAGACCGAGGAAATTTTAATTCTATATTTGGTCGTCGCTAACAAAGCCGTAAGCGTCACTGTCATACGGGAAATACCCGAGGGACAGAAATCGATCTATTTCACGAGTAAGGCCCTGCAAGGACCCAAACTCAGGTATCAACAAATTGAAAATTTTTCCCTTACGCTCCTCCATGTGGTAAGGATACTCAAGCATTACTTCCTGGCGCACACGATCGTTGTATGAAAAGACTAACCCATCAGACAGCTCCTCGGTCGACCCGACATGACCGGAAGGATGCTTAAATGGTCCTTGGAGCTATCTGAGTTCGACATATGATATGAAAGTAGATCAGCCCTCAAAGCGCAAGCCCTGGATGATTTCGTGACCAAAATGACCACTCCAGAAAACCAAGTTTACGCGTCCAGGAAATGGACCATTTTCGTGGATGGAGAATCAAGCTCAATGGGAAGTTGAGTATGGATTATCTTAGAAAACAAGGAGGGTATCCTGATAGAGGTATACCTCACGCTATCTTTTCCCACCTCCAATAACGAATAAGAGTACGAGGCTTTCCTCGCTGGTCTAAGGCTTGTCGACGATCTAGGAGCCGAAGAGATAACCATTAGTACAAACTCTCAGCTCGTGGCCTTGCAAGTCAAAGGTGAATACCAAGTCAAAAAAGACAATTTGTCCAAATACCTGACTCTGGCCAAGGAAAATATTGCAAAGTTCACGTCCTTAGAAGTCAAACATGTTCCTCGTGAACACAACGTGCAATTAAATGTACTATCAAAACTCCCGAGCACGAAAAAGAAAGGCAGAAACAAGTCTGTTATCTAGGAGATACTTCCTCGACCCATCATTGAAAAGACATCCTGGACAATAGATGTAAACTTCATTGGCGACGCCAACTACTGGATGACCCCGGTCTACAGATACTTAACCAATGACGAATTTCCCGAAGACTCAAAGGAAGCCAGTATAGTCAAGCGACGAGCCTGCTCATACATGTTAATAAAAGGAAAACTCTATTGGCGGGGATTCTCCATTCCCTTCCTCAAATGTGTCGAAGAAGAATTAATTCCGCATATCTTGTGCGAAATACAGGAAGGCATCAACGCCCAACACCTTGGCGGGAGATCTATGGCAAGGAAAGCCCATTGGGCATGATATTATCGGCCAACAATGCAGAACGGCGCTAAAGAGAACGTAAAAAATGAGATAAATGCCAACGACACAGAGACATGCACTTAGCGCCTCCAAACGAGCTTAAGACAATTTCCTCCCCATGGCCATTCGCATGGTAGGGCCTGGATATCATAGGTCCCTTTGTCATTGATTCGAACCAGAATAAATATTTGATCGTCGGAGTCGACTACTTCATGAAATAGATAGAAGCTAATGCTCTAGCTAAGATCACAACCCTTAACATATTGTGTTTCTTCAAACGTAACATTCTCTCCCGGTTCGGGGTACCCCAAGCCATAGTTACCGACAATGGCACACAATTCACGGACAAAATTATCCAGGATTTCGTTGCCAACATAGGAACTAAACAACAATTCGCTTCAGTCGAACAACCGCAAACCAACGGGAAGGCCAAAGCAGCGAACAAGGTCATCCTTCGGGGACTCAAACAAAGACTGGATGAAATCAAGAAACGATGGGTTGAGGAATTGCACAACATCTTGTGGGCATACTGGACCACACCTCATTCTACAACCGGGGAAAACCGTTTCCGATTAGCATACAGAACATAGGCCGTTATTCCCGTAGGAATGCATATACCATACAGGCGAACATAATCCCCAATAGACGAGGACACCAATCTGGAAGCACTACGCGAGGAGCTTCATTTGGTCGAGGAAGTTCAATCAGGGGCAGCCCTATGCGAGACATCACTTAAACAAAAAATTTCTATCAAACATGACTCTAAAGTCATAAAACGAGCGTTCGAGGTCGGCATCCTTGTCTTGAGGAGAAACCACAAAGACTCTAGAGAAGGAAAATTGACCGCAAACTGGGAAGGTCCATACCGTGTCCAAGCAAAAATGGAGAACGAGGCATATTACTTAGAAAATCTAAATTGGGAAGAACTTGCTCGTCCTGGAACACTGAGAAACTTAAGCAATACTACAATTAAGGCATCTGCCAGCATGCTCAGATCTAAACGATATAGCACAAGCAACAATATAACATCCATACCTAGGTAAAAGTATCACATACTAAAATATTTCCTTCGACGGGATTCCCCTCATGAACAAGGAAGATCACCGTCACATGATTGGATCCTCAAATGAGTCCCTCGTCATCTTTGTACCACGACCAAGCAGAACACCCAACTCGCGATGGGACGTTCACACCGCGGAGCACGGATCATCATCATGACTAGATCACCATTCCCCAACCAGATATGCTCTGGTATTCTTCATGGTTTCTCAAACCGCCGTACATGCTTAAACCGAGCATAGTTCCCCAAACATATAGACAAACTCCAAATACCCAGCGGACAAAAAAAAAGAACATCATACATGTTTGTTAAGCGGACATCTAAGCGATCGAGCATCGTGAAAAAACATAGTAAAAATTAAAAAAATTAAAGAGTGTGCCCTCCGACGGACACACGTGCACACACAACAAATAGGTAATAAAACAACATCAAGGTCGGAAAACACTGAAGCATTAAAAATGCGGCCACGTGGACCGACTTGTTAAGATATTACATAAATGGGGGAACAACCCTCCGAACAGAACTAAAGTCAGGGCACGCAGGCCTACCAACAAAACTAAAAGGAAAAACAACAGGATCTTTAAGCATTTGCATCCACAGCAGGTTGAGTGTCAGCGAGGACCCCCTGATTCCCTTGAGCGATGGTCGTGTCATCCTGCTCTAGCTGTCTAAGAAAATCGGGGACAAATATTTATCCATCCTTGACCTTGTAAAGGAAATTGATGCCTTCCTTGTTGAGAACCACCCCGGGGTTGACGATCTTCAGTTGATCCATCGTGTTTTGGAATGCCACACCCGCTATCTCCTCAAGTTTCTCCTCCTCTTGCTCGATCTTCGAGACCAGCTCAGCCTGGGTCACCAGCGACTTCAGGTCCTCAGGTTCATCCTCAGTAGGAGCCATTGCAGCCTTGAGGCAAGAAACTCCATCTTTGGTCATTATCCTCTCCAAGCTAGCAGTAGCCAAGGACTCTTTTAGCTCCTTAATCTTCTTCGAAGCTTCCTTCAAATACTCTGAGGAGGCGTTAGCCCTATCCTCGGAAGCAGACAGAAGAGATTTTAGCCGATGAATCTCCTGCTCCTGAGAGGTATTACCTTCAACGTGCATAGAAGCCATCGTTAGGACCCTCAACACAGAGCTTGAATCCAGAGCTAAACATAACCGCGTGTCTGGTTAACTCAACTCCTCTAATTTAAGAGTTTCCTTCCTATGGACTTGGAGAGAGGTCTCCTCGAAGAAGGTCGACTTCAGGAAGCAAGTCGGGAGCTCAAACGAAGGATTCGGGGGGGGGGGGGATCTCTGTTAATTGTATAACTTCATCGGCCCTTGACCTTTTTCCCATCCTAGAAGCAGTGCCTTGCGAACCATGGGGAGCTGAGGAAGAGTTCCCCGAACCTGTGCCCACAAATACTAACCGGTCGTTATGACGAGTTTGTTTCAACTTCTTAGCCCCATCCTCTTGGCAACATTGGGCATCACCTTGTCGTGCAAATCAACCATCGAATTTGAAAAAGACAATGAAAAAATGGTTAGAGCATAAAAAGTACACGAACATAAAATTCAATACAAACAAACAACTCTAAAAACTACCGAGATAAGCGGTGACGTCCTCGTCCGTCTCACAAACGATAAGTTTGGATACTTCTATCAATCTAGGGGTCACTTATGCACCCCCATCCTTGTCCAAGATTGCATGACCATGCTTGAATACATGCAAGGTCATGGTAATCCGAGAAACATAGCTCATGAGAGCATCATAACTAGTCTGATCCTCTTCATTTAGCTCAAATGCTATGGCCAAATACTCCTCAGTACCATGCATGAAATGGTCATGCTACCAAGAGAAATATAACTTCAACATAAGACAGGAAACCTCCTTCCCCTCCTCGTCTAACAAAACTCTCCCCTCATCATCAATGTCTACCCCCATAATTTACAAGCATTCTAAGCACGAACTAAAATTGGTTTGACCAGGTAGTACCAGTCCTTTAATTATCTGATTGACTCAGAGTATGCTTTGAAGATATTTTTCTTTTGTTTGAGATCCAACCGTATCTTCCCTGCCAGACCTGCCTCCGAAGGTGGAATATATGGGGAAGGGTCGCCCCAATCTTCAAGTATTTGCAGGTCATATGAAACGCTCGCATGAAAGCAAACAAATTTGGATGAAGCTACGACATCGAGAGCTCTAAGTGCATGAACATGGAAACTTGAAAGTATGAGAAGGGGAGCCTAAATCTGAGCTCCTTGAAGAATATATCGTACATGGGAAACATGTTGGGACCATACGACCATCAAATATGGTCTTCTTCACCAGGGTATCTGATAAGCCAATCCTCAGGGTCCCCGACCACCGGAACTGGCCCCTCAATGGGTTGGGAGTATATTGATTGAATGGTCAGTGGCTCCTCGGCAAATCATTATTCGATAGGAACATTTTGATCCTCTTCGTCCTCCTCAGGATTGGCAGGGTCAACATGAGTTAAGGTGGTCACCTCGAAATCACTCGAGGATGAAGCACTTCTTCCCGATGTCGTTTCCTCAGAACGATTCGGGAACGAAGCTGTGTCGTTGGAGAGATCTTAAATGTCCATGTTGATGGGCGTGTTGTAGGACATCTTTACACCTGAAAAGCAACGAAAGTAAACATGAATTCGATGAGTTATATCAAATCCACCCTTCCACCTCTAATCTAGTGAAAGGGCACGTAGAGGAACAAGGACATTGTCCTCGACCTAAGCTCTTAATTAAAACAGTCCACAGTCGTCATAACGACCAAGTCTTCATACGGGGAAGGGAGAAATCTAAGATGTCAAAACTATTGGGTCTCGTCAACCAACAGGTAATTGCATGCTGAAACCCAGAACTCTGGTTGAAGTTCAACCAGAGCTGTCGTGCAGGGCCATGAGGAATGCCGTCGTGCAGTAGCCACCATACAGAAACGGGGACACCGTATCGGAACCTGAACAATCTAAATTATGGGTCCTATTAACCCTAAAGTCTATCCTAACCGCATGCATATATACAATCAACAAGAATTAGAAAGAAAAACATATGGGTAAATGGAAAAACATACAAGTTTTAGAAGATTTTTGCATGGTCGATTGACTGTTCTCGTTAGAGAGCGAAAAGTATGAAACTAATCCCCAACTCCCTATTTATGGCATCCGTTAGCACGTGCATGGGCACGTGGGACCTATAACATATAAACATCGCATTCATTGCCTAGGGATGGTCGTAGAGTAGCCAATATTATGCATTAAATGTGTATGCTTCCCCAGGCACAGGCGCGACGTAACTTCTCAGTGTAATTGTTGGGATCCTTGTCCAACGACCACATTTTAATGCCCAAGGGTACGCAGGTTCATCTACACTGAGCCATGTAACTAAAAAATATCACAAGTCTCAACTTCACCCTGTACTTAGTCGACTACCCTTAAATCATCACTTCTACGACCAGAAGCAACGACTTGGGGGGCTCCTATTTCAGACTGACCCAATGACTAGGCATGGCCCAAACCACTCCTGCTCCTAGGACGACCCAATAACCCAAATGTCAGAAGGACCCATTGGCTCCATGCCCCTTAGCCGATAAGGACTTGTCGACCACGGTTACCCATGGTCAGATTTCTCTGCTCCTTCTAGACTTCTGTCCGACGCCCGAAGGAGTCACCCAGATTCAGTCGAAGATAACTCCTGCTCGAATATCCCTATGCCTGATACACATCCTATCCGACCAGGTATACTCGTCCCAACGGCTAGTTTCTAGAAGTTACCTATTTTTGGGGGATCCATGATCCAGGCCCAAAATAGGGACTAATAGCCAACCTCTGGGGGCTCTTTATAAACCCTCTCCCATGAGAGGGCCAGGTATCAAATATTCACTCCCTTAACACTTTTACTCATACTTGCATACGCTTTTGTCCGCTCTTACTTTGGCATCAACGTACCTTACAGGCACACCCCCCATTCACCTTGATGACCGAGCAAAGACTTCAACATCAACTTCAGCGTCCACAACCATTGTAGATTTTGATCACATGTACGATCACCTTTCATGAAGGGGCTATGGTAAGTGATTGAGCATGTGGATGTTTATCCATACTCATTCTTCTTCTCCCTTCTCTTTCAAAAGCATTCAACTTGTGATTGGGAAAAACACTTGATGCTTCTTTGATAAGTAATCTCTTTATATCCCTTTCAAGTTCTCATCTCATCTTCAACCTTTGAAGTGATTTAGAACTTATTCTTCTTCTCTCTTCTTCTAGGGTTTATAGTTCTTCAAACCTCACTAACCCTAGGATCTCCATTGCATAATAACATAAGGTGAGTCTTAGTTTCCCTTAGAGTTTCCCTTTTTCTCCACTTGAGTCTTCTCTCTCATCTCAAAACAACTAAAAATACCTAATAAAGGTTGAAGTGACTTCTTGTGTCATAGACTTATTCCATGGAGGAATTTGCATCTATCCCATCTTGGGTTAATGTAAACTTGTCTAGCTTGATGTACAAGCCTTATCATGAAGTCATTTTCACAAAGAAAACCTAAAAAACACTTCTTCATCAAAAACAACATAAACATCTAATAAATAATATAGGCTAGTGTGATTGAGCCTCAATCCTTGGAACTAATTTTGGGGAATTTCTCAATACTTAGGTGTGCTTCTTCCTCATTCTATCTTGGAGTGATGTAGGAAGTACAAGCTCCATTGAATGAGACTTGAATACACTCTCCTATGAAAACTCTCAAATAAAAAGCTTCTAAAAATCTCCAGACCAACAACAAGCGTATTTCCTTCGGGAATTCTCTTCTCATCTCTTTCATTCCAAACGAAAGAACTCACTTCAACTTGTCTCTTGCAAGACGGTAAAGGCACTCGTTCCAGACGAGTCTGTAACACCTGAGTATAAGCATAAGTAGTTTAATCATAAAAAACACAAACAATCAAATTTCCTCCCTAGTTAGGCGAACTACATCGACTCTGATTCTCACTCCTGATGATATACGTAGGCAGTGGGGTAGGGCCCATTTGAGCATAATTCTTTATTTTCCCTACGTTTTTCCCGTTCTTTTTCTTTCCAATTTAGCAGCAGATGAAGCAGATGTTTATATCCTTTGAAATAGTACAAGCAAGCATGGATCCCTTCGAGTACGACGGACAATTTGGGGTGCTAATACCTTCCCAATTTTTTAACCGACAACCTTACCCTTTCTCTTTGGTTCATGAGTGATAAGTGCCAATTAGTGTTATTATGTAGTATAGTTTTTGGCACTTTTCAAGAGTTTATTTGGACTTCTAATGTGTTTTACCTTTGTTTCTAAGTAATTTTCATACTTAGTTTATTTGTTGCAATAGTATCGATTATTTAACTTTTGTTTTATGATTTTTAGGTCGTATATTTGGAATGAAGAAAGCAATTCATGATGACTCTCTTTGGAAGATTCTTGAAGATTTTGGATTGTTTAAGCTCGCTGCATGCTCGCTAAGTGAGCTCCAAGCGAAGGACTCAGTGAGTTTCTCGCTAAGCGAGGGTCTCAGCTTGCTTAGCGAGTAATGGGGGTTTAGCATATAATGAAGTCTCTCTTAGCAAGCTCTTGCTTTCTTAGCGAGCAATGCGTTTTTTAGGATTGTATAAAGGGTTTCACAACTCATTTTCTTGGGATGTCTTGATAGTTCTTATAGAAAAAACCCTAGAATTCAGATTTTCTCTTATTTTCGAAGAATCGGTGCATCAATAGTTAGGAGATCGTCATTGATGCTTTGTCTTCTTCATCTCTTTCTTTCAATGGAAGCTTCCATGATTATGGATAGCTAAACCCTTTATATGTCAAGGTTAGAAGGTAGATAGGTCTTTTCTTTGTATGTATAGGATTTGATCATTGTGTAAGAACTCTTGATGATAAATATATGGTGAAAAACTTTATGTTTATGAAATATATTTTGTGTGTATTCATGATTGAGAAATGTGTTCAACACTTGATATAAGTTTCTCATCCACCAAAGAACATAAGCTAGAGATAGTTATGAGACTTGGTGTTCACATTGTATTGATCTTTAATGTTACCATTTTGATAGATTGAGTGAGAGATCATCAATTGATCAAAAATGGTAAAACTCACATTTTGTGTTAGAAATAAACATTTTGAGAGGATATTGTGATTATGTTTATCGTTTTAATGAGTTCGTCCTATTGATCGAAACTATACGTGCAAATGGACTTATCGAACCCTAACTTTGGCATGTGCTTTTTATAATCTTTCAACAAACAACACTTTTAACTTGTATTTTTTATTTGAATGCCAAAAAAATTAAACTAGAGCAACTTTAGAACGACTTAAATATCACAACTTTTGAACTTGTTAATTTGTTTGGTTAGTGTTTGCAGCTTCTGTTTATGCAAGGAAAGCTTCCTGCGGACCAACTTCTTTTTGATCCTGAGATTGAGAGAACTGCAAGGAAGTTGAATAGCAAGACAAGACGGAGGAGGCAACTGGCTAAGGAAAGACGAGAACAAGGAAAAGGATCAACTTCTACTTCAACACCACTCATTCCACCGTTGACACCAACCATGGCAAATCCACCTCCACCTTTTCCTCCACTTTCAACACCATGTGTAAATAGCCCTCGTAACACGGCTCAGTTTGCCAACAACGCCCTCAATGACTGACAAGCTGAGATAAAGACCGGAACTCTTAATTTATTGTACGGAAGTCCATTCATGGGAATGGACCATGAAGACCCATTTGCTTTTCTCAAAAAATTCTATGATATAGCATTGCCAGCCGGAGTTGATCAAAATCAAGAGTTAGCTTTGTTTCAAAGACCTTTTCCTCATGCTTTGTTTTGAAAAGCAAAGGATTGGTATCTAGATCAAACTCCCGCGGTGATGACGGATTGGAATGTTCTAAAAGAGAATTTCATTGAGAGATTCTTCTCACACAACTTTTTTATGGAATCAAAGACCGCGATCTCCGTGTTCTCTGAAGGTGCTAATGAGTCCTTGAATGAAGCATGAGAGAGATTCAAATCCATGTTACGGAAGTGTAAGGGCCACGAATTCGATGAATTGACACAAATCCATATCTTTCGAAATGGTCTCCAACCTAATTGTAAAACCTTGTTGGATGCTACTTCGGGTGGAGCTTTGTTGTCAAAAAGTGCGGAAGAAGTGACAAATATTATCAACCGTATGGCTCTCAATGACTTGCAAAGTCAAAATCATGGAAATTCTATGAAGAAACCCAGAGTGCTTGAGTTAGGAACAAATGATGAGATCCTTGCACAAAATAAGCTTCTTTCTCATCAAGTTGAGCTTTTGATGCAACAAATGTCGAAACTCCCACAACAATTTAAGGAGATGCAAGAGTATCCGGGCAAGAACAAGCAAGTCGCTAGTTGTGAGTTATGCAAGGGAGATCATGAAACTGAATATTGTCCACCTCCAGGAACCGAAGAAGTAAATTACATGCACAATAATCAAGGATTCCAAAGACAACAATAACCTTATCAACAACAACATCCTTAACAACAACCACCTTATCAACAACACCATTACCAATATCAACAACATCAATGATATCAACCTAGGTGCAATTACCAAAATAACCAAGGTTATGGCGGTAGTTTATCTAATTGACAAAATCCTTATGTTTCTCCACCCCCACCGGTTGCAAATACAAAGTTGGAAGACACATTGAATCAATTCATTCAAATGTCTATGGCCAACCAAATGTCAAATGATGTGGCGATAAAAAACCTTGAAAATCAAGTTGGGCAACTTGCAAAACAAATTGCCGAGAATCAATCGGGACCTTCTTTTTCTGCCAACACTCAAGTTAATCCTAAAGAGCATTGCAAAGTTATTGCTACTAGGAGTGGGAAGGAGATGGCTCAACCTAAAGAGAAGAAAGTGGTGGAAGAGAAGATTGATGGTGTAGTAGAAGAAGTTAGTGATGAGGAGGAAATTGAAAAGAAGAAAAAAAGTTGATGAATTAGTTGAAAATAAAAATGATGATTTGGTTGAAGTTGAAAATACAAAAGTGGAGGATGAGAAGAGAAAATAAGTAAATAGGAGAGTGAAGAAGGGAAAATAAGTGATGAACCAAATTCCTACAAACATGCCATATCCTCACGTGCCATCAAAGAAAGACAATGGAAGGAAATATACCTTGTTCATGGAAATTTTCAAACAACTTCAAATTAGTTTGCCATTTTCCGAAGCTCTTGAGAAAATACCAAAATATGCTAAATTCTTGAAGGACATTCTCTCAAAAAGACGAAAGTATACGGAACCGGAGATGGTTATTCTTTTGGCTAATTGTAGTGCCATTATTCAACGCACTCTTCCTAAGAAAGAAGTTGATCCGGGACGTGTCACTTTACCGGTCACCATTGGAAACATATTTGTAGGAAATGGTCTCATTGATTTGGGTTCAAGAATCAACCTTATCCCTCTCTCTATTGTAAAAATACTTGATAACATTGATATTAAAGGAATAAGAATGACGTTACAACTTGCCGACAAATCTACCAATCACCCAATTGGAGTGGCAAGAAATGTTTTGGTAAAGGTTGACAAGTTCTTCTTTCCGGTCTATTTCATTGTTATTGACATGGAAAAAGATGATGACGCTCCTTTGATTCTTGGTCGCCCTTTCATGAAGACGGCCCGAATGATGATAGATGTTGATGATGGTCTCATGAAAGTGAGGGTACTAAATGAGGAGGTCACTTTTAATTTGTTTGAGGCAATGAAACATTCAAAAGAAAGACATGATAGTTTCCGCATTGACGCCTCCGATATGGCTATTGTGGAAGTTGAAAAGCATATTCATGTGGATACTCCGTTAGAGCTAGCGCTAGGTGAGGAAATTGACACACTCACTAGTGAAGAAGAAAGAGAGCTTGATGAATGTTTGAAAGAGTTATAAATCTTGAAAGAATTACAACCATGGGAAGTTGAGTTAGAAGAATTGAAAAGAGAAAAAAGTGATGAGAAAGTTGAAGTAGAGTTGAAGGTTTTACCTTCGAACCTCAAGTATGCATTTTTGGATGATAGTGGAAGAAAACCAGTGATTATAAGCAATGCATTGTCTACCACTGAAGAGCTTCGTTTGGTTAATGTGCTCAAGAAAAATCAAGAGGAACTAGGATGCGTTCTTTCTTATCTCAAAGGAATAAGTCCATGTTATTGCATGCACAAGATCCTTATGGAAGATGACTTCAAAGCGGTAGCACAACCTAAACACCGTTAGAATCCAACAATGAAAGCGGTGGTTCAAAAGGAAGTAGTGAAACTACTTGACGCGGGAATGATTTATCCGATTTCCGATAGTCCTTGGGCGAGTCTCGTTCATGTGGTACCTAAGAAAGGTGGAATTACCGTGATCCAAAATGAGAAAAATGAGCTCATACCGACAAAGGTTGTGACGAGATGGAGAATGAGTATAGACTATGGGTGTTTGAACACGGCTACTAGAAAAGATGATTTTCCACTACCGTTAATAGATCAAATGCTAGAAAGGTTATCCGATCAAGAATTTTATTTTTTTTGGATGGGTATTCGAGGTATAACCAAATTGTGGCTGACCCGGCGGACCATGAGAAGACGGCATTCACATGTCCGTTTGGAATTTTTGTATATCGAAAAATGCCCTTTGGGTTGTGCAATGCACCATCAACTTTCCAACGACGTGTGCAAGTTATTGTTTCCGATCTAATTGAAAAACAATGGAAGTTTTTATGGATGATTTTTTCGGTGTTTGGAGCTTCATTTGATCTTTGCTTGAAAAACTTGGAAACGATGTTAGAGAGGTGTGCGAAAACAAACTTGGTGCTAAATTTGGAAAAATTCCATTTCATGGTAAAAGAAGGAATTGTTCTTGGCCACAAGGTGTCTTCAAGAGGTCTTGAGGTGGATAAAGCAAAAGTGGAAGTTATTTCAAAGTTGCCTCCTCCATCAAGCATCAAAGGAATCTGAAGCTTTTTGAGGCATGCGGGCTTTTATCGGCGGTTCATCAAAGACTTTGCCAAAGTGGCGAGGCCACTTAGCAATTTGCTAAACAAAGATCGGGTACTTCTCTTTGACGAACCTTTTCTTTTATCTTTCCAAGCTCTTAAGGAAAACCTTGTTACCGCTCCAATAATCATCGCACCAAATTGGAATTTTGATTGAACTCATGTGTGATGCGAGTGACTATGCCATTAGAGTGGTACCAGGACAAAGGAAAAACAAAGTTTTTCATGCAATACACTATGCTAGCAAAGTGCTTAATGAAGCACGAGGGAATTATGCAACAATGGAAAAAGAGTTGCTAGCGAGAGTGTATGCGCTTGAAAAGTTTCGTTCCTACTTGATCGGCTCAAAAGTTATTGTTTACACCGACCATACCGCGATAAAATATTTGATCACAAAACCGGATTTTAAGCAAAGGCTTATTCGATGGATCCTTCTTCTTCAAGAATTTGATTTGGATATTAAAGATAAGAAGGGATCGGAAAATTTGGTAGCAGATCATTTATTGCGGTTGGTAAATGTAGACATAACTAAAAATGAAATTGAGATCCGAGAAGAATTTCCGGATGAAAAACTAATTATGGTGCAAGTTAGGCCATGGTTTGCCGATTTTGCAAATCACAAGGCAATTGGATGGATACCCGAGGACCTAACTTGGAACCAAAAACGGAAATTCTTGGCGGATGCTCAATACTATGCTTGGGATGAACAGTATATTTTCAAAATTTGTGGCGATAATTTGCTAAGAAGGTGTGTTACTAGTGACAAAGCGAATATTATCCTTTGGCATTGTCATAACTCTCCATATGGAGGCCATTTTAACGGATCTAGGATGGCCACAAAAATCCTTCAATTGGGATTTTATTGGCCTACTATGTTCAAAGATGCCAACCTCCATGCGAGGAGTTGTGACATTTGTCAAAGATCGGGTGGAATAAGCAAGCGGGATGAAATGCCCCTCCAGAATATTCAAGAGGTCGAAATCTTTGATTGCTGGGGCATTGATTTCGTTGGCCCGTTTCCACCATCTTTCACAAATGAGTACATCTTGGTTGCGGTTGACTATGTTTCTAAATGGGTGGAAGTTATTGCTTCACCGAGGGCGGATGGCAAAACAGTGATTAAATTTCTCAAGAAAAACATTTTTTCCCGTTTTGGAACCCCTCATGTGTTGATTAGTGATGGTGGATCACACTTTTGTAATGCAGCGCTTGAAAGAGTTTTGAAGCATTAAGGAGTGCCACATAAGGTTGAGACCCCCTATCATCCCCAATCAAATGGGCAAGCCGAGGTGTCAAATAGGGAGGTGAAAAATATTTTGGAAAAAACTATTTCGGCATCTAGGAAGGATTGGTCTCAAAAGCTAGACGAAGCTTTGTGGGCTTACCGCACCGCTTACAAAGTTCTGATAGGCTTAACTCCTTTCCAATTGGTTTATGTAAAAACATGCCATTTACCAGTTTAAATGGAGCACAAGGCTCTATGGGCTTTAAAGTTTTTAAATTTTGATCCAACCTTGGCCGGGACGAAGAGAAAAGTACAGTTGAGCGAGTTAGAAGAAATGAGAAACACGGCATATCATTCGAGTTGGTTGTACAAAGAAAAAGTAAAAAATGACCATGACAAGAAAATCAAGCTTAAAGAGTTCAAGGTCGGACAACTTGTTTTATTTTTCAACTCCCGATTAAAACTTTTTCCGGGGAAGTTGAAAAGCAAATGGTCCGGACCTTTCTAGGTTAAAGAAGTGAAAGAATATGGAGCTATTGTGATTGAAGACTTAGAGAAGAAGGATAGTTGGTCGGTCAATGAATAACGTCTCAAAATCTACCTAGGAGGTAGCTTCTATCGGGAAAATCAATCAATTGTCCTCGATGATCGTTGATCATCGTGGAACGTCGAGCTTACCCGACGTTAAACAAGTGCTTGTTGGGAGGCACCCCAATTTTGTAAGTATTTGTTATTTTTAGTGCTAAAAATGTGTTGAGGGGGTGTTTTTACACCTAGAAAAATATCTGTTTTTATGATGGAAGGGTTTCGTATACCATAGAGCTCGATAAGCGAGCCTCTTCTCGCTAAGCAAAAAGAGTAAGTAGCTTTCTCGCTTAGCGAGCTTTTAAAAAAAATTGTGTGAACTGGGCCCATCTTGGCTGACCCGGCCTAGCTCGGTTAGCGCGTTCTGATGGTAAAAGAGGTTAGGGTTGCCTCTTTCTCATATTTTTCACAAAAACTTCAAGACAACCCTCCCTTTTTCTCTCTTCTTCAACACAAATTCAAGATTTTGAGTTTCCAGTTACATTTTCTAGCTTCATCTCCAATCCTCAAGGTAACTTTGAGTTTTTTTTCTTCAAATTTTCTTAAAAACCATTTTTGGGGGATTTTGCACACTAATGCTTGGAACTCAGTATTAATATGCTTCCCTACTACTTCAACCTTCTCTTTTTGTTGAACTTCATTCGAAAACATGTTTACATGTGGGTTTTGTCAAAGGTTAAAGCATTAGGGCATTTAGTAAGAATTTCCTGGATTTAGTGTAGCTTTATGAATGTAGTGTTGAAGCCCCTTTGTGTTGGTGTTTGGAGTAGTAATAGGATTGATTTTGAGTGCTGGAAGTATCCCTGTTACACGGGAATTTTTCTGCAATCCCGCAGAGCTCGCTAAGCGAGACCTGTAGGTTGCAAAAAAGTTCCTCCTTTTTTTATTGTTCCAAAGCCATGGGATGCTTCCTTTGTTTTTAGTAGGTTTTTTAAAAAAATTTCCACTAGTTTTAGGCTTCTAATAACACTTGTTTGCGCATTTTTGTTTGTTGTTTCGTGTTGTGTTTCAGATGTCTAGTCGATCAAAGAGAGGGAGAACTTCGTCATCTGCTGCCCCTGCTTCTTCGAGGGGTCGTTCAGCTTATGATGTACAAATATTTCTGACTTCAGAACATCAGTCATGATACGTGTTGTTGGAACAAAGAGTTGTGTGGCCGGATAGGATTGTGATATTGAGCCAGCTGATGATTGGAGAACATCGACTTTGCTATGCTGTGTGAGCCTCACCCTGAGTTCAATTTGGAGGTTGTTAAGGAGTTCTTTGCGAACACCCTTCCAAATGGTGTTGAAGATGAACCGTATGCTTATAAAACCTGGGTGAGGGGTAAGGTCATTGATTTTTCTCGGAACAACATTTGTCGCTATTTGGGAAGTAGTGTTCAGCTGGATGACCATGGCCTTTGTGATTTTGGAAGAATGAGAGCCATGAGGAATTGGGATATTAATGATATCAAAAGGGTAATCTGTGAGGGGGATCATACTTTTGAGGTTGGATCTACAGGTGCACCTATTTGTTTCAAGAGGGGAGCTCTAAACAGCAGAGCTCTGGTTCTCATGGCGGTTGTCTTGCACAACCTGGTTCCTCGTAGCCACACATCTGACATCACTATCGATGTGGTTGCACTACTTTATTGCATCTTGGGCAGGAAGACTTTTGACCTTGCACAGATTGTTTCAGTTGAGTTTCGCATGATTGCCATGAGTGCTACTGTGTATGGTTCTAGAGCTTCCTGCTGAATCACTCACTCGGGGTTAGTTATGGCCTTATGCAAGGCAGCTGGTGTTGCACTTCCCTCTCCTTGGAACGTGAAGTTAGGCATGCTGGATGACAAGTTTGCTGGTAGATTTTGTGATCCTCTCATTGTTGTTCCTCCTATTGCTTATGCACCTCCTTCTAGAGGCATTCCTTTTGGTAGGGGAGGCGGTGTTGATCCAAATGCAGCTGCCAACTGGGCAATGCTTGAGTCTCACCACCGCTCCCTCTCTTTCATTTATGAGTCCATGCTTCAACTGCAGTAGCAGATTAGGGAGCCTCAGGTGGACCACTCTTTGTGCTCTATGGACGAGTTCATATCTTTTTCTGCTTGGCCTGGGGACATGCCTGGTTCTTCGAGGAGAGCAGGTCCGAGTGCAGTTGCTGTTGATGATGTTCTTGATGATGATGATTTGGATGTTGATGACAGTTCAAGCTCTTTTGATTGATGATCAGACGGTTTGACTGTCCCTTTTTATTTGATGTTTTTATTTATGTTAGTATGTTATTAGTGTGTTTATGTAGTTTCTTTTGATGTTTACCTTGATATTTGGTGTATTGTTGATATTGTGGAATTGTAAGTCACCTTCCGGGCGGATGCTGCAATTTTGTTTCTTTAACACTCATAGTAGTTAACATCCGAGCGGATGCTTTTGTTATATTTATGTTTAGTTAACATCCGGGCGGATGCTTTTGTTTCTATTATTTTGTGGTACAAATTTTTGTGTTTGTTCTTGATTTTAAGGTGGTTTTGTTAAGGATGCAAGTGCTATTTTGTTGATCAAAGCACTTTGTGTTTCACCTCTCTTTGATGGTGATGATATAATTCCTTAAGTTTGCGCGAAAAAGGTACTCCGTTTGTGCTTAATAGAAAATAACATGTACATGAACTATTTACTTTCCGCAAATTTCAAGCTTTATTCATTTTGTATAAGTTTTCACATGAGAATCATTTAGGACAAACCACAAAGTGAGTGACTTCTATTGTTCACAAATAATAGTGTTTATGTAATTATTGTGAACTCGTGCGATTCATGCTTGTACCTTGTATTCTTTGGTAAATTTTGGAAACTTGGAAATGATCTAGGCATTGTTTATTTTTTTGAGAAAAACCACCCTTTTCTTTAGGCTTTAGTCACTCGGTGAGTTGTGCAGAATTTGCTAGCCGACTTTGAGCCTTCACACAATTAGAATGAATCATAAGCAAGAGTCGGTAAGATTACCGAGTTACCATCATTTGGTAATCCTTGTTAAGACAATGAAAATAAAAATACATTATGATTCACTCTAGTTTGATTTATTTGTTTACACTTTTCCCTTTCATTTGAACATACCTTTTGAAGAACATGGTCATGAATTATGGTTTGATGTAAAAGTTGGGGAGAGTTGTTTGTGTGAAAAATAATGGTTGGAATTGGTGCCTCTTTTGGGAAAGAAAAGAAAAGAAAAACTGAAATGAGATTTGTAGTAGCTTTGTACTCTAGTAGAGTTGCTTGAAAATCAAAAGATCATTTGAATAAAAAGGAAAACAATTTTGAGAAGGGGCACCACTAAAAAAAAGGAGATGAAAAGTGTGGTAAGGAGGAGTTAGGGAAAATTGAGAAATTTATTGGTTGATTTTAATTTGGCATGTTCTTCATTTTTCAAAAACTTTAGAAAACCATTTTGAATCATTGGCCTTTATATATATATATATATCCCTTTCTTGGTAACCCTTTCCCCATTACAACATTGAAAAAGTCCTTGAGATCTTTGTTTCCTTTATTATTCCTTTTGAATTGGTTTGATACTTGCATGAATTGTTCCGGATGCTAGCACAATTGCACACGAGGGTGATTTGTCCCTTGTATATATTTAGCTTGTCTTAATTAAGTTATTAGGTGATTCTTGTTTGAACATTTTATTGCTTATGTCGTTTGCTTGTCATTTGTGTTTAGAAGTTAGTTCATGAGCATGTTTTGATTCTTTGCAAGGCTGGACATCACTTGTAAGAAAACATCTTTCGGTTTGAACCATCAATTTGAGTGTGTTATCATTGTTTTTCTTTTTTTCTTGTTTCTATTTAAATTCACCTTTGTTCGAGAACAAACAAAGAAGCAAATTTAGGAGAGTTGATAAGTGCAAATTAGTGTTATTATGTAGTATAGTTTTTGGCACTTTTCAAGAATTTATTTGGACTTATAATATGTTTTCCCTTTGTTTCTAAGTAATTTTCATACTTTAGTTTATTTGTTGTAATAATATCGATTATTTAACTTTTGTTTTATTATTTTTAGGTTGCATATTTGGAATGAAGAAAGCAATTCATGATGACTCTCTTTGGAAGATTCTTGAAGATTTTGGATTGTTTGAGCTCGCTACATGCTCGCTAAACGAGCTCTAAGCGAAGGAGTCAGTGAGTTTCTCTCTAAGCGAGGGTCTCAGCTCGCTTAGTGAGTAATGGCGGTTTATCATTTAATGAAGGCTCACTTAGTGAGCGCTGCACTTTTCAGGATTGTATAAAGGGTTTCACAACTCATTTTCTTGGGATGTCTTGATAGTTCTTATAGAAAAAACCCCTAGAATTCAGATTTTCTCTTATTTTCGAAGAATTGGCCCATCAATAGTCGGAAGATTGTCATTGATGCTTTGTCTTCTTCATCTCTTTATTTCAATGGAAGCTTCCATGATTATGGATAGCTAAACCCTTTATATGTCAAGGTTAGAAGGTAGATAAGTCTTTTCTTTGTATGTATAGGCTTTGATCATTGTGTAAGAACTCTTGATGATAAATATATGGTGAAAAACTTTGTGTTTATGAAATATATTTTGTGTTGCTTCATGATTGAGAAATGTGTTCAACACTTGACATAGGTTTCTCATCCACCAAAGAACATAAGCTAGAGATAGTTATGAGACTTGGTGTTCACATTGTATTGATCTTTAATGTTACCATTTTGATAGATTGAGTGAGAGATCATCAATGGATCAAAAATGTTAAAACTCATATTTTGTGTTAGAAATAAACATTTTGAGAGGATATTGTGATTATGTTTATCGTTTTAACGAGTTCGTCCGCTTGATCGAAACTATACGTGCAAATGGACCTATCGACCCTAACTTTGGCATGTGCTTTTTATAATCTTTCAACAAAAAGCACTTTTAACTTGTAGTTTTTATTTGAATGTAAAAAAATTAAACTTTCCGTTAACGAAACCAAAAACCCCCTTTGTTACTTTTAGTCTTAAACTAGCGCAACTTTAGAACGGCTTAAATATCACAAAACAATATTTGTGGATCGATAACAAAACCCTTATTCTATTTGTACTGCAACAACGAGACACCACTTTTTTCCTTCCTCTGGGTTTGTGCAACATTGCCCTTCCTACAGGATAAAAATTCCTGGCTGGCGACTCTTCCTTTTCCACGTCACTTTCGCATCTGTACTTAGATGAAAATCCCTGGAACGCCAGCTGGCGACTTTGTTGGGGATCTCCTAACTAGAGATTCTCTGGTTCCCTATACGAGTCAATCCTAGCTCTTGTTTGTTTTTTTCTCTTTGGGTTTTTATCTTTTTGCTGCTTAGTGCTTTAGTTTAGCTTTACTGTTTTATTTACGGTTTATTGCTTTACCGCTTTATTTATTGCTTTCCACACTTACTTTATCATGCATCATATACTGGACTGTCTGGACTGGGTTTTTTTCGCGGGATAAGGTGTAACACCCCAAAATTTGCACTCCCTTTTTCAAGACATCTAGCATATTATTTGCATACATAACATTGCATTCATAACATATAAAATAAGGTATACATTCATAGTTTGAAGCATATGGCATGTGATCAATGATTGTCAAAGTTACAATCAGTCAAAGCCATAGAATGAGAGCCATGGGTATCTCAACAATCCTCAATGGTCTTTCATATCCCACACAACCTCAAATGATTCCTCAAGCCATGGGAAGATGTAGATTGATCAAGAAATTGAAGCAGTGCAACATCTCATAACAAAAAGGGCCAAAATTAGGGTTTCTGATCCAAAGGGCTTCATAATGAAATTTTGGTCCAAGTTTGATTACAATGTTTTCCACATGATATCAAGTTTCTAAGAATTTGATATTGTCCATTGGATCATTTCAGAAGGTCTCCAATTGGTTAGTTACTTGAAAATCAAGAAATTGGGGAAAGTCAATTGTGTAGAGGAAAAAGTCAACTCCTGGCTTTTTGAGGTCAAAATTATGGTCCACAATTTGAATATGTTCAATGTCTAACATTTGATCAAGAAAATTCAAGAGATTCATGAAAAAAATCAAGAAATCACAAAACTACTCAAAATAGAAACTTAGTGTTTCTATTTGTGGCAAGTTTAGGCCATTTTGCATCTCACTTTCAAGCCCTCTTTCTTCAAGATAAAATATTCAAACTTCAGGCCTAAGTTAAGCCAATTAAAGAGCACATACTGAGATTCAAATCCATAGCAACAACATCTCCATTGGATCAAAATTGAGAGAGATATGATCAATCAAAGTTTGATAAAATATGGGCAACTTTTCTAGGAAACCAAGTCATGGGCGTGCCAGATGCCAGGAATTTCATCAAGTGGGTGGTGTGCCAAATGTCAACCCAAGTTTCTCCATCAATAAGAATTCAAATGAATTTTTTCTAAACATCAAAGTTGTTAATTTTTGTCCACTCTACAACTTTCATGTTTAGAGAATTTTCATTAGATCAATAGTTTGGGAGTTATGGAGAGGCAAAGTATGGCTCCAAAGATGATCATCCTCATAGGCCCATTACCCAAGACACTCCCACCACTGGCTGGACCGTGCATGCAGTCATGTTCAAGCAAGTTCATTAGAATTTTGAGTGACCAAAAGGATTCATCTCATCTTGGATTGAACTTCAACATTGTTCTTTGTCATCTCTTTTTTCCATTGATTACAAATATTCACATTTCATTCATGGAGCTAAGAGATATTTTCTATCAAACATCATTATTTTCAAATGTCCTTGATTCAGTCACGCATAATATACACATGCCATTCACATTACTTCAAATGACCAAACAAAGATCTCCTACACATGCGTACACATCATCTAACATGTACCAAAGGGGAGATTTCAAAATAACTTGCATCACAAGATTCATGGTGCTGCAGCAGGCATTGCATCACCACCTTTGATCATTAACCTCTATCATAGTTCTCATGATCAGCTTCCACATTTTCGCTCCCTGGATTTCCATCCTGGTACAAACACAAAAGTGGCGCAGAAAAGGGTAGAGTCGCCAGCCAGACATTTTTATCCTAAAGGAATGGGAAAGGTAATGTTGCACAAACCAGAGAAAGAAAGGAAAGGACGAGGTCCTGCAAACCAAAGAACTGGGTCGGGAGTCGGTTACGACCTGGGAAGGTATTAGCACCCCAGATCGTCCACTGTACCCGACGGGAACCATGCTTGCGTAGAAATCTATTTCAAAGGGTAAAGAAATGAAAGCTTCTATAAAAGAAAGACTGAAACTGGATAAGAAAAGAAAAGAAATGGGGAAATGTAGGGAAAATAAAAGAGTGCTCGAACGGGCCCGACCCCGCTGCCTACTATAACACCCCAAATTTTCCCTCTTCTTTTTAGCATCATCATCATATCATAATTATCATAAGTATGTCATATCCTTAGCACTTTTGCATATAAAATGAAGCATAGTACTCACATGTTCTAGCATAGGGCATATGATCAATCATCTGGGAACTCATTTTTTTTACACGTCAAGGTCAAGAGCCAAGTGACCTGGCAGGAAATTCACAGGGGCTTTTTTATACAGGCTCCGTATCATGGTCAAAGCCCTAGGAGGATTGAGAATCAAGATCAGATTAGAATGGTTGGCACAAATGGATTCTTGGAGTTTCCCACCAAAAGGAGGGAAAATTCAAAATTTTCATACGTTAACCGGTTAACGCTTTTGGTTAACCGGTTAACGGCTGCGAAAATTTGAATTTTCCAGCAAGAGAAGCATGCTTGTTTTGGCTCCATTTTTCATTTTTTCTGATTTTATTTCTTTTGAAGTAATTGGGAATTATGAAGAAGGATCTAGAGAGTGTACCAAGCCTAATTCTAAAGCTAGATCCTAATCACCTTTCTAAGCTAAATCCAAACCATTTTTTTGGACTCCAAACCAAGTTTTTGGGCCCCAAACCTAGATGCTATTTATCCCATTTCCCTCCAAATCAAGAAAAAAATCTCTCATAATTCACACTTTTCATTTCTGAATTTTCACTACTCTCTCACAATTCTCTCATTTTCTCTCCCAATTTCCAATCACTCAAAGTTCCTCTTCTTTGAAGATCATCAAATTTTGCATTGAAGTTTGTTGATCTTGGAACTAGACCTTCATCCATTGCTTTCTTTGCATCCATTTTCTGGTTTTACTACTTGTTCAGATTTGATTTGGTGGCTAGAAGTGCTTTTGGAACTATGCTCTTGCATCAAGATCATTTGCTTGTATTTATTTTGCATTGTGTGTGAAGAATAACACCGGATCTTCGGATTTTTCCGCGAGATTCATCATTTCCAGCTTGAACAACATTTACCAAAGCAGATCTCAGCTTTGTAGGTTGGTTAAGTTTAGATTTATCTCTGTTTTTGGCTTATTTGCATGCTTGTGTTGTAAATCCACCATGTGCTTGTGCTAATTGCTTGTTTTGCTTGTATTGTTTGGTTGATTTCTGATTGGATCTACATGTTAATGTTCATGAACACAATTGTGGTTGATTAATGTGAATTGATCTTATTATCCCGTGCATAATTGATTGTTGGACTGTTGGTGGATTATTGAAATAAGCTGGTTTGGACTGATCTTTTTCTGCATGAATTTGTTGTTGTTCGCACAGTGTTAACCAGTTAACGCTATAGGTTAACCGGTTAACGCATCCTTTTTCTGACTTCTTTGCTTCAGGTTTAGGTTGGTTAACCGGTTAACGCTTTTGGTTAACCGGTTAACGCTTTTGGTTAACCGGTTAACACAGAAGCAGAATGACATTTTGGAGCTATTTTGAGTTTGTTTGCTTCTCATACTTGCCATAATCACCATGGATCATTGTATAATCATTTTATATGTTTGTTTAGAGTAGTTTGCTTGCTGGTTGATGTATGCTTTCATTTTCTCGACACGTGAATTCATATATTTTCAAAGTTTCGCATGTTTGGTGACTTTGTTTTCTTGAAACTTTGAACATGTTTATTCCTTGAAATGTGTCGATATGTTAGCATTTGATTGATGTGTTGAATATATGCTGGAAATAAAACCTTGATAATGAAAGCATGAAGATTGCATTTCATATAACGTGCTTGTTGTTTTGCAGGTAATTCATCAGTTTTCTAACGTTTATATCAATTTCAGGCACTATAGCTCCCAAGAAGGTTCAGAGACAGTCAACTGTACACATATACCCTACAAAGGTGAACAGAGAGAGAGAAATGGATCAGATGCAAGCGGATCCGGCTGACTTAAGGATAAGAATGGACAACTTCATGACCCTCATGGCTGGGATGGGTCAAACGCAAGAGCGCTTGCGTGAATTGGTAGAGAACAATCAGGCCAGGAACAATGGGACAGCAGATGGAGGTAATCAAAATGGGGTTGGCGCCCGTCATGTTGAAATCCCTGTAGTGCAACCAGGGGTCACTATTATCAATGATGGAGTGCATAACATGTAGATGGACGAGTAGGACGAGCAGTTTACTTTGCTGGATGAGGCAGAAGGCCAGGGGGTTGACATGAATAGGAGATTTGAAGAAATGGCTGAGCAAATTCGTGTCATTCAGTCTTAGAGTTCTCTAGGGTTTGACATCACTGATATGGGCTTAGTGCCAGGGGTGAGAATTCCCTACAAGTTTAAAGTCCCTACTTTTGATAAGTACAACGGTACGGCTTGCCCGAAAACTCACCTTCAGTCTTTTGTGGGAAGGATTGCTGCACATACAGATGATGAAACGTTGTGGATGTATTACTTCCAGGATAGTCTTGTAGGAGCTTCCTTGGAATGGTACATGAAGCTGAGCAGGTTCAATATTCGAAGCTGGAAAGATTTAGCTGAGGCGTTTGTGAAACAGTATCAGTATAATTAGGATATGGCTCCAAATTGTACCCAGTTACAGACAATGTCTCAGAGTGCTAAAGAAGGGTTCAAAGAGTACACCCAGAGGTGGTGTCAGTTTGCTACTCTAGTACAACCTCCTGTAAACACCCCAAATTTTCCCTCACTAAGTTCACACCATGGCTTGTGATCTTTCATATTTGCATTAGTTTAAGCATGTCACATGATATTGCATTTTTGCTTCACTGCATTGGTTCAAGTTCATCTGCATCTAGGGTTTGTGATCTGAGCAGTCCAAGATCCATCTGAGCCACTCCCAAGGCCTCAAATCATCTCAAGAGGGTCCATGTATGTTCAATCATCATATTTTATCCTCCAAAGATCAAGGAAGTCAAAGAATCACAAGAACTGGCAAAGCATGGAAGCAGAGCTAGGGTTTAACTACACAGATGACCTAAAATTAGGGCTTTGGTTTCAGAGGCCATAACTCCAAAAATTTTGGTCATTCTTGTTTATATTGGTCTCAATATGTTATAAGGATCATGCATACCAAGTTTGATGAAGAAATTCATTGTGGAAGTCATCTGATCATTGGGTAACTTCCAAAGCAAGTTAGAGCAAAATCAGGGCATCTGAGGCCCCCCAACATGGAACCAAAGTGGATTTTTCATCAAATTGAAGTTATATGATCTTTATTTGATCATTGAAGTGTTTAGAAGTTCACAAAATTGAATAAAAGTGAGCTAAACCAAAAGTTGCCAAAAATGGAAATGACTTGTAATGTAAACTTTCCATTTTGGGAAAGTTTTTCAACCTCCTCTTTCTCAACCAAAAATGCTTCAAATGAAAAATTATTGGTCATTAAAGTTGTATATTGGATCATTCCCTTTTCAAAAAGTACAAGAACAAGATCTAATTCATTATGGAACTCAAGTTATGGCTTGTCAAAGTTGGCAAAAATCACATAATTTTCAAGAATGCACCAAAGAGGGATTTTTTTGCAAAACCTCTTGCCAATTCATTTTGTGACTTCAAACACACTTCTAAGCATCATACAAACATTGTGCAAAGTCTAAAACTCAGAATGGCCCAAAGAATTTCAAAATTTCATGCCTTGCCCATGAAGAAATCTCAAAGGGGCCAAAGTTTCATGAAAATTGCAAAATGACCAAGAACCTTTCACAAACATGCTGAATTGACTCTAAGTGAATTCCATGGACATCCTTAATCTCAGCTAAACTAGGACATGCCCAAATCCAAGCCTGCCACTTGCCCATACCTCAAGTACAAGAAATGTTAACGTTTTGCATTTCACACCATACCAATCACACTATGCCACAACAACTCTCTGAACCAATTGCATTTGTTTATACTAACCTAAAGCAAGCCATAACACACAAGAACACAGCCTGAAACCTCAGCATTCTCAAGTTCACAAAAATCATCCCTCTTGCATTTTCCTTCGAAACACACAACACACTTGCTCTTTCTTCAAACGAACACCACCATTCATTCTTAAATCATTCACTAATCATAAACCACCCATCAAAACAGCCAAGAACACACCACGAACAAAACACGATTTTCTGACCAGTGGAGCACAAACTCACAAACCAGCCTTCCTCAAAGCTCTCCAAGCATCAAAGCTTCTTCAGGGAGGTCATTGGAAGCATTCTGCACCAAGGAAGCAGCCAGAAATCTCAAGGGTTGAAAGCTCCATCTCAAGTAGCCATGCGAAATAATTTTTCTAGAACCTTTATTTTATGTTACTAAATGATTAAGCATGTTCCCCTGAGTACACTGAACTTGTTATTTTTGAAAATGGTGAAGAAACGAGAATGAACCGAATCTCTAAAATTTTTGACCTAAAAAGAGATTGATTCGATTCATGCTTGTTTCTGAAAATAAATGGATTTTGTGCTTGGATTCTTATTCTTTGATGTTTGTTGAGTGATTTTGGAGCTTTAGGGAGCTTGGGGTGAGGTTTTGAGTGAGTTAGCAAAATGGATGGCCGGAGAAGATGACCGGAACACTGTTCCGGTCACCTGAGAGTGTTTAACGTGTTAATTAGGGTTAGGGCATTGTTTGAATATGGGTCGTTTGATCACTCTTTCTCGTGTGCGTTGGACGGTGTGGATTAGGTCATTAATTATAAACCTGGATTAATAAATTAATTAATTAGGAATAATAGGATTTGAATGCTGACCCTTAGATCACGCGCCAAGTCAACTCCCGCCCCCCAGTTTTGAATCCTGTCCCTTAGATCATCATACCTCCATTTAATTCAGTTTTAATTTTATTTTTTGTCATTTATTTTGCACATTTTATTTAAAATAGTTAGAAAATGCCAAAAATATTTTTATTCAGCATTTTAATTCCAAATAATTTTCTCAACCCAAAAATATTTTTATTTTTATTTTTTGCATTAAAAAATCATTTTTTAGACATTTAATTGTTTATTTTAATTAATTAATGAAAATTAATTAATTAAAATATCATTTAGGTTTCTAAAAAATCCCAAAAAATTCATATTGCACCTTTAAGCATTTAGAGACATTGTCATACCATCCACACAAATTTCTTTTTGGTTTTGAATCATTTTGACATTTTTTCTTTGAATTTAGGGTTCATAAAATCCCATTTTTGAACCCTAACTTCAAGAATTATTTTCTGCCTAACAAAGAATGGTATGACCATGGTTCTTTTTGCATTGATCTTCATTTGAAATGTAGTTTCTAACATAAGTTTTTCATAAATTTCTTCTGCCTTTTTGAATTGATTGGAATTTTTTCCCTTTAGGTACCTTAAAACCCTAGAAAACTTAGAAAAATCATAAGTCCCTTAGGGTTAGGAGTTAGGTCTCCTCCTTTGGGGTGTGATATCATATGGGGTTAAGGTCCTTTTGATTGCATTTTCAATTTTTTATCTTGTCATTTGTTTCTATTTTTGAGTTTTACATCTCATGTTGCATGTAAACCCTAATTTCTCATCTTCCATTGCATACATCTTGCATAAGCATTCATATAAAAACTTGCCATGACATTTCTTGCATCCACATGACTTCTAAGACATCTTAGGACACATTAGAATCATGTTTGATCATTGCATCATCCATTTTCCATGTTATGCATTCATTTCATTTCATGTGCATTCATGAACTTTCATGCTTCCTTTAGGCTTCATTTGCATTTTCATTACTTGTATGATCATTCATATCTCTTGGCATGCTTTCATATCATCTATTAGCATCATTTTCATCATAAATGTGCTTCTGGTTTTGGTTTGCATCCTTGCATTCATTTCATTTTCTTTTACTAGCTTTTCAGGTGGTAAGTTACTTTGAGAAGTGAATTTGCCTTCACTTCTCACAATTTCTTCTCATCTCTCTTATGAATTAATTGCTGCATTTTGTATTTGTATTAGAGTGAGCTTGATCATTCATGTTCCTTATTCACCTTCTTTCTTCAAGCAACTTATCTTCTTAAGTGAAGTAAGTTGACTTGTTTCTTCTGCTTCTCCTCCTTCCATCTGCTTCTTCCTTGGTGGCTCTTCTTGAAGATCTCTTGAAATCCTCATAAACCCTAGGAATACCCAAGCATGATAACAATTAGGGTTTGATTAGTTCCCCATTAGTTTTACCTTTGTGTCTTCTTTTGTGTCTTCTCTTCTTATCTCATAATCAGAGACTAAACCTTCATGGTTTTAAGGCTTTGTGATTAGGATTATGCCTGCATCCTTCTCTTAGAATGAAGTGTATAACTTTAATCCTAAGTGTTAAACTCTTAATGTGTTTAAATATCTTAATCAATCCACCTTAATAATCACTAAGACATCAAGCTTGTAACTTGGGCCTTGCATTAGGGTTCTAATTCTTCCTTAATTGGTTAAGAAGGACTAACCCTAGTGTTAATGGACAAGTCCTCCTCAAGCTGTCTTACAAACCATAAAATCCACTTCTTAATCTTACCATTAACTAAAATCCACTCTAATAAAGGCTTTGTTTTGTCATGAGGTTAATCCCTAATCATGGATTAAGTTGAGGAGGCTTCCCCAGCTTAAATGTTCTCATCTATTATCCTTCTATTAGGATGGTGTAATGGGTCCATTAAATCCTTGATTATGGCTTAAATTCATTACTTAACACTAAACAAAATCTCCAAAAACATCTAAATAATTGCAAGTAGGTTAATGATCTTAATCCTACATCATGGTGATTAAAGTGTGAGGTGCTTACTTCATACTTAAGGTATTCTCATTACCCCTAATAAGAGGGAGGATGTGATGAGTTTACTAACCCTTGGTTTAGGCTTAAGCTCATTTTCTTATGACAAACACAAAAAGCAATAAAAGATTGAAAACATCAAAAAACAAACAATAATCGTCTCCTCTGGGATTCTTTTCTCATTTCATTCACTCACAAACGAGAACTTGCTTCTTCAGTCTAATGCTAATACCTTCCCAGGTTGTAACCAACCCCCTTTCTTAGTTTCTCTGGTTCGCGACCGTCTTATCCATCTTTTCCTAGGTTTATGCAGCATTACCTTTCCCTCGGGATAAAAATTCCTTGCTGGCGACTCTTTTCAGTTCATCTTCATGTTCTCTCCTTTTGCCGACCGTTCGTGTCTGTACCCCTCTTGGCCAGGTGTCATTTGGTGGGAGTGACACCTCCTTTGTTAGAAAATGAAATGGCAGACATGTTTATGGGAACACTGCAGGGTGTGTTTATAGAGAGACTGGCATCTTGTTTGAAAACAAGGTTTAATGCCATTGTAATAGCCGAAGAAAGGGTTGAAACGCTGCTTAAAATGGGGAAAATCCAAGACAGTGGTGCAGGTATCTCAAGTGGTGTCAGAAAAGCTTTTCATGGACCTCCAAGAAGAAGAGAGGGAGAAACTAATGTTGTGTACGGCCGTGGCCGGGGCCGTGGATACAAGGATCTTATGAGCAGGTGGCAGCTGTCACTATTCCCACAAGTCCTGTTCAATAACCACAGCAACAACAACAACAACAAAAACAGCCACAACGCAATAACTATCAACAAAGACCCTACCAACAGAGACAAGCTCGTCCAGCTAACAGGTGTCGCCCCCGGAAAAGGCATCAGGTCCCATGGTGCAGACGCGAACGGTCGGCGAAAGAGAAAAGGGTTGAATAGATTCGCCAGCTAGGCATTTTTATCCCGAAGGAAAGGTAATGTTGTATAAACCTGGAAAGAGATGGATAAGACAGTTGTGAACCAAAGAAACTGAGAAAGGGGGTTGGTTACAACCTGGGAAGGTATTAGCACCCAGATCGTCTGTCGTACTCGACGGGATCCACGTTTACAAGATTGTGTTTAAAAGGGGTAAGTGTATGTGCTATCTGTGTGCAAAAGCTATGGAAAGAAAGAACATGTGTCAGTGCAAAATGTGTGAATTTCTCAGGAACCGAGGCTTAAAAAGAAGGATGAAAGAGGGGGAAGAAACATAGTCTTTTGTTCGATAACTATTAAGTTATGCCTATGTATCCTCGCATGCAATGAGGAAGTCATAACACCGTAGTTCGACTCAAATAGACTGAAAATAAATTGATTGTGAACTGCCTGCCCTTCTATGCTCAAGTGTATTACTTGTCTGGCTCGAGTGCTAACTGTCTTGCATTAGACGGAAAAAGTGAGTTCTCGTTTGTGAATGAGTGTGATGAGAAAAGAATCCCGAAGGAGACGATTATTGTTTGTTTTTGATGTTTTAAATTTTTTATTGTTTTTGGTGTTTTCCATAGGATTATGAGCTTAAGCCTAAATCAAGGGTTGTAAATTCATTATATCCTCCCTGATTAGGGATAATGAGCATACTTAAGTATGAGATAAGCATCTCAACTTAATTACCATGATGATGTAGGATTATGATCATTAACCTACTTGTGATTATTTAGATGTTTTTGGGTTTTTGTTTAGTGTTAAGTAATGAGTTTAATCTCTAATCACAGATTAGTGAACTCATTACACCATCCTAATAGAAGGATGATAGATGAGAACACTTAAGCTGAGGAAGATACCTCAACTCAATCCATGGTTAGGGATTAAATTCATTATATAACAAGCCTTTATTAAAGTGGATTTTAATTAAAAGATGAGATTAAGAAGTGGGTTTTATGGTTTGTAAGACAACTTGAGGGGGACTTGTCCATTAAACACTAGGGTTAGTCCTTCTTAACCATAAGGAAGAGATAGAACCCTAATATAAGGCCCAAGTTACAAGATAAAGTCTTAGTGATTAATAATGTGTTTTGATTAAGAGGTGTAAACAAATTAAAGGTTTAACACTAAGGTTTAAAGTTATACACTCCATCCTAAGATAAGGATGCATGCATAACCCTAATTCCAAAGTCCTAAAGCTTTAAGAGTTTAGCCTCTGTTTAAGAGATGAGAAGAGAGAATCAAGGAGACTCAAAGGTAAAAAGCTAGGGGGGACTATATAAAACCCTAAAAATTATCATGCTTGGATATCCTATGGTTTGTGAGGCTTAATAGAAAAGATCTTCAAGAAGTCCACCATGGAAGAAGCAGATGAAAAGAGAAGGAAAGAAAGAATAAGTTACTTACTTCCTGAAGAAGATAAGTAACTTAAAAGATAGAAATTAAGAAGGAGAGAGCATAAGTGAAGCAAGTTCACTTCAAAGACAATTAAATATGCAAATGAGAGTAAAGAAGAGGTGGGAGGTGAAGGCAAATCCACCTCCCAGATAACTTACCAAAAGTTCCTGAAATGTTAGTATGAATGTATAAGGAATGAAATGAAAAGAAATAAGACAAATGAAGGTTAAAAGACCAAAGTAAGAAGTGAATATGAAATGTAAATGGAATATGAGATGATGCGAAGTCATAGAAGATGCATATGAATGATCATACAAGGATGAGATGCAATGGAAGCATGTTTAGAAGCATGAAAACACATGGATGTTCATGAAATGAAATGAATGCAAAGCATAACAAATGAATGAAGAAATGATCAAGAAATATTTAAAACATGTATTAAGATGTCTAAGGTGGCATACAAATGCTTGGAATGGCATGACAAGTTCATAAGTTCATGATATGCAAAGAAGAATGCAAATGAAGATGCAAAATTAGGGTTTTAAGGCAACATGAGATGCATATGACCAAAACAGAAGCAATCACCATGATAAAAAAATTGAAATTGAGCACAAACAAACCCTAATCCCATATAAGATCACACCCCAAAGGATAATGTCAGAAGCCAATCCTAGTGAAAGTTATGAAATTCCTAAGTTAACTAGGGTTTTTGGGTGCTTCTAAAGGGAAAATGCAAATCAAATTGAAAATGCAAGATAAAAATATGAGATAAATAACCTAGAAACTATATGCAATATGTGAAACAATGCAAAAAGAATCAAGTTCAAACTTATCATGGTTAGGCAGAAATGAATTTTTCAAGTTAGGGTTAAAAAATTTAAGAAGCTTATTTCAAAGAAAATTGTGAAAATGTGATCAAACCCAAAAAGAAATTTGTATGGTGAGTTTGAAAATGTTTCTAAATGTATTGGAATGCTTCATGAATTTTTTGGTGATTTTTAGAAACCTAAATGCATATTTAATTAATTAAAATCAATTAATTAATTAAATAAAACATTTAAATATTTTAAAAATACTTTTTTAATGCAAAAAATAAAATAAAAAATGTTTTTAGGTTGAGAAAAATATTTGAAACAGAAATGCAAAGTTTGAGATTTTTTTGATGGTTTTTGCTATTTTAAATAAAATGGACAAAAGAAATGTAATAAAATGAAAATAAAGGAAAGTTAAATGATCTAGTGGCTGAGATTTAGAACGGGGGGGGGGGGGGGGGGGGGTTGACTGCGCGCGTGATCTAAGGGCTAATATTCAATCTGGCATTTTAAATTAATTAATCCTAATTAAAACTAATTAATCAGATTTAGGGTTTTAATGAAATGATCCTGGCCATTCAAAAACGCGCTAAGCAAGATCCAAAGGTCTGAATTCAAACTGGGAAGATTAACCCTAATCTTAACCCTAAACATTCTCAGGTGACCGGAGCAAGCTCCGGTCATCTTCTCCGGCGAGTACCTCACCCCAACTTCTTCCCTAGGCTACCCCAAACTCTCCAGAATCAACCCCCAAACCATTCTAAACAAGAATCAGGCCATGAAAATCATTTATATTGCATCAAAGTGGAGAAACGAAGAAAAACATTTTTAGGTCAAAAGTTTCAGAGCAAGCATACATCCTGGTTTCTCAACCGTTTTCAAAAATAATCACATCCCCATGATCAGGGGAGCACATAGAATTATTTAAGAACATAAAATGGAGTTTCTGGAAAAAAAGTTTTGAGATGGCTACCTGAGATGAAGCTTTCTGATTCTGATCTTTTTGACCCTTCCTTTGATGAAAATCAACTCCAATGGACCCCTTGAGGATGCTGTGATGCTTAAAACAAGTTTATGGTGGCTGGTTTGTGTGTTCCAGTTCTGCTAAGGCAGAAATCGTGTTTGAGATTGAGGTGCTTTTAGGCCATGGCAAGGGGTGGGAAATGCTCCTTATGATGTGTGGAGATGATTTGTGGTGAAAGTTTTGAGTTTGAGTGGCTGAGGAGTGATTTTCGAAAGCTTGAAGGTTTTGGGGATTTTTGAGCAATATGAGTTGTGTGATGTTTCAGGCTTGTGTCTGTTATGAAATGGCTTGTATAAGGTTAGTATAGGCCAATGAGAGTGATCAGAAAGTGGATGGTGGCATAATGTGATTGGTATGGGCCAAGTTGCAAACATGTCAACATTGTGTACTTGAGGTACGGGCATGGTTCAGAGCTGTTTTTAGGGGTGTCTTGGCATCAGCTGAGTTTGTGGAGAGCCCTAGGATTGAATTTGTGCAGCTGGATCACTTGGATGAAGAGATATCATGTGTTTTGCAAATTTCCAACTTTGAAGATTTTGTGAAAATGGCTTAATGAAACTTGCAATCCAAGGCATAATTCTGGTCCAAATGTGTTGCACTATGTTGGTATGATGTTTAGAAGTTGATTAGAGGTCATGAAATGGTTTGGCAAGTGAATTTGCAAAATTCCCTCTTTGGTGCACACTTGAAAATTATAGGATTTTTTCCAACTTTGAAAGGTCATATCTTGAGTTCTAGGATGAATCAAGACATGTTCTTGTACTTTTTGAAAATGGGAAGACATAATCTACAACTTTCATGTCCAAGAATTTTTCATTTGTAGCATTTTTGGTCATGAAAGAATAGGTTGAATATCTTTCCCAAAAGGGAAAGTTTCCATTACAAGTCATTTCCAAAAATAGCAAGTTTGCATTTGGCTCAAAATTCTTCAACTTTGTGAACTTCCAACAACTTATAAGATCAAATAAAGATCATAGAGACTCAAAATGATGATGATGACCCTTTGGTACCCTTGAGGGAGGCCTCAGATGCCCTGATTTTGACTTTACTTGCTCAAGAAGTTACCCAATGATCAGAAGACTTCCACAGTGAATTTCTTCATCAAATTTGGTACACATGATCCTTATAACATATTAAGACACTTAGAAACAAGAATGACCAAAAACTCTGGGATTAAGGCCTCTGAAACCAAAACCCTAATTTTAGGTCATCTGTGCAGGAAATCTTCAGTCTGCCTTTATGCCTTTGCCATGCTTTGTGATCCCTTGACTTTTATGAACTTTGGGGAGCGTATTATGATCATGGAACACGTATGGACCCTATTTGAAAGCTTCAAGACCATTGGGATTGCTCAGATCACTTCTTGGATTGCTCAAATCACAAACCCTAGATGTAGATGAAATGAACTATGCAGTGGGATATGATATGCTTATGCTAATGCAAAAATGAAAGATCACAAGCTATGGTGTGAGAAAAAGTGAGGGAAAATTTGGGGTGTTTACAGCTGCCCCTATTCAAGCATGAGTTGGTTGTGCAGGATGTAAGCGCCTGGCTTAAAAGACAAACAAGATAACTTGTGGTTGAATACTAAAAACAGTCCAAAATTTGCACTCGCTGGGGAGAAGAAGAAAAGGGATATAAATTGTAAAATATAGTATAGTATGAGTATCAAATGAAAGCGATGGAGGACGACCATCGAGCAGAGGACGACTGCTGGGGGTAAAACGGTAAGCAAAGCAATGACGGGGACGACCACCATGTTGGGAAATAAAGAAACCGCTACGGGGACGGCCATCGGGTAAAATTCTCTGGGGATTAAAGGGATGAGGGAAACACTGACAGGGACAGCCATCAGGTTGAATGGTAAAGTAAATAACGATGGGGACGGCCATCAGGTAAAAGCTGATGAAGGACGATCATCAGGAAAAGGAAAAGGGACCACGACGGGGACGACAATCGGGTTAAAGAATAAATGAAATATTTGATGAGGGACGCTCATCAAAGAGTGAAGGAAGATCACCTAGCAGGGGGCGGCCTGCTCTTTATCTCGACATAGGACGAATTCCGGATAGAGAAGATCAATGATGGGGACGGCCATCGGATAAGCATGATGAAGGACGATCATTAAGAGGTGAAGGACGATCACCTAGCAGGGGACGACCTGCTCTTTATCTCGACATAGGACGAATGCCGGATAGAGAAGATCAACGACGAGGACAGCCATCGAATAAGCATGATGAAGGACAATCATCAAGAGGTGAAGGACGATCACCTAGTAGGGTACGGCTGCTCTTGGGGATTATCTCGACATAGGACGAATGCCGGATAACAAGATCAACGATGGGGATGACCATCGGATAAATGATGAGGGACGGTCATCAAAAGGTGAAGGACGATCACCTAGCAGTCGACGTCTGCTAAAAAAAGATATCGTGACATAGGATGAATGTCGGATAGAAAGTTCCAAAAATGGGGATTCCACTGGGGAAAAGGGATGAGGGACGGTCATCCAAAGGTGAAGGACGATCACCTGGCAGGGGACGGCTGCCGAAAATTTCACGACATAGTACGAATTTCGGATATAAAAAGTTGTTTTGTTTCTGTGGGGATGTAAACACGGACGAGTGTTTACGCTTTAAAATAAAAGGTATAAGTGTTTGACAGCGTGTATAGACTAAAGATGCGGACAAGCATCCTTAGAACCATGATACAGACGAGTATCGGTAGAAACAAACGCTGACACGTGTTTGAAGGATGATGATACGAACGAGTATCAATTGGCTGAGCGAAGAACGCTGACGAGTGTTGAATCTGCTGAGGGGTGATATATACAAGATACAGACGAGTATAGAGTATTTCTGTATAAGTAAGTACAAGTATGATCTGTTAGGGAAATATGCGCAAGACACGGACGAGAGTCAAAAAAATGAGCAAGGGACACAAACGAGTGTTTTGACTTGCTGGGGAAGTATGACACGGGCGAGTGTCAACAAAGAATATGTACAAGTATGAACAAGTGTCTGTATTGAGAATGTAGAAGGTATTATGGCGACTTTACTAGGGAAAGATGGCATGGATGGGTGTCGAAAAGAGCATGTATAAATATGAACAGGCATATGTATCGAGAATGCAGAAGGTATTCTGGCTTTGTCTGTGGGGGATAAGTTTTATATATTGCTGGTGAAGTGATATTGATATTTGTATGTGACTGGCTCGAACCCGGCTTATGATCATGCAAATGTTTGATTTTTGCCGTAATGCTCCGTATTAGACAGAATGCTACACTTAGTTTGGGGAAAAATGATGTGAATGCTATGATTATGCAAATGAGAAACCCGATCCGAGATCTGGATCCTGCGGGGATAAAGATCTCTGGTTTATCCATCCGGAGGGAGAACTCCGCTGGAGATGAAGAAGTTTCAGCCACTCCACTGGGGAAGTATTTCATGTATTGCTCTACTGGGGAGAGAATGGCAACTCTGTGGGGAAGCAAATCCACCGACTCTGCTGAGGATGAGAGAATCCTGGCAACTCTGATACGGAATAGAAAGTTCCTGACCACTTTGCTGGGGAAAGAGCCGTCAGGCATTACTCGGGAGATCCCGCTTAGGGAGGAGATAACTTCTGGGAAGTAATCTGTTGGGGATTGATGAATTCCTCAAGGGATCCTCGAGGAAATACTTCTTGCCAAGGAGTCCTACTGATGATGTGATTGTTGGCTTGGCTGGGGAACAATACTTGATATGCCCCATTGTAAACACCCCAAATTTTCCCTCTATTTTTCTCACACAATGGCTTGTGATCTTTCATTTTTGCATTAGCTTAAGCATACCATCTCATATTGCATATTTGTTTCACTACATAGTTTCATTTCATCTGCATCTAGGGTTTGTGATCTGAGCAATCCCAAGAATCAATCTGAGCCATCCCAATGGTCTTGAAGCTTTCTAAGAGGGTCCATGTGTGTTCTATGATCATAGTGTACTCCCCAAAGTTCATAAAGTCAAGAGATCACAAAGATTGGCAAAGGCACAGAGGCAAAGCTAGGGTTTTCCTACACAAATGAACAAAATTAGGGTTTTGGTTTCAGAGGCCTTAATCCCAATTTTTTTGGTCATTCTTGTTTCTAATGGTCTTAATATGTTATAAGGATCATGTGTACCAAGTTTGATGAAGAAATTCATTGTGGAAGTCATCTGATCATTAGGTAACTTCTTGAGCAAGTAAAGTCAAAATCAGGGCATCTGAGGCCCCCAACAAGAGTACCAAAGGGTCATCATCACCATTTTGAGTCTCTATGATCTTTATTTGATCTTATAAGTGGTTGTAAGTTCACAAAGTTGAAGAATTTTGAGCCAAATGCAAACTTGCTATTTTTGGAAATGACTTGTAATGGAAACTTTCCATTTTGGGAAAGATTTTCAACCTATTCTTTCATGACCAAAAAAGCTTCAAATGAAATATTCTTGGACATGAAAGTTGTAGATTAGATCTTTCCCTTTTCAAAAAGTACTAGAAAATGTCTTGATTCATCATAGAACTCAAGATATGGCCTTCCAAAGTTGGCAAAAATCCTATAATTTTCAAGTTCATGCCAAAGAGGATTTTTTTGCAAATTCAAGTTCCAAGCCATTTCATGACCTCTAATTGATTGCTAGACATCATACAAACATAATGTAACACATTTTGATCAAGATTGCACCAATAATCACAAGTTTTCATGTCTTGTTTCTCAAGAAAGTTCAAAGAGAGAAAATTGCAAAATGCTATGAAACTCTTCATCCACTTGTGCCAGCTCATGAAATCTGATTCTATGGTTCTCCTTGATGCAAGCTGAGGCCAGACACCCCAAAAAGCCAGCTCTGCCATGGCCCATACCTCCAAGTATACAATTTTGACTTTTTTGCAAAACCTCCCATACCAATCAAGCTGAGCCACAACAACTCTTCTGACCAATCAAGACTTCACATACATGCCTCATGAACCTCATTTCATATCTTCTTGGAGCCTGAAACACAACACAAGTCAGATTGCACAAAATCCACCAAACTCTTCATCTCTTCGATTCTCTCAATACAAACCACAAACCTTAAAACTCTTTGCACCATTCAATCATACACATCTTCAGGATCACAAAGCAACCCTCACAATGACCTAAAAGCCTCTGAATCAAAAACACGATTTATCACCTCTCAAAAATGAAACTCACAAAGGAGGCCATTCAAACATTTTCTAAGCTCCTCATCATCATCAGGGAGCTCATTGGGGTTGGTTTGAACAAAGAAAGAGGCCAGAAAGCTCAGATTGTGAAAGCTTCATCTCAGGTAACCATGAAGAACATTTTTTTCCAGAACTCTCATTTTAAGTTCTTAAATGATTCTACATGATGCACTGGTCATCCTGATATGTTTACTTTTGAAAATGGTTAAGAATCAAGCATGTATTGAACTTCTAAAAGTTTTGAATATTTTTCCGTTTTTCTTCGATTCATGATTTTGGTGAAACATAAAAGTTATTTGATGCTGGATTCATGCTTAAGGATGTTAGAGGATCATTTCTGGAGCTTTAGAGGGGTTGGGTTAGCCTAGGGAAGAAGTTAGGTTGAGTGGGCTGCTGGAGAAGATGATTGGAGCTAGCTCCGGTCACCTGAAAGTGCTTAGGGTTCTTAATTAGGGTTTAGGGATCAGTTTGAATATGGGCCGTAGGATGTGAGTTTCGCGCGTGGATGAAGGGCTCAGATGCCTCACTTAAAACCCTAATCTTTAATTAATTTAATTAATTAGGTTTTAATTAGAAATTAGCCAGCTTGAATCCTGACCATAGGATTACGCGCTAGTCAACTCCCTCCCTTTTTCATTTGAATCTCAACCACTGGATGCATTTACTTTCCATTTAATTGCTTTTTTATTTCATTTTTCTTTATTTCTTTTGTACATTTTATTAAAAATAGTTAAAAACATCAAAAAAATCTCATATTTCGCATTTCTAATCCAAATATTTTTCTCAACCCAAAAATGATTTTTATTTTATTTTTTGCATTAAAAAAGTATTTTTAAAATATTTGAATGTTATTTTTAATTAATTAATGGATTTTAATTAATTAAAAATACATTTAGGTTTCTAAAAATCACCAAAAAAGTCATGAACCATTCCAATACATTTAGAAACATTTTCAAACTCATCATACAAATTTCTTTTTAGGTTTGATCATAATTTCACAATTTTCTTTGAATTAGGGTTCTTAAAAATTACATTTTCTAACCCTAATTTGAAAATTCATTTCTGCCTAACCATGATGAGTTTGAACTTGATTCTTTTTTCATTGTTTCACATATTGCATGTCATTTCTAGGTTATTTTTCTCATTAATTTATCTTGCATTTTCAATTTGATTTGCATTTTCCTTGAGAATCACCCAAAAAAACCTAGCAAAATTAGGAAATTCATAAATTTCAATAGGATTAGCTTCTGACCTTCTCCTTTGGGGTTTGACCTTGTATGGGTTTAAGGTTTGTTTGAGCTTGATTTCCATTTTTTATCATGATGTATGCTTCTGTTTTGGTCATTTGCATCTCATACATTCATAAAACCCTAATTTCTCATGTTCATTTGCATTAATCTTTGCATATCATCATCATGTGAACTTGCCATGACATTTCAAGCCTTTGTATGTCATCTTAGTCATCTTAGGACATAATTGAACATTGTTTGATCATTTCTTCATTCATTTGCTATGTCTTGCATTCATTACATTTCATAAACATCCATGTGTTTCCAAACTTCTAAACATGCTTTCATGGCATCTCATCTTTGTATGAACATTCATATGCATCTTGTATGACTTTGCATCATCTCATATGCCATTTGCATTGCATAATCACTTCTGACTTTGGTCTTTGCATCTCATTTAAATTCATTTCTTTATGCTTTATGTCTTATGCATTCATACTAACATTTCAGGTACCTTTGGTAAGTTATTTGGGAAATGGATTTGCCTTCACTTCCCACTTCTTCTTATCTCATTCATATGCATATTTACATGTCTTTGAAGTGAATCGAATTCACTTATGTTCCACCCTTCCTACTTTATTTCTTTCAAGTTACTTATCTTCTTCAGGAAGTAAGTAACTTGTTCTTCTTTCTCCTTCTCTTTTCATCTGCTTCTTCCATTGGTGGCCTTGAAGATCTTTTCTCTTAAGCCTCATAAACCATAGGATATCCAAGCATGATAACGTTTAGGGTTGTATATATTCCCCCTTAGAATTTTACCTTTGAGTCTCCTTGAGTCTCTCTTCTCATCTCAATAATCAGAGACTAAACTCTTAAAGTTTTAGGACTTTGGAATTAGGGTTATGCCTGCATCCTTCTCTTAGGATGGAGTGTATAAATTTAATCCTAAGTGTTAAACCTTTAATTTTTTTACACCTCTTAATCAAAACACATTAATAATCACTAAGACTTTATCTTGTAACTTGGGCCTTACATTAGGGTTCTATCTCTTCCTTATGGTAAAGAGGGACAAACCCTAGTGTTTAATGGACAAGTCCCTCTCAAGTTGTCTTACAAACCATAAAATCCACTTCTTAATCTCATCCTTTAATTAAAATCCATTTAATAAAGGTTTGTTATATAATGAATTTAATCCCTAACCATGGATCAAGTTGAGGTATCTTCCTCAGCTTAAGTGTTCTCATCTATCATCCTTCTATTAGGATGGTGTAATGAGTTCACTAATCTGTGATTAGAGATTAAAATCATTACTTAACACTAAACAAAAACCCAAAAAAAAACATCTAAATAATTACAAGTAGGTTAATGATCTTAATCCTACATCATCATGGTAATTAAGTTGAGATGCTTATCTCGTACTTAAGCAGGCTCATTATCCCTAATCAGGGAGGATATAATGAGTTTACAACCTTTGATTTAGGCTTAAGCTCATTAACTTATACAAAACACCAAAAACAATAACAAAACTGAAAACACAAAAACAAACAATAATCGTCTCCTCCCGGATTCTTTTGTCATCTCACTCATTCACAAACGAGAACTCACTTCTTCCGTCTAATGCAAGACAGTTAACACTCGGGCCAAATCAGTCATACACTTGAGCATAGACAAGCAAGCAGTTCATAGTCAAAATTTTCCAGTATCTTTGAGTCAAACTACGGTGTTCTGACTTCCGCATTGCACGAGAGGTTACATAGGCATAACTTAACAGTTATCGAACAAAAGTCTCTTTGTCATCCCCCTCTTTCAGCATTCTTTCTAAGCCTCAGTTCCTGAGCAATTCCCCTTTTTGCATTGACACCTGTACATTCTTTCCTTAGCTTTTGCACAAAGATAGCACATACACCTACCCCTTTTAAAAAACAATCTTGTAAGCATGGATCCCGTCGAGTACGACGGACAATCTGGGTGCTAATACCTTCCCAGGTTGTAACCAACCCCCTTTCTCAGTTTCTCTGGTTCGCAACCGTCTTATCCATCTTTTTCCAGGTTTATGCATCATTACCTTTCCTTCGGGATAAAAATTCCTAGCTGGCGACTCTATTCAATTCACCTTTCACTTTCTCTTTTCGCCGACGGTTCTCATTTGCACCGGGATGAAAATCCGGGGAGCGACAACTTGGCGACTCTGCTGGGGACCCTATCTTGCAACCAGGGCTTCTGGTTCTTTTTGTGGATTTATCCTAACGCTTGTTTGATTTTTGTTTATGGGGGTGTTATTGTGCTACTAGTGCTTTTTGTTTATTTCTTTATTTATTGCTTTATGTACAACTTTATTTATTTCTTTCATTTATTGTTTTTATTGCATTCCATATTACTGTCATCATATCGTTGTGCTGGATCTGTTGTTTACCTTGGTGGGAGGTGTAAACACCCCAAATTTGCCCTCACCTATTCACACCATGGTTTGTGATCATCTCATATGCATGAACACAATCATACCATCTCATATCACATTTTTGATCCACTGCATTGTTTCTAAGTCATCTGCATCTAGGGCTTGTGATTTAAGCAATCCAAAAGCTTCTTGAGCCACTCCAAAGGTCATCAATCACTTCAAAGGGATCCATGTATGTTCATATATCATATTACATCCTCCCAAAGTCAAAAATGCCAAAGAATCACAAGAACTGGGATTGGTATGGAAGCAGAGCCAAGTTTGACTGCACAGATGACCTAAAATTAGGGTTTTGGTCTCAGAGGCCATAACTTTAAATTTTTTGGTCATTCTTGTTTCTATTGGTCTCTATATGGTATAGGGAGTATTCATATCATTTTTCATGAAGAAATTCCATGGGGAAGTCATATGATCAAGAGTTGACTTTCTGGACAAGTCAGTGTAAAATAAGGGCATCTGAGACTCCCAATGACCCAACCAAGGGGTGATCTTTATCATTTTGAGTGTATATGATCTTTATTTGATCATGGAAGAAGTTGGAAGTTCACAAAATTCAAGAATTTGAAGTTTTTGCAAAGTTGACTTTTTTGGGCATGGTTGACTTTTAAAGAAATGTCATTTTATGCAACTTTTTCAACCCTTACTTTTTGATCCAAGAAAGCTTCAAATGAAAAAACTTTGGTCATGAAAGTTGTAGATTAGATCTTTCCCTTTTCAAAAAGTACAAGAACATGACCTAATTCATTTTGGATCAAAAGTTATGGTGTGTCAAAGTTGGCAAAAATCACTAAATTTCAAGTTATGCACAAAATGGAAAACTTGCAAAATCATGTACCAAAGGCATTTGTGACTTCTAATTGTTGTCTAACCATTACACAAACATCACATGTGACCTAAAAATCAGAATGGACCAAGAGTTTCTCATGTTTCATGGTTTGTAAGGCAAGATATTTTCATAGAAAGCAAAAGTGAGCAATTTGCAAAAACCATCATCACACCTCATCCACTTGCTGCCTTGGATACTGAATCACACTAGCCTTTCCCTAACACCATGCTGCGCCAGACAAGCCCTTTGTACTTGGCTAGAAGCTGCCCATGCCCTCTCTTACAAGAAGTTGACATTTTGGCAAAAGCTAGCACACCTATCACAAAAGCACAGGTCACATCCTCTGACCAATTGCATTTGTTTATACAAAGAAATGGCAAGCCAAACAACATAACACAAGAGCCTGAAACCAGCAAGAACATCACTCTCTCATTTTTCACCCTTGAAGCAAAAGCATTCGAAACTCAGCATACAAGCCACAAACACTAAAACAAACTTCACAGACTTTCTCAACTCATCATCCTGAGCACAAAGAACCCCTCACCATTGCCTGAAACAGCCTGAATCCAAAACACGATTCCCACCTGAGCTTGAACAGAACTTGTTCAAACTCTCAAACCAGCCAACATAAACTCCTTCTAAGCATTCAGACATCATCAAGGGACCAAGAGGAGTGGATTGCATCAAGAGAAGAGGCCTGAAAGTTGCAAAACCGAAAGCTTCAAAACTCAGGTAGCTCAAGAACTTTTTTTCCAGAAATGATTTTTAAAGTTCTTAAGTTGTTCTTCATGATTCACTGATTGCTCTGATGTCTTTAGTTTTGAAAATGGTGAAGAAATAAGAGTTTAATCGTGTTCTGAAACTTCCTGACCTAAGATTTGTTTTGTTTCGATTCATGTGATTAAGGAAAGATAAATGAGTTTTAGCTTAGGGTTTTGATTCAGTGAAGTGTGGGAAGGATTTCTGTTTGTTTAGATTTCATTTTAGTTGCGTTTTGAGGATTTTAGGAATTTTCAGGTGGGGTTCCCACCGGAGAAGACGACCGGAGGTCTTCTCCGGCCACCTGAAAATGATTAGGGTTTAATCCCTGTAATTAGTGCAGTTTGAATGATGAGCGTCGGATCCCTTGACTTTGTTGACTTGGCGCGCGATTGAATGGCCCAGATGCACTCATTAAACCCTAATATCAATTAATTAATTCATAAACCTAATTAATTTCAGTTTGAATTTGGACCACTGGATTGCGCACGTGGTCAACCCCTTTCCTCCCAGACTCCATCCTGGCCCTCCATTCTGTTTACTTTTTGTTTTCTTTATTTTTAATTCATTTGTTTTCCATTTAATTTGTCCATTTTATAAAAAATAGTAAAAACCATTTAAAAATTACGAAATTTTTTGTCAAGAGTTTCATTAATTTTTAAAACACAAAAATATTTTTATTTTCATTTTTTTGCATTTAAAAAGTATTTTTAAATATTTAAAAGTTTCTTTTTAATTAATTAATGAGAATTAATTAATTAAAAATACTTTTAGGTATTTAAAAATCACCAAAAAATTCATGAAACATTTATAAACATTTAGAAACATTGTCCAACCCTCAAACCAAATTTCTTTTTTGATCTTGATGCATTTTGAGAATTTTTCATGGAATTAAAATCATTTTTGTGCATTATTTTGATCCAAACTTTAAAAAATCATTTCTGCCTAACCCTAAAGAGTTGGACCTTGATTCTTTTTGCATTGCATTGTGTTTAGCATGTAGTCTTTGATATTAAATGGCCATGATTTGATCTTACATTTTCCATTTGTTTGACATTTTTCTTGTTAAGGAACCCTAAAACCCTAGAAAACTTAGAAAAATCATATCTTGAATTAGGTTAAGAGTTGAGACTTCTCCTTTGGGCAGTGAGTTAGTATAGGTTTAGGGATCCTTTGAGTGCATTTTCAATTTTTTGTAATGTTGTTTGCTTCTGATTTTGGTTTTTGTTTGTTGTATTGTTCATAAACCCTAATTTGGGCTTCCATATGCATCCACCTTGCATTTACTTGCATAACATGACTTGCCATGACATTCCATGCCTCCATTTGATTCATTGAACATCTTAAGACATATTGAAAGCATGTTTGATCATTGCATCTTGCATTTGTCATGTTGTATGCCATATGCATTTCATAACTTTTCATGTATGTTCATGTGTCTTCACTTGCTTCATTTGCATCCTTGAACTTGTATGAACATCCCCATGTGTTGTTTCCTGTTTGCATCATCTCATAGCATCATTAACATCATGTTTATGCTCCTGGTTTTGGTTTCCCTCATTGCATTCCATCTCATTTGTATTTCATTTCATTTCTTATGCTAACATTTCAGGTGGTAAGTTGTTTGAGAAGTGAATTTGCCTTCACTTCTCATAATCTCTCTTCATCTCTTTCATACTTCCTTTGCTGCATTTTTGTATGTGTATTGGATTGAGCTTGCTCATTCTTGTTCATCTTACTTTCTTTCTTCAAGCAACTTGTCTTCTTAAGTGAAGCAAGTTGTTTTGTTTCTCTTTGCTTCTTCCTCCTTTCATCTGCTTCTCTCCTTGGTGGTTCCTTGAAGACTTCTCTTGTGAACCTCACAAACCTTAGAAACAACCAAGCATGACAATGATTAGGGTTTTGATTAGTCTCCCCTCTTAGTTTTACCCTTGTGTCTCTTTGAGTCTTCTCTTCTCACCTCATAATCAGGGACTAAACCCTAAAGGCTTTAAGGCTTTGTGATTAAGCTTATGCCTGCATCCTTCTATTAGGATGGAGTGTATAACTTTAATCCTAAGTGTTAAACCCTTAATGTGTTTAAATCTCTTAATCAATCCACTTAATAATCATCAAGACATCACACTTATAACTTGGGCCTTGCATCAGGGTTCTAATTCTTCCTTAATTGGTTAAGAAGGACTAACCCTAGTGTTAATGGACAAGTCCCCCTCAAGTTGTCTTACAAATCATAAAACTCACTTCTTCATCATACCATTAAATAAAATCCACTTAACTAAAGGCTTGTTTTGTCATGAGTTTAATCCCTAATCATGGATTAAGTTGAGGAGCTTTCCTCAACTTAAACATTCTCATCTATTATCCTTCTATTGGGATGGTGTAATGAGTCTGTTTAATCCTTGATTATGGCTTAACCTCATTACTTAACACTAAACAAAAACACCAAAAACATCTAAATAATCATAAGCAGGTTAATGATCTTAATCCTACATCAGGGTGATTAAGTGTGAGATGCTGACTTCACACTTAAGATATTCTCATTACCCCTAATAAGAGGAAAGATGTGATGAGTTTACTAAATCCATTGGTTTAGGCTTAAGCTCATTAACTTATGACAAATTCTCAAAAGCAATAAAAGACTGAAAACTCAAAAACAAACAATAACCGTCTCCTCCGGGATTCTTTTCTCATCACCTTCACTCATAAACGAGAACTCGCTTCTTCCGTCTAATGCAAGACAGTTAGCACCTGAGCCAGACAGGTCATACACTTGAGCATAGGCAAGTAAGCAGTTCACAAGTCAATTTATCTTTCAGTCTCTTTGGGTCGAACTACGGTGTTCTGACTTCCTCATTGCACGAGAGGATACGTAGGCATAACTTAACTGTTATCGAACAAAAGTCTCTGTATATTCCCCCTCTTTCCAGCTTTATTCTTTAAGCCTCATTATCATGAGCATTTCATTCTTGTTCTCTCACTGACACTATACATATCACACTTTCACTTTCTTTTACACTGACACCTGTACATCCTTTTCCAGCTCTTTATATACAAATTGCACTGACACTACCCCTTTAAAACACAAATCTTTTAAGCGTGGATCCCGTCGAGTACGGCGGACAATTTGGGTGCTAATACCTTCCCAGGTTGTAACCAACCCCCTTTCTCAGTCTCTCTGGTTCGCGACCGTCTTATCCATATCTTTCCAGGTCTATGCAGCATTACCTTTCCTCCGGGATAAAAATGCCTAGCTGGTGACTCTATTCATTTCTAGTGAGTCCACTGCTGTGTGTTCTCACTGTCCCTTTCGCCGACCGTTCGCGTCTGTACCCTTATCTGGGCCATTTCCCATTTATCGGGAGCGACAGCTTGGCGACTCTGCTGGGGAGATCAACTTTACTGTAACCAGGGCTTCTGGTTCTTTTTGTGGGTTCCTCCTAGCGCTTGATTGATTTGTGTTTACTGGGGTGTTATGTGCTATCTGTGTTTGTATATTTGTTTACTGCTTTATGTACAGTTTTGTTTATTGTTTTCTTTATAGCTTTACATATATCATACTGTCATACTGTGCTGGCTGGATCTGTTTTGTTGCTTTGGTGGGTGGGTGTTCTATTGAGAGTTGAGGTCCTATACCTGGGACCTGAGTGACACCTAGGCTAGAGTGGTTCATGTTCTTTCCCATTCCATTTCGGTCTGGTGCGGGAATATGAATCACGGTTTAGATATGGGTTTCTTCTTGAGAACTCTGTGCTACAGATTTCCTGTAGTGCTAGGGCTATCTGGGAAGCCTGCTAAGTCTAGATGACCTTTAGTATTGACCTTCAGAAACTGAGGTGAATTAGAGGAGGATCTTTTATGGTTATTGTAAACACTGTACCTCCGGGTTAGAAGTGTTTACACTTCTCATAACAGATCCAAGTCTGAGGATCTTTGTTTTAGAACACCACCTGTGAGGGGGTTGGGCTGTTTACAGGTTTGCAGGTACCTTTGACCTCAGCATACCCTGTTACTTTGTTTTGATTAAGAGTACTCCATGTTGGAACAGTTCTTGTGATTTTAACCCTGGACATGTGACTCTTTATTTGAGTCCCCCGCCTTGGTTACTGGACTTATGAACCTCCATCTGGATTTCTTGAACATACATGGACCTATATCAGAGCATTTAATCAGATCCAGCTCAGTCACAAACCCTTGCATCTCATTTGCATACATCATCATTGCATCATTTTAACATGTGTTTATTTGTTTTTCAGGGTATCCATACTATATTTTGGCTTGGTTTTGACCCCTTCTTCAGCATAGACCTATCTTCATCAGTGTCTACTTCAGCTATCAGCTACCTGTTTCAGTCACTTGCATTACCAGTCTCAGCCTGTCAGTGGCCCATCTTCAGTGTTATTCTCAGTCATCATCATCAGCACCTGTTCTTCAGCAACATGGCACCTAAGAAAAGTAACATTTCCTATCACTTCTTTGAGCCTGAGCTAGCCAGCATCAGGAGGATTCAGACCCTGATTACTCCAGACCATATACCACTTTTTAGAGAACATTATGGAGGAATTCTTGACATGGTTATGGATTTGGACCCTTCACAGAGGAGCCTGATACACACTTGCCTGCAGTTCTATGATCCCCCTCTGAGGTGCTTCACATTTCAGAATTTCCAGTTGGGACCTTTGTTGGAGGAGTATTCATCATTGGTTGGTGTACCCACCAGGGGTGGAATCCCTTTCAACCCTGAGATGGCTTTCCCAAGTAATGAGGAGATAGCCAAAGCATTACATCTGGAACCAGTTTTGATTGGGCAGAATTGGACATCTAAAGTTGGAATCTCTGGTTTTCATCTGGATTTCTTGACCTCTCAGGCTAGTTTGAAGGCCTCCCTAGGGGAGTGGAAGGCAGTCTGTGCTCTGTTGGCCCTTAGCATATATGGGATCATGCTTTTTGCAGATGAGCCTAGGTTCGTTAGCAAGAATGCAGTCCACCTTTTCATCCTGAGAAACCCAGTGCCCACCTTACTGGGAGATCTTTACTACTCAGTTCATCAAAGGAATGAAAAGCAAAGGGGAAGATTAGTAAGATGCTGTGCTCCTCTGTTCCATACTTGGCTGCTCAAGCATTTGCCAAAGACTGATGCATTCTTAAACCCTCACCAGCAGAAGAACTGGGCAAGGAGGCTTGTTGCTCTAACCTCAGATGACATCAGGTGGTGCACTCAGAGCACCAAGGGCAGAGACATCATTACAAGTTGTGGGCAGTTTCCCAATGTACCTCTGATTGGAGTAAAGGGTTGCATCAACTACAACCCCCTGTTATTCAGAAGACAACTGGGTTATGCATTGGTCCATCCCCCTAGGGCACAAGATCTGACTGAGACCCTGTATGTTGAAATCAAGCCTAATCTGGCTATTGTCAGGCAAGCATCCTGGGCCTGGGACAATGTGCAGACTAAAGGGGTTACCATTCTTGGAAGATGCAATAATGTAGCCTCAGCCCAATACTATGAGTGGTCTCATGCCAGGGCTCAAATTTCTGGAATGCCCTTCACTATTGAAGATGCACCTGGACCTTCCGCAGCACCACCTCCAGCAACTGTCAGCTTAGAGGAGTTTGAGAAATTAAAAGAGAGAAATGAGAAGCTGACTCAGGCTCAACAGAAAACCCTCTGGGAGAGGAGTGATGGTAGGTTGGACATTGAGAAGCTAGAAAAGCTAAAGGTGGAGCATCTGGCCAGAATTGAGAAGTCAGAGGATTACATTAAGAAGTCTAGGGCTGGAGAGCAGATTCTGAAAAATGCCTGCAAGGAAGCTCATTTCCAGAAGGCTAGGACTGATTTGTATCTGAAGGAGAGTCAGGCTAGGTGGGTCAGGATCACCGAAGCCCGTACTCAGGAGGATAAAAGGACTCAGGATAAGGTTGAGCAACTGGAAGCTAGTGCAAAAGAACAACAGGAAGCCCTGGCAGCAGCCCAGAGGGAAATCTCAGAATTGAAGATCAGAGCTGGTGTAAAGAGGTCAAAGGACCAGAGTCAGCACAAGAAGTTAACAGCAGCTATTGCTACAAGGAATCTCCTTATCAGGAACCTTACAGAGCGTCCAGCTGATCCTGTGACTGAAGCACTTCTCAAGGAAGTTCATGAGGATGAGTTTGGTCTTGGTGTCTGACTTTTTGTTTGTTGTTGCTTTCATTTTTATGTACTTTTCTTTATGTTGTATTTTTGACCCCTCAGAGGGCATGTACTGTAAAAAGAAACAAACTATGTATCATTTACCTTTCTGTAATATATGTGTTGGTTTGTTTCATCTAAGATTTCTTCAAGCAACATCACAAGCATCTTCTTCAGGGGACTGGAAAGGTCAAAACCAAGTACCAAGCCGGATACCTTGAGAACAAATAGACACACTGCATTGCATACTAACCTTTTGCTTTGTTTTGTAGGTTTTGTTTTGTTGTTACTAACTCTGTTGTAAACTCAGGAACTATTGCTCGACGTCGTGTGTTTCCACTCAACCGTCCACACAGATATCCCACCCGCAACAACCTTCCGGGCATACAGATGGACCAAATGCAGCAGGACCTTACAGAGGTCAGGAATCAAATGACCAACGAGAGGTTGGAAATGAGGAATCAGATGACACAGTTTATGGAGGTGATGAACAATATGGCTCAAAGCCAGGAGAGGTTAAGAGAACTGGTAGAAGGGAGGAACCAGGAAGACCATCAGCCAGGGACTGCTGGGACAAGCAACAATGAGAGAGTTCAACCTCATGTCAATCCCCCAGTCTTTGGGCCCCACCTACATCCAGAGGTCAATATCCCTGCTGATGTGCCAGGGACTGCTACAGCAGGTAGAGTACTGCAAGAAGACCCCCAGGAAGATCAGTTCACAGTGATGGGAGCTGGGGAGGAGGCTTATGACAGAAGGCTGGATGAGATAGCTGAGAAACTAAGATCCTTAGAGTCTCAAAACTCTTTGGGTTTTGATGTTATGGACATGGGCTTGGTAGACGGGGTTAGGATTCCCCACAAATTTAAACCACCATGCTTCGAGAAGTATAACGGGACTTCCTGTCCCCGGACCCATTTACAATCCTTTCTGGGAAGGCTGAAGGCCTATACCATGGACGAAAAGCTATGGATGTTTTATTTTGAGGATAGCTTAACTGGAGCATCAAGGGAATGGTACTCCCACTTGACAAGAGCAACCATCAGGTGTTGGAAGGATTTGGCAGAAGCCTTCATTAGACAATACCAGTATAATTTGGATATGGCACCCAACAGGACCCTCCTAATGGGAATGTCACAGTCATCTAGGGAAAGCTTCCGAGAGTACGCTCAAAGGTGGAGACAGCTTGCTGCTGCTGTCCAACCACCTATGTCAGAGAGGGAGATGGCTGATATGTTTATGAACATCCTCCAGGGGACTTACATTGATAGGTTAGCTGCCTTCTCGTCTACCAGCTTTGCAGATGTGGTCATAGCCGGAGAGAGAATTGAAAGCCTATTGAAGATGGGTAAGGGGCAGACCCCAATATGTTCATAGGTCTGTGGCAGCAGTCACCATTCCCGCTCCAGCTCATCCACAACCAGCTTATCAACCACCGCAACAAAATTATTAGCAACAACCTCAGTACCAGCAACAAACTCAGTATCCTCCAAGAAATTACAACAACAACAACACCAACAACAATAGTCAGCAGAGACCATTCCAACAGAGGCCCTCTCAGGCCAATAGGGTGATAGATCCGATCCCTATGCCCTATGCCACATTACTACCACAACTCTTGAAACTCAACCTAGTTGAGTTAAGGATATTGGCCCCTCCAGATCCTAACAATCTGCCCAGAAATTACGACGCCAGCGCCAGATGTGCTTTTCACTCAAATGCACCTGGTCATAGTACGGAAAAGTGCAGAGCTTTGCACATGAAAGTGCAGGATCTAGTGGATTCCAAGGCTTTAAACTTTGCACCACCACCAAATGTCAACAAGAACCCTATGCCACACCATGGTGGTCCCCGAATCAATGCTATTGAAGAAGACAAGCCGTCTTACTTGATAACCAGTGTGGGTCAGATTCGGACACCCTTTGTGGAGATTAAAGCTCAACTCTTGGAGTGTCAAATATTCCCAGGATGTGAGCTAGGGTGTGCTTACTGCAACATTTCAGTGAATGGTTGTGATAACTTGAGGGATGGCATAGATGGTCTCATTCAGAGTGGCTTGCTTCAGATTACAACATCAATTCCTACCAATCCAGCAATCTCCTTAACAACAGCTCCAGAGCCTCCTACAACTGCAACAACCATTGTTCCAGATAACTCTTCAGCTTCATCAACAAATGTTTCATCTGTCACTTCAACTGACCAAATATCAACGAACATTCCTTCTACAACTTCAGCACCACTTCATTTTGAATCTCCTACAACAACAACGCCCATCCTTCCAACGATGTCTCCTACAACATCAGCAACAAACAATGCCAGTGTCTCAACAGTTACGATTTATTATGATCCTGCCAATGATTCCGCCTACAACTCACAAAGTGCTACTCCTATCAGAGCACCAGTCACAATATATTATGATCCACAGACTATCACAGTCCCTTCTGCAGCTGCCATCAGTCCAGTCACTGTCACAGTGCCTGGGCCAGTACCTTATGAAAGCAGTAATGCCATCCCTTGGCATTACGGCTCTGATTTATACTGCGAAGGACAAAAGATCACTTTTGAATCATCAACTTCTGCACCACAAATAGACAATGTGGGAGGAGGCGGAGGCTTCACTCGAAGCGGACGTCTCTTTGCCCCGCTAATTCAAAGACCCACTGCTGAAGCAGAAGCTGCTGCTAAGGCAAAAGGGAAGAGCATGGTGCAAGAAGAGCAGATTGTTAGAGAAACTTTGAAAACACCTTTCGATCAGGAAGTTGATGAGTTCATGAGAATCATCAAGAAAAGTGATTACAAAATAGTGGACCAGCTTCACCAGACGCCTTCCAAGATCTCCATTCTATCATTGCTTATGTGCTCCGAGGCTCATCGGAAAGCACTACTGAAAGTCTTGCACGCAGCTTATGTGCCAGAAGAGATCACGGTCAATCAGTTGGAAGCTGTGGTTGGAAATGTTAATGCTAGTAATGGACTAGGGTTCACCAACACTGATTTGACTTCGGAAGGCCGTAATCATAACAAGGCCTTGCACATTACCATGGAATGTAAAGGTGCAGTTCTTTCCCATGTGCTGGTAGACACAGGATCATCCCTCAACGTCTTACCTAAAAAGGCCCTTGTGAAGCTGGAATATGAAGGATTGGCATTGCGACCCAGTAACTTGGTAGTAAGAGCTTTTGACGGCTCTAAGAGATCAGTTCTGGGAGAAATTGAGTTGCCTGTAACAATTGGCCCACAAACTTTCAAAACGACCTTCTATGTGATGGACATTCAGCCTGCCTACAGCTGTTTGTTGGGTAGACCATGGATTCATGTCGCTGGCGCAGTAACGTCTACCCTTCACCAGAAGTTAAAATTCGAGTGGGAGGGCCAAGTTGTTACTATTTGTGGAGAAGAGGATATTTTTGTTAGCCATCTGGCTACTTACAAATATATTGAGATGGATGGGGAGATCCACGAAACGATGAGTCAAGGGTTTGAGGCCCTGAATGTTAATGAAACCTCTGCTGTACTTGGGACCTCTATGACATCCTACCAACAGGCCCGGAAGGTGGTGGAAGAAGGAAACGCTCAAGGCTGGGGCAAACTGTTGCCTGTGGAGAAGAAAGAAGATAGATTTGGGTTGGGTTACAAACCAACTCAACAAGATCAAGCAGAGGCTGCTTAGAAGCCCAACTTTGTTAGGGGGGGGATGCTTACCCCGATGCTGTCAACAACTTGGAAGATGAGTCGAAAGATGAACGCAACCTGGAAAGCTGGATTCGTCCAAAGATCCCGGGGAGCCGTATCTCAAACTGGTCTTCCTAGGAAATTATAAGGGTTACTCCTGCAGAGTAATTATTATTTCCTGTATATTTTAAGCATGCATCAAGTCTTGCATCTTGCCCAAGATGACAAGATTCATTTTGTAATCGGGCCATCTTTAATTTTTGTGCAACAAGATTAATCAATGAAATATCAGACATCTTTTGCAAACAAGCCTTTTTTCTATTCCGCTCACTGTTTTTCTATTTTTCTTTTTGTACAAAAAAATAAATGGCAATGTTTTCAAAATGACAACTTTATTTCACTTTTCTAAACAATATTAAAATCAATCACTAAAATGAACAAACTGAACCCTTGCAGAGAGTGCCTTCCAGACCGCACTGACAACAGCACGGCTATGACTTCGTATGACTTTGACAATCCGATCAATCAAGCTGATGAAGGGGTTGAAGAAGATTACGAGCTTCCTGAAGAGCTAGCCAGATTGTTGAGACAAGAGGAGAAGGTTATCACTCCTCATCAGGAGGAGGTCGAAACGATTAATCTTGGTACAGATGAAGATGTGAAAGAAGTTAAAATCGGGGCCGGTTTACAAGACTCAGTGAAGAAACAGCTGATTGACCTACTTCAAGAGTATGTGGATGTGTTTGCTTGGTCTTACCAGGATATGCCAGGGTTGGACACCGATATCGTCATGCACAAGCTGCCTTTGAGGGAAGAATGCCCACCGGTTAAACAGAAACTGCGCCGTACTCGCCCAGACATGGCAATGAAGATCAAAGAAGAGGTGCAAAAGCAGTGGGACGCCGGGTTCCTTGCTGTAACTAGCTATCCACCGTGGGTTGCTAACATAGTACCTGTGCCAAAGAAGGACGGCAAAGTAAGGATGTGTGTTGACTACCGGGATCTGAATAGAGCCAGCCCGAAAGATGATTTCCCATTACCTCACATTGATGTATTGGTTGATAATACGGCTCAGTTCTCGGTATTCTCCTTCATGGACGGATTTTCAGGATACAATCAGATCAAAATGTCACCTGAAGACATGGAGAAGACAACATTCATCACACCCTGGGGCACGTTCTGTTACAAGGTGATGCCATTCGGATTGAAGAATGCTGGTGCAACATATCAACGGGCTATGGTAACATTATTCCACGATATGATCCATAAGGAAATCGAGTGTTATGTGGATGACATGATTGCCAAGTCCCTTACAGAAGAAGACCACCTGGTAAATCTGCTGAAGCTATTCAAGCGTCTGAGGAAGTACCAACTGAAATTGAACACCAACAAATGCACATTCGGGGTGCGATCTGGTAAGCTGCTGGGCTTTATCGTAAGCGAGAAAGGGATTGAAGTGGACCCTGAAAAAGTCAAAGCCATTCAAGAAATGCCTGCACCAAAGTCTGAAAAAGAAGTTCGAGGGTTTCTAGGTAGATTGAACTACATCTCAAGGTTCATATCTCACCTTACAGCAACTTGTGAACCTTTGTTCAAGCTGTTAAGAAAAGAACAGACGGTTAGGTGGAACGAAGACTGCCAAAGGGCTTTTGACAAGATCAAGGAGTACTTGCAAGAACCTCCAATCCTTATGCCTCCAGTAGAAGGAAGACCTCTGATAATGTACTTGACAGTATTAGAGGAGTCAATGGGGTGTGTGCTGGGCCAGCATGACGAGTCTGGTCGAAAAGAGTATGCAATATACTACCTAAGCAAAAAGTTTACCGACTGTGAACAACGTTATTCACTTCTCAAGAAAACTTGCTGTGCTTTAGCTTGGGCTGCTCGCCGACTGAGACAGTATATGTTGACCCACACTACCTTACTGATATCCAAAATGGACCCAGTTAAGTACATTTTCGAGAAGCCAGCTCTTACCGGACGGGTTGCAAGATGGCAGATGATTCTCACAGAATATGACATCCAGTACACTTCTAAGAAAGCTATCAAGGGCAGTGTACTATCTGAATATCTTGCTGAGCAACCCATTGATGACTACCAGCCTATGAGATTTGACTTCCCTGATGAGGACATCATGTTCATTAAAGCGAAAGATCGTGAAGAGCCTATTCACACTGAAGGGCCTGATCCGGAAGAAGAATGGACTATGATGTTTGATGGGGCTGTTAATATGAATGGTCGTGGTGTTGGTGCAGTGCTCATTACCCCTAAAGGAGTTCACATGCCTTTCTCGGCAAATCTCACCTTCAACTGCACTAACAACGAAGCTGAATACGAAGCTTGCATTATGGGTCTTGAGGAAGCCATTGACCTTAGGATCAAGACATTAACCGTATTCGGAGATTCAGCTCTGGTAGTTAATCAAACCAATGGCAAATGGTACACACACCAGGATCATCTGATACCTTACAGGGATTATACAAGGAGGTTATTGACTTTCTTCACAACAATCAAGCTTGAGTATATCCCTCGGGACGAGAATCAGTTTGCAGATGCCCTGGCTACCATTTCATCTATGATCAAAGTTCAAGCAGCCAACTTTGTGCCGCAGATTTCAGTGTCTAGACTAGATAGACCAGCATATGTGTTCGCAGCAGATGTTATCAAAGATGATAAGCCTTGGTTCCATGACATTAAGTGCTTCTTGGAGGATCAAACATACCCACCTGGGGCATCTTCCAATGATAAGAAGACACTGAGAAGGCTTGCTGGTAGTTTCTTCCTGAACACTGATGGGTCCCTATACAAGAGAAACTTTGATATGGTACTCCTCAGATGCGTTGATAGAACAGAAGCAGACTTGTTGATGCACGAGGTGCACGAAGGATCCTTTGGTACCCATGCAGGAGGGCATGCCATGGCTAAAAAGTTGTTGAGATCAGGCTATTACTGGATCACAATGGATACAGACTGTTGTGCCTATGCCAGAAAATGCCATAAATGCCAGATTTATGCGGATAAGGTGCATGTGCCTCCCAATCCTTTAAACATAATGTCTTCACCATGGCCCTTTGCCATGTGGGGCATTGATATAATTGGCAAGATTGAGCCAACTGCTTCAAACGGCCACAGATTCATCCTGGTCGCCATTGACTATTTTACCAAGTGGGTTGAAGCGGCCTCATATGCAAATGTTACAAGGCAAGTGGTAGCCAGATTTCTGAAGAGAGATATCATCTGTCGATACGGAGTTCCCGAGCGAATCATTACTGATAATGGTTCCAACTTGAACAATAAAATGATGGCAGAACTATGCCGGGACTTCAAGATCCAACACCACAATTCTTCTCCTTACAGGCCAAAGATGAATGGTGCTGTTGAGGCAGCTAATAAAAATATCAAGAAGATTGTGCAGAAGATGGTAGTCACCTATAAAGACTGGCATGAGATGCTACCATTTGCCTTGCATGGGTACCACACGTCAATCAGAACATCCACTGGGGCAACACCGTATCAGCTGGTGTATGGTATGGAAGCAGTCCTACCTGTTGAAGTTGAATTACCCTCCTTGCGAGTACTGATGGATGTTAAGCTAAACGAAGCAGAATGGGTCCGGTCCCGATTTGAGCAACTGAGCCTGATTGAAGAGAAAAGATTGGCTGCAATCTGTCATGGACAGTTATATCAAAGAAGAATGAAGAAAGCCTTCGATCAGAAAGTCAGGCACCGAGAGTACCAAGTAGGAGATCTTGTGCTGAAGAGAATCCTCCCTCCTCATACAGACCACAGGGGCAAATGGACTCCGAACTATGAAGGACCATTCGTGGTAAAGAAAGTTTTCTCTGGTGGAGCACTGATGCTCAGCACCATGGATGGTGAAGACTTCCCGTCCCTTGTGAATTCGGATGCAGTTAAAAAATACTTCGCATAAAATGACCCGCTGGACATAAAAACAGAATGAAAGTCCAGGCAAAAATAGGGCATCCCGGCGAGTCAAAAACAGAATAAAAGACTCGGGCAAAAATAAGGGAAATAAACAAAAAATTGTACACCCGCTGAGTTGAAAAGCCGCATTGGACAACTCAGGCAAAAATGGGTATCCCGATGGATTGAAAACCCGAAAGGGCGATCCATGCAAAATAAGGGAATAAGCGAACAACTGCACTCTGAATTCGTCTGTATCACCTACAACTTGGTAAGCCTCGAAAGGATCAAGCTCCTGTCAGAATCAGCCTTCTTCAGAAAGCAAGATAAGAAGAACGTCAAATGTCATACGAGTCATAGCAAGAGGGAAGCTCCTTGAAGCGTCGACAACATTGCCAGCATTTTTTTTTCTCAATTTGTAACAATCTCCTCCTTTCAGGGGATATGTTTCTCTGACTGTATCTTGCCAATTCAGGGCTCTCGAATCAATAAAATCAGATTTTTCAGTCATGCTTCGTCTTGTACATTTTTGGTTGCAAAGGATGTCTGATATCTTTAAAATACTGATTGCATGAATACAGATGCTTAAAAAATAAAGCACGTGCTTACAGGGAATTTACTTACTCTCAGAAGTGCCTCACTCCTATGACGGAATCCGATAAAGGATACCTCGGGATTACTTGTGCGTTTCTCTGTCTTTGCAGGATTGCAGGTATTCAAAAGCGCGACGTGGGGCATGAAAGCTTCCCCCCAGCAAGCTGGCAAATCAATACTCACTCAGTCTTAGCACTCAAGGTGTTTTCTCCCCAACTGAGTTGCCACTTGCTGCTTCTCCCAGCCGAGTTACTAATCATTCTTCCTCAGCAGAATACAACAGTCAGGGAACCATCTCCCCACAGAATTTCAGCCTCTATTCAGAAGAGCAACGCATGAAGGAGTCACAACAGAGTAAAGAAAGCTTCTACGAACCCCAGCTGGGTCCCTTATTACAGGAATAGGTCTATCACCGACCCATTTCCCCAAGCAAAATCATTTCATCAGATCTACCAATGATCTCATCCCCAGCCGGGATATTCACTTCAGACAGATCGACCAGAGATCTTCGCGGCATTGGGATCCGAATCCCGGATCGGTATCTTTGCATAATCATAGCATTCGCATCATATTCACCCCACAGAGCGTAGCATTCCGTCTAAAACGGAGCATTACGGCAAAAATCAAACATATAGCATAATCATAAGCCATGTGTTGAATCAAACACTTGTGAATATTAACAAATCCATCAGTATACAGAAATCTTTCCCCCAGAGTCCCCAGCAAAGAACAGTTGCCTCACCTTCACAAGCACCAATATACACACTCCTTTTGGCACCCGTCCGTGTCACCATTCCCCAGTAAAGTCGCCCGAGCACCCTTTACAAACAGACCATTCGTATTACAGATACTTCCTGACACCCGTCTGTGTCATATCCTCAGCAGAAAGCCAAAGACATCCTCTTTTGCACTCACATATACTTGTATTTATACTCCCTTGACATCCGTCCATGTCATTTTCCCAGCACAGTAACATAAACACTTTTTTATACCAAATACTTGTTTATATTATACTTTTCATCTTTTGACACTCGTCCGTGTCACTCTCCCCAGCAGATTGAACACTCATCTATATATCACTCATGCTTACTACTCATGTTACTTATACAGATACTCGTCCGTATCTTGTATACACCATTTATATCCCCGCAGATTCGACACTAGTCCGTGTTCTTTGTTAACCAGTTGGTACTCGTCCGTATCATCATCTCAGAACATGCGTCAAGCGTTTGTTTCTACGTGATACTCGTCCGTATCGTAGTCTTAAGGGTGCTCGTCCGCATCTTTAATCCATACACTGTGTCAAACACATATGTCTTCTTGAATATAGATACTCGTCTGTGTCTACTATTCCCCAGAAGAGTCCCCTCAGATTCAACACTCGTCCGTGTTCTTTGTTAACCAGTTGATACTCGTCCGTATCATCATCTCTGAGCACGCGTCGGTACTTGTTTCTACCTGATACTCGTCCGTATCATAGTCTTAAGGATGCTCGTCCGCATCTTTAATCTATACACAACATCTAAACACTTATACTTCCATTTCGTGGTTGTAAACACTCGTCCGTGTTTACTATATCCCCAGTAGGTCGTCAACAAAGCAATTTCCTTTTTATCTGACATTCATCCTATGTCATGATAAACCCTGAGAGCAGCCGTCCCCTGCTAGGTGGTCGTCCTCCACCTCTTGATGGTCTTCCTCCATCATGCTCATCCGATGGCCGTCCCCATCGTTGATTTTCTATCCGACATTCGTCCTATGTCGTTGGTATTTAGCAGCCGTCCCCTGCTAGGTGGTCGTCCTCCACCCCTTGATGATCGTCCTTCATCATTTTTATCCAATGGCCGTCCCCATTGTTGATTTCGGTTATCTGGCATTCGTCCTATGTCATGATAAACCTTGAGAGCAGCCGTCCCCTGCCAGGTGGTCGTCCTCCACCTCTTGATGGTCGTCCTCCATCATGCTCATCCGATGGCCGTCCCCATCGTTGACCTTTTATCCGGCATTCACCCTATGTCGCGATATTCTCGGCAGCCGTACCCTGCCAGGTGGTCGTCCTCCACCTTAGATGACCGTCCCTCATCTTAACCCTAACAGAGCAGCCGTCCCCTGCTAGGTGATCGTCCTTTACCTTTGATGACCGTACCTCATCATCTGTTTATTTCATTTATTATTTAACCCGATGGCCGTCCCCGTCGTGGTCCCTTTTCTTTTTAGCCGATGGCCGTCCCCATCGTTGGTTACTTTTGCTTTATGAACTTGATGGCCATCCCCGTCATGTTTCATCAATTCCCAGAGAATCTTACAGCTTTACTTAATGGTCGTCCCCATCATAATCTCTTGTTTTCCCCAGCTAGTCGGCCGTCCCCGTCTTTGCTTTATCTTTCATCCCCAGCATGTCGGTCGTCCCCGTCATTGCTCTTTACCCAGCAGTCGTCCTCTGCTCGACGGTCGTCCTCCGTCGCCCATACTTTACAATATACCATATTTTTCTCTTACAATCTATATCCCTTTTCTTCTTCATTTCTGTGAGTGCAAATTTTGGGCTGTCTTTGGTATTCAACCACAAGTTATCTTGTTTGCCTGATAAGCCGTCGCTTACATCCTGCACAGCTAACTCATGTTTGAATAGGGGCAGCTGTAAACACCCCAAATTTGCCCTCACCTATTCACACCATGGTTTGTGATCATCTCATATGCATGAACACAATCATACCATCTCATATCACATTTTTGATCCACTGCATTGTTTCTAAGTCATCTGCATCTAGGGCTTGTGATCTGAGCAATCCAAAAGCTTCTTGAGCCACTCCAAAGGTCATCAATCACTTCAAAGGGATCCATGTATGTTCATATATCATATTACATCCTCCCAAAGTCAAAAATGCCAAAGAATCACAAGAACTGGGATTGGTATGGAAGCAGAGCCAAGTTTGACTGCACAGATGACCTAAAATTAGGGTTTTGGTCTCAGAGGCCATAACTTCAAATTTTTTGGTCATTCTTGTTTCTATTGGTCTCTATATGGTATAGGGAGTATGCATATCATTTTTCATGAAGAAATTCCATGGGGAAGTCATCTGATCAAGAGTTGACTTTCTGGACAAGTCAGTGTAAAATCAGGGCATCTGAGACTCCCAATGACCCAACCAAGGGGTGATCTTCATCATTTTCAGTGTATATGATATTTATTTGATCATGGAAGAAGTTGTAAGTTCACAAAATTCAAGAATTTGAAGTTTTTGCAAAGTTGACTTTTTTAGGCATGGTTGACTTTTAAAGAAATGTCATTTTATGCAACTTTTTCAACCCTTACTTTTTGATCCAAGAAAGCTTCAAATGAAAAAACTTTGGTCATGAAAGTTGTAGATTAGATCTTTCCCTTTTCAAAAAGTATAAGAACATGACCTAATTCATTTTGGATCAAAAGTTATGGTGTGTCAAAGTTGGCAAAAATCACTAAATTTCAAGTTATGCACAAAATGGAAAACTTGCAAAATCATGTACCAAAGGCATTTGTGACTTCTAATTGTTGTCTAACCATTACAAAAACATCACATGTGACCTAAAAATCAGAATGGACCAAGAGTTTCTCATGTTTCATGGTTTGTAAGGCAAGATATTTTCATAGAAAGCAAAAGTGAGCAATTTGCAAAAACCATCATCACACCTCATCCACTTGCTGCCTTGGATACTGAATCACACTAGCCTTTCCCTCACACCATGCTGCGCCAGACAAGCCCTTTGTACTTGGCTAGAAGATGCCCATGCCCTCTCTTACAAGAAGTTGACATTTTGGCAAAAGCTAGCACACCTATCACAAAAGCACAGGTCACATCCTCTGACCAATTGCATTTGTTTATACAAAGAAATGGCAAGCCAAACAACATAACACAAGAGCCTGAAACCAGCAAGAACATCACTCTCTTATTTTTCACCCTTGAAGAAAAAGCATTCGAAACTCAGCATACAAGCCACAAACACTAAAACAAACTTCACAGACTTTCTCAACTCATCATCCTGAGCACAAAGAACCCCTCACCATTGCCTGAAACAGCCTGAATCCAAAACACGATTCCCACCTGAGCTTGAACAGAACTTGTTCAAACTCTCAAACCAGCCAACATAAACTCCTTCTAAGAATTCAGACATCATCAAGGGACCAAGAGGAGTGGATTGCATCAAGAGAAGAGGCCTGAAAGTTGCAAAACTGAAAGCTTCAAAACTCAGGTAGCTCAAGAACTTTTTTTCCAGAAATGATTTTTAAAGTTCTTAAGTTGTTCTTCATGATTCACTGATTGCTCTGATGTCTTTAGTTTTGAATATGGTGAAGAAATAAGAGTTTAATCGTGTTCTGAAACTTCCTGACCTAAGATTTGTTTTGTTTCGATTCATGTGATTAAGGAAAGATAAATGAGTTTTAGCTTAGGGTTTTGATTCAGTGAAGTGTGGGAAGGATTTCTGTTTGTTTAGATTTCATTTTAGTTGTGTTTTGAGGATTTTAGGAATTTTCAGGTGGGGTTCCCACCGGAGAAGACGACCGGAGGTCTTCTCCAGCCACCTGAAAATGATTAGGGTTTAATCCCTGTAATTAGTGCAGTTTGAATGATGAGCATCGGATCCCTTGACTTTGTTGACTTGGCGCACGATTGAATGGCCCAGATGCACTCATTAAACCCTAATATCAATTAATTAATTCATAAACCTAATTAATTTCAGTTTGAATTTGGACCACTGGATTGCGCGCGTGGTCAACCCCTTTCCTCCCAGACTCCATCCTGGCCCTCCATTCTGTTTACTTTTCGTTTTCTTTATTTTTAATTCATTTGTTTTCCATTTAATTTGTCCATTTTATAAAAAATAGTAAAAACCATTTAAAAATTACGAAATTTTTTGTCAAGAGTTTCATTAATTTTTAAAACACAAAAATATTTTTATTTTCATTTTTTTGCATTTAAAAAGTATTTTTAAATATTTAAAAGTTTCTTTTTAATTAATTAATGAGAATTAATTAATTAAAAATACTTTTAGGTATTTAAAAATCACCAAAAAATTCATGAAACATTTATAAACATTTAGAAACATTGTCCAACCCTCAAACCAAATTTCTTTTTTGATCTTGATGCATTTTGAGAATTTTTCATGGAATTAAAATCATTTTTGTGCATTATTTTGATCCAAACTTTAAAAAATCATTTCTGCCTAACCCTAAAGAGTTGGACCTTGATTCTTTTTGCATTGCATTGTGTTTAGCATGTAGTCTTTGAGATTAAATGGCCATGATTTGATCTTACATTTTCCATTTGTTTGACATTTTTCTTGTTAAGGAACCCTAAAACCCTAGAAAACTTAGAAAAATCATATCTTGAATTAGGTTAAGAGTTGAGACTTCTCCTTTGGGCAGTGAGTTAGTATAGGTTTAGGGATCCTTTGAGTGCATTTTCAATTTTTTGTAATGTTGTTTGCTTCTGATTTTGGTTTTTGTTTGTTGTATTGTTCATAAACCCTAATTTGGGCTTCCATATGCATCCACCTTGCATTTACTTGCATAACATGACTTGCCATGACATTCCATGCCTCCATTTGATTCATTGAACATCTTAAGACATATTGAAAGCATGTTTGATCATTGCATCTTGCATTTGTCATGTTGTATGCCATATGCATTTCATAACTTTTCATGTATGTTCATGTGTCTTCACTTGCTTCATTTGCATCCTTGAACTTGTATGAACATCCCCATGTGTTGTTTCCTGTTTGCGTCATCTCATAGCATCATTAACATCATGTTTATGCTCCTGGTTTTGGTTTCCCTCATTGCATTCCATCTCATTTGCATTTCATTTCATTTCTTATGCTAACATTTCAGGTGGTAAGTTGTTTGAGAAGTGAATTTGCCTTCACTTCTCATAATCTCTCTTCATCTCTTTCATACTTCCTTTGCTGCATTTTTGTATGTGTATTGGATTGAGCTTGCTCATTCTTGTTCATCTTACTTTCTTTCTTCAAGCAACTTGTCTTCTTAAGTGAAGCAAGTTGTTTTGTTTCTCTTTGCTTCTTCCTCCTTTCATCTGCTTCTCTCCTTGGTGGTTCCTTGAAGACTTCTCTTGTGAACCTCACAAACCTTAGAACAACCAAGCATGACAATGATTAGGGTTTTGATTAGTCTCCCCTCTTAGTTTTACCCTTGTGTCTCTTTGAGTCTTCTCTTCTCACCTCATAATCAGGGACTAAACTCTAAAGGCTTTAAGGCTTTGTGATTAAGCTTATGCCTGCATCCTTCTATTAGGATGGAGTGTATAACTTTAATCCTAAGTGTTAAACCCTTAATGTGTTTAAATCTCTTAATCAATCCACTTAATAATCATCAAGACATCACACTTGTAACTTGGGCCTTGCATCAGGGTTTTAATTCTTCCTTAATTGGTTAAGAAGGACTAACCCTAGTGTTAATGGACAAGTCCCCCTCAAGTTGTCTTACAAATCATAAAACTCACTTCTTCATCATACCATTAAATAAAATCCACTTAACCAAAGGCTTGTTTTGTCATGAGTTTAATCCCTAATCATGGATTAAGTTGAGGAGCTTTCCTCAGCTTAAACATTCTCATCTATTATCCTTCTATTGGGATGGTGTAATGAGTCTGTTTAATCCTTGATTATGGCTTAACCTTATTACTTAACACTAAACAAAAACACCAAAAACATCTAAATAATCATAAGCAGGTTAATGATCTTAATCCTACATCAGGGTGATTAAGTGTGAGATGCTGACTTCACACTTAAGATATTCTCATTACCCCTAATCAGAGGAAAGATGTGATGAGTTTACTAAATCCATTGGTTTAGGCTTAAGCTCATTAACTTATGACAAATTCTCAAAAGCAATAAAAGACTGAAAACTCAAAAACAAACAATAACCGTCTCCTCCGGGATTCTTTTCTCATCACCTTCACTCATAAACGAGAACTCGCTTCTTCCGTCTAATGCAAGACAGTTTGCACCTGAGCCAGACAGGTCATACACTTGAGCATAGGCAAGTAAGCAGTTCACAAGTCAATTTATCTTTCAGTCTCTTTGGGTCGAACTACGGTGTTCTGACTTCCTCATTGCACGAGAGGATACGTAGGCATAACTTAACTGTTATCGAACAAAAGTCTCTGTATATTCCCCCTCTTTCCAGCTTTATTCTTTAAGCCTCATTATCATGAGCATTTCATTCTTGTTCTCTCACTGACACTATACATATCACACTTTCACTTTCTTTTACACTGACACCTGTACATCCTTTTCCAGCTCTTTATATACAAATTGCACTGACACTACCCCTTTAAAACACAAATCTTTTAAGCGTGGATCTCGTCGAGTACGGCGGACAATTTGGGTGCTAATACCTTCCCAGGTTGTAACCAACCCCCTTTCTCAGTCTCTCTGGTTCGCGACCGTCTTATCCATATCTTTCCAGGTCTATGCAGCATTACCTTTCCTCCGGGATAAAAATGCCTAGCTGGCGACTCTATTCATTTCCAGTGAGTCCACTGCTGTGTGTTCTCACTGTCCCTTTCGCCGACCGTTCGCGTCTGTACCCTTATCTGGGCCATTTCCCATTTATCGGGAGCGACAGGAGGGATACTCAGTGAGTAAGGTTCCATACCAAGAGCCTGAGTGACACATATGATAGAGTGGCTTCATATTCTTTCCCTTTCCATTTCGGTCTGGTGCGGGAATATGAAACACGGTTCAGACATGGGTTTCTTCTTGAGAACTCTGTGCTACGGATTTCCTGTAGTACTAGGGCTATCTGGGAAGCCTGCTAAGTCTGGATGACCTTTTTAGATGACCTTCAGCATCTGAGGTGAATTAGAGGAGGATCCTTTATGATTATTGTAAACACTGTACCTCCAGATTAGAAGTGTTTACACTTCTCATAACTGATCCAAGTTTGAGGATCCTTGTTGTAGAACAATACCTGTGAGGGGTTGGTATTTTTACAGGTTTGCAGGAGCCCTTGGCCTCATCATACCCTGTTACTATATTTGTTTTAAGGTTACATCATTTTGGACTGAAACCCTGGACTTGTGACTCTTTATTTGAGTCCCCCACCTGGTTACTGGCTCTTTAAGCCTTCATCTGGACTTATGAACACACATGGACATTATCAAGGCAGATAACAGATCCAACACTTGATCACAAACCCTTGCATATCATTCTGGATACATCATTTTGCATCATTTTAACATTTGTCTATTTGTTTTACAGGGTATCCACATCTTATCTTTGGTTTGGTTTTGACTGTTCATCTGTATCAGCCATCTTCATCAGCTATCTTCATCAGAGATTCTCTTCAGCACCTTCATCAGTTGTCTTCATCAGTATTTATCCTCAGTCATCTTCATCAGCATCCATTATCAGTATGGACCCATCCAGGAAGAGCAACATCACATACCATTTCTTTGAGCCTTCCCTAGAAGGCATCAGGCAGATTCAGACACTCATCACTCCTGATCATGTCCCTTTATTCAGGGAACATTATGGTGGCATTATGGACATGATAATGGATTTGGATGCATCACAGAGGAGTATGATCCACACTTGCCTTCAGTTCTATGACCCTCCTCTCAGATGTTTTACCTTTCCAGATTTTCAGTTGGGCCCTTTGTTAGAGGAGTTTTCCATGTTGTTGGGTGTCCCCATCAGGAGAGGGATTCCTTTCAACCCTGAGATGACTGCTCCTAGGAATGAGGATATAACTAAGGCTCTGTATTTGAAAAACACCATCATTGATCAGAATATGACCACCAAGGCTGGAATCCCAGGCCTCTATTTGTACTTCTTGATTACTCAGGCCACCAGTCATGCTGCAGCAGGGAAATGGGACACTGTTTGTGCTCTTTTAGCCCTTAGCATATATGGTATCATCTTGTTTGCAGACGAGCCTAAGTTTGTAAGCAAGAGTGATATCCATCTCTTCTTACTGAAGAATCCAGTTCCTACCTTGCTCGGGGATTTCTATTACTCAGTGCATAAAAGGAATGAAAAGCAGAGGGGAAGACTAGTCAGATGTTGTGCACCTCTCTTCTACTGCTGGTTATTGAGACACTTGCCAAAGATATAAGCTTTCTTGAATCCTCATCAGTCAAGAAATTTGGCTAAGATAATGATTGCTCTCACTTCAGAAGACATCAGGTGGTGCACTCAGATTACCAAGGGCAGAGACGTAATCACCAGCTATGGGCAGTATCCTAATGTACCCCTGATTGGAGTGAAGGGTTGCATCAACTACAATCCTTTGTTGTTCAAAAGGAAATTAGGGTATGCCTTGGAACATCCACCAAGAGAGCATGACCTATCAGAAACCCTTTACTGTGACATTTAAAATAATCATGCCATCATCCGACAAGCCGCCTGGGCTTGGGATAACATACAAACAAAAGGGACTGCCATTCTTGGCAAGTGCAACAACATAGCTTCAGCTCAGTATATTGATTGGTCTTGTATCAGAGGACAGATCACCCACATGCCATTCACCTTGGAAGATGTGCCTGGACCATCAGCAGTAGAGCCTGTAGCTACAATCAATTTAGAGGAGTTTGAGAAGTTGAAAGAGAGGAATACTCAGCTTTCTGAAGCTCTAAAGAAGACCCTCTGGGAGAGGAATGATAGTCGTCTGGACAATGAAAGGTTAGAGAAGCTCCGGATCGAGAATATGACTAAGATTAAGAAGATAGATGATTAAATCAGAAGGGCCTGAGTAGGGGAGTTGGTATTGAAGAATTCTTGCAAAGAAGCCAAGATTCAGAAGGCCAGAGTTGTGCACTACTTGGAAGAGAGTCAGGCTAGATGGATCAGAATTACTGAAGCTCGTTCACAGGAAGATCAAAAGACCCAGGATAGAGCAACTGGAAGCTAATGAGAGGAAGAGTCGGGAAGCCCATTTAGCAGCACATAAGGAAATCTCTGAATTAAAACTCCGGGCGGGGTTGAAGAGATCCAAAGACCAAGATAAGTATAAGAAGTTGAAAAATGCTATTGCCACCAGGAACCTTCTTATCAGGACCATAACAGAGCATCCAGTTGGACCAGTGACTGATGCTCTCCTGAAGGAAGTCAGAGAGGATGACTTTGGGCTGGATGTCTGATTTCTTTGTATTTGTACTTCATTTTGTTTGTTCTTTTGTTGATTTTGTTGTATTTTGACCCATCATGGGAATTTGTTGTAATCATGAACTATGTATCTTTACATTTTGTAATATATGGTTTGTGTGTTATCCTTTGGGTTTCATTTCTCTTCAACATCATCATTCCTTGAGGTCTGGAAGGTCAAAACCAAAATAACCAAACTGGATACCCTTGGAAGACAAATAGACATACTGCATTGCATACTAACCTCATTCTTTGTCTTGTAGGTATTTTTGTTGTTGTTTCTCACTTTGTTGTGGTTTCAGGAAACATTGCTCGTAGGAGAGTCTTCCCCATCAATAGAGTTCACCGGTATCCAACAAGAAACAACCTTCCGAGCTTACAGATGGACCAAGTTCAGCAAGACCTGACTGATGTAAGAAACCAGATGGCTAATGAAAGAACAGAAATGAGGGCTCAGATGAACCAGTTCATGGCAGTAATGACTGGGTTAGCCCAAAGCCAAGAAAGATTAAGAGATTTGGTCGAGCGGAAAACTCCTGAAGAAAATCACCCAGGTATAGGGGGTACCAGCAACAATGATCATGTACAACCACGTACTGACCCCCCGGAGTTTGGGCCTCATCTCAACCTTGAAGTTAATGTTATCAGGAATACCCAAGGTAATACTGGAGGGCGGGCCTTGCAAGAGGACCCTCAAGAGGAATAATTCATTGTAGTTGGAGCTGGAGATGAAATCTATGATCGTCGCCTGGACGAGATAGCAGAAAAGTTGAGATCTCTGGAGTCCCAAAACTCCTTAGGGTTTGATATTATGGACATGGGCCTAGTTGAGGGAGTAAGAATTCCTCACAAATTCAAACCTCCCTGCTTTGAAAGATATAATGGAACATCTTGCCCTCGCGCCCATCTTCAATCCTTTCTGGGAAGATTGAAGGATTACACTATGGATGTTTTACTTTGAGGATAACTTGACCGGGGCATCCCGTGAGTGTTTCTCTCATCTGACTAGGGAAACAATCAGAAATTGGAAGGATTTGGCCGAGGCTTTCATATGCCAATATCAATACAATTTAGATATGGCTCCTAACAGAACTCTTCAAATGGGTATGTCACAATCCTCCAGAGAAAGCTTCAGAGAGTATGCTCAAAGATGGAGGCAATTAGCTGCTGCCGTTCAACCTCCAATGTCGGAAAGAGAAATGGAAGATATGTTCATGAACACCCTACAGGGGAGATACATTGATAGGATAGCTGCTTTCTCTTCCACTAGCTTTGCTGACGTGGTCATAGCAGGAGAGAGGATTAACAGTTTGTTAAAAATGGGTAAGATTTCTGATAACGGCGCCAGCTCCAGCAGCACAAGGAAACCTTTTGTAGGGCCTCGCAGGTCGGGTGAAACCAATTCCATACACATGGGCAGAGGAAGGCCCCAGTATATGCCAAGATCGATAGCCGTTGTCACAATTCCCACTCCACCACCTCAACAACAATACACTCCGCAACCACAACATTTCCCTCAGCAACAACATTTTCCTCAACAAAGGTCCTACAACAACAACCAACAGCAACGCCCTTTCCAGCAAAGGCCATCTCAAGTCAACTGGGTGATCGATCCTATACTGATTCCCTATGCCACTTTGTTACCACAACGTTTGAAGCTTAATCTTGTTGAATTAAGGACTCTGGCTCCACCAGATCCTCAGAACCTTCCATAGAATTACGACGTCAATGCCAGATGTGCCTTCCATTCTAATGCACCAGGCCATACCACAGAAAAGTGCAGAGCTTTGCACAAGAAGGTCCAGGATCTAGTTGATTCAAAGGCTTTAAATTTTGCACCTCCTCCTAACGTTACAAAGAATCCTATGCCTAGACACGGTGGGCCCAGGATAAATGCAATTGAGGAAGATCAACCCATGAACCTAATTGAAGATACTGCAAGCATTCAAACGGACTTTGCAACAAAGTCAACAATCATCTCTTCCACTACTTCAACAAACATTAGTTCAAACGCATCCGCTTCTACAACTACAACAACCATTAATAATGATATCTCCACAGTCACCATATATTACGACCCGACGATGGTTCCCGATTCCAACAATTTTCAGCAACAATGTCAACAACAACCCAGCTTCAGTCTTTCACCACCACCATCAATCAAAGATCCTGTCACCATATATTATGATCCACAAACAATAACAGTTCCTACCTCCGCTGCAGTCAGTCAAGTCACCATCAAAGTACCTGGACCCATTCCGTATGAAAAAGATAATGATGTACCATGGCACTATGGTTCAGACCTCTACTGCAACGGGGAGATAGTCGCTCTTGATTCATCAACTTATACACCACAGGTCGGTAATATCGGGGGAGGCGGAGGCTTCACTCGAAGCAGACGCCTCTTTGCGTCACAAATTCCAAGAGTTAACACTGAGGCAGAGGCTGCTGCCAAAGCTAAAGACAAAAATGTGGTGCCTGAAGAACCAGTGCCAAAAGAAGCTCAGAAAACATCCTTTGATCAGGATGTGGATGAATTTATGATGATAATCAAGAGAAGTGATTATAAGGTTGTGGATAAGCACCACCAGAATCCTTCTGAGATCTCCATTTTATCATTGATGTTGTGTTCTGAAGCTCATCGGGATGCATTACTTAAAGTCCTGCACGTAACCTACGTGCCTGAGGAGATTACGGTGAATCAGCTAGAGACAGTGGTTTCTAACGTTAATACCAGTCATGAACTAGGCTTCACCAACGCTGATTTGACAACGGAAGGTCGTCATCATAATAAAGCTTTGCACATCACTCTAGAGTGTAAAGGAGCTGTGCTTTCACATGTTCTAGTTGACACTGGGTCCTCACTCAATGTCTTGCCAAAGAAAGCCCTTGTTAAGCTTGAATATGATGGTATAGCTCTCCGACCAAGCAATCTGGTGGTTAGAGCTTTTGATGGTTCCAAGAGGTCTGTTCTTGGAAAAGTGGAGCTGCTTGTGATAATTGGCCCTCAGGTCTTTCAAACTACTTTCTACGTGATGGACATTCAGCCGGCCTACAACTGTTTGTTGGGTCGACCATGGATTCACGCCGCTGGCGCAGTTACGTCGACCCTTCACCAGAAATTAAAATACGAGTGGGAAGGGAAAATTATCACAATCTGTGGTGAAGAAGATATTTTTGTTAGCCATCTGGCTACCTACAAATATATTGAGATGGATGGTGAAATCCACGAGACCATGAGCCAAGGTTTCGAAGCACTAAACGTCGATGAGGCGACAACTGAAGTATTTGCAGCATCCCAGGAGGATAGGATGGGTACTTCAATTGTCTCCTACCAATAAGCTCGGAAGGTTGTTGAAGATGGGAACGCCCAAGGCTGGGGCAAGTTGCTACCTGTGGAAAAGAAGGAGGACAAATTCGGTTTGGGTTACAAACCATTTCGACAAGACCAAGCAGAGGCTGTTAAGGAGCCCAAGTTCATAAGTGGGGGAATGCTGACCCCAGATGTTGTCAATAATGAAGAAGACGAGGATGAAAGCGACCTCAACCTGGAGAGCTAGATTCGTCCAAGGATCCCGGGCCAACAAGTCTTAACTGGTCTTCCTAGGAAATTATAAGAGTTACTCCTGCAGAGTAATTATTATTTCCTGCTTTAGCATGCATCAAGTCCTGCATCTTGCCCAAGGTGTCAGGACTAATTTTGTAATAGGGACATATTTGTATTTGTGCAAATGGAATATCAATGAACAATGGACATCGTTTGCAAACAATTTCCTTTTTCTCTCACTGTCTTTTCATTTTTGTTATTTTTCGCACAAAACAATAAAATGGCAATGTTTTCAAAATAATAACTTCATTTACACTATTTCTAAACAAGATTAAAATCAATCACTAAAAAGAATAAATCTCAACCCTTGCAGAGACAATCCTCCATATTGCATCGACAACAACATTGCTATGACCTTGTATGACTTCGACAATCCAATTAATCAAGCAGATGAAGGGGTTGAAGAAGACTATGATTTGCCTGAAGAGTTAGCCAGGTTTTTGAGGCAAGAAGAGAATGTGATTACTCCTCATCAGGAGGAGATTGAAACTGTTAATCTTGGTACCGAGGAAGATGTGAAAGAGGTGAAGATTGGGGCCAGTCTGCAAGCTCCAGTGAAAGAACAGCTTATCAGTATGCTTCGGGAATACGTCGACGTCTTTGCTTGGTCCTATCAAGATATGCCAGGTCTAGATACGGATATTGTCATGCACAAGATACCCTTGAAAGAAGACTGCCCTCCAGTTAAATAGAAGTTGCGCCGCACTCGCCCAGATATGGCCATGAAGATTAAGGAAGAAGTACAAAAACAGTGGGACGTTGGTTTCCTTGTTGTAACTAGTTACCCGCCGTGGGTTGCTAATATTGTACCCGTGCCTAAAAAGGATGGCAAGCTACGTATGTGTGTGGATTACCGAGACCTGAACAGAGCTAGCCTGAAGGATGATTTCCCATTACCTCACATTGATGTATTGGTGGACTACACAACTCAGTTCTCGGTATTTTCTTTCATGGACGGATTTTCTGGATACAATCAGATCAAGATGTCACCCAAAGACATGGAGAAAACAACTTTCATCATACCTTGGGGCACATTTTGTTAAATGGTAATGCAGTTTGGACAAAAGAACACCGGTGCAACGTATCCACGGACTATGGTAACAATATTCCATGATATGATCCACAAAGAAATCGAATGCTACGTGGATGATATGATTGCCAAGTCCCTTACTGAAGAAGATCATCTGGTGAATCTGCTGAAGTTGTTTAAGCGTCTGAGGAAGTATCAACTGAAGTTGAACCCCAACAAATGCACATTCGGGGTACATTCCGATAAGCTGCTGGGTTTTATCGTAAGTGAAAAGGGAATTGAGGTTGATCCCGACAAAGTCAAATCTATTCAGGAAATGCCTGCACCTAAGACTGAGAAAGAAGTTCGAGGGTTCTTAGGTAGATTGAACTACATATCAAGGTTCATATCTCACCTCACTGCAACCTGTGAACCCCTGTTCAAGCTGTTAAGAAAGGAACAAACAGTCAGGTGGAACGACGATTGTCAGAAAGCTTTTGACAAGATCAAGGAGTACCTGCAAGAACCTCCAATTCTCATGCCTCTAATTGAAGGAAGACCTCTAATCATGTACCTAACAGTATTAGAAGGGTCAATGGGGATGTGTGTTGGGCCAGCATAACGAGTCTGGTCGAAAAGAGTATGCAATATACTACCTAAGCAAAAAGTTTACTGACTGTGAACAACATTATTCACTTCTCGAGAAAACTTGTTGTGCTTTAGCGTGGGCTGTTCGCCGACTAAGACAGTATATGCTGACTCACACTACTTTGTTGATCTTTAAAATGGACCCCGTCAAGTACATATTTGAGAAGCCAGCACTTGCCGGAAGGGTTGCAAGATGGCAAATGATTCTGACAGAGTACGACATTCAATAAACTTCTACAAAAGCCATTAAGGGTAGTGTATTGTCTGATTATCTGGCTGAGCAACCCGTTAATGATTACCAGCCCATGAGATTTGACTTCCCTGATGAAGACATCATGTTCTTAAAAGCAAAATATTGTGAAGAGCCAGTTCAAACTGAAGGGCCTGACCCAGAAGAAACATGGACTATGATGTTTGACGGGGCAGTTAATTGCAACGGTTGTGGAGTTGGTGCAGTGCTTATTACACCTAAAGGAGTTCACATGCCTTTCTCGGCAAAACTCACCTTTGCCTGCACTAACAATGAAGCAGAATACGAAGCTTGTATCATGGGTCTTAAGGAAGCCATTGACCTCAGGATCAAAACCTTGAATATGTTCGGAGATTCAGCTTTGGTAATCAACCAGACCAACGGCAAATGGTACACTCATCAAGAGCATCTGATTCCATACCGTGACTATACGAGGAGATTGTTGAACTTCTTCATAATAGTCAAGCTTGAATATATCCCTCGAGATGAGAATCAGTTTGCAGACGCTTTAGCTACCATTTCCTCCATGATCAAAGTTCAAGCTGCCAATTATGTGCCTCGGATTTTGGTATCCAGACTGGACCGACCGACATACGTATTCTCTGTGGACACTGCTAGTGACAACAAGCCTTGGTACCATGACATCAAATGCTTCTTGGATAATCATACATACCCACATGGGGCATCGTCAAATGATAAGAAGACATTGAGAACGCTGGCCGGCAGTTTCTTCCTAAATACTGATGGTTCATTATACAAGCGAAACTTTGACATGGTCCTGCTCAGATGTGTTGACAAGAAGGAAGCAGACCTCCGGATGCACGAAGTACATAAGGTTCTTTTGGTACCCATGCCGGAGGACATGAAATGACAAAGAAGTTGTTAAGATCAGGTTACTACTGGGTCACAATGGATGCAGACTGTTGTGCCTACACCAGAAAATGCCACAAGTGCCAGATCTACGCAAATAAAGTGCATGTGCATCCAAATCCTTTGAACGTGATGTCTTCACCTTGGCCTTTTGCCATGTGGGGCATTGACATGATTGGAAAGATTGAACCGACTGCTTCAAATGGTCACAGATTCATCCTGGTAGCCATTGAGTACTTCACCAAATGGGTTGAAGCAGCTTCATACGCAAACGTCACCAGAAAAGTGGTAGCCAGATTTCTGAAAAGAGACATCATCGGTCGATATGGAGTTCCCGAGAAAATCATTACTGATAATGGTTCCAATTTGAACAACAAAATGATGGTCGAGCTTTGCCGGGACTTTAAAATTCAACACAACAACTCTTCTCCTTTCAGGCCAAAGATGAATGGCGTTGTTGAGGCAGCTAACAAGAACATCAAGAATATTATGCAGAAGATGGTAGTCACCTACAAAGACTGGCACGAAATGCTACCATTTGCCTTGCATGGGTAACGAACCTCAATCAGAACATCTACTGGGGCAACGCCTTATCACCTGTTGAAGTTGAGCTACCCTCCTTACGGGTAATGATGGATGTGAAACTGGATGAAGCAGAATGGGTCCGGTCTCGGTATAATCAACTGAATCTGATTGAAGTGAACAGATAAGCTGCCATCTGTCATGGGCAGTTATATCAGAAGCGAATGAAGAAAGCCTTCGATCAGAAAGTCAGACCTCGGGAATACCATGTAGGAGAGCTTGTTATGAAGAGAATCCTTCCTCCTCATACAGACCCCAGGGGCAAGTGGACACCAAACTATGAAGGTCCCTACGTAATAACCAAAGTCTTCTCAGGTGGAGCACCGATGCTCGCAACCATGGATGGTGAAGACTTCCCGTCTCCTGTGAATTCAGATGCAGTTAAAAAATAATTCGCATAAAAAGACCCGTTGGACATAAAAATAGAATGTAAGTCCATGCAAAAAAAAGGCATCCTGGCGAGTCAAAAACAGAATAAAATACTCGGGCAAAAATAAGGGAAAAATAAAAAATGCACACCCGCTGAGTTGAAAAGCCGCATTGGACAGCTCAGGCAAAAATGGGTATCCCGGTGGATTGAAAACCCGAAAGGGCGATCCACACAAAATCTGGGAATAAGCGAATAAATGTATTCTGAATTCGTCTGTATCACTCACAACGTGGCAAGCTCCGAGAGGACAAAGCGTCAGTCAAAATCAGCCTTCTTCAGAAAGCAAGATAAGAAGAACGTCAAGGTCATACAGGTCATAGCAAAGGAAGCTCATTGGAGCGTCATCTTCAACATTGCCAACAATTTTATTTTTTCAATTTACAGCAATCTCCTCCTTCTAGGGGATTCTCTTCTTGGACTGTATTTGCCTATTCAGGGCACACAAATCAATAAAATCAGAATATTCAGTCACACTTTGTTTTGTACATTTTTGTTTCGTTTGCAAAATGTCCAATGTTCATGATGCAACACTTGCATAAAACATATGAGCCATTTTAATAAATGCTTGCAGGAAATATGTTTCTCTCAGGTAAATCTATCTCCTATGATGGAATCCGATTAAGGATACTTCATGACACTTATACGTTTTCCTTTGTCTTAACAGGTTGCAAGTACTCAAGACAGACAATCTTTCGCTACATGGGGCATATCAAGCATTGAATCCCCAGCATACTACTGTAAACACCCAAAATTTTCCCTCACTCATATCACACCATATCTTGTGATCTTTCATGTTTGCATAAACATAAGCATACTACCTCATATTGCATATTTGCTTCATCTGCATAGTTCAAGATCATCAGCATCTAGGGTTTGTGATCCGAGCAATCCAATATGTCCATCTGAGCCATCCCAAAGGCCTCAAAGCTTTCCAAGAGGTTCCATGTGTGTTCTACCATCATATTATGTTCCTTAGAGTTCATGGAAGTCAAGAAATCACAAGAACTGGCAAAGGCATGGGAGCAGAGTTAGGGTTTCACTACACAGATGACCAAAATTAGGGTTTTGGATTCAGAGGCCTCAACTCCAAATTTTTGGGCCATTCTTGTTTCTAATGTTCTTAAGATGTTATAAGGATCGTGTGTACCAAGTTTGATGAAGAAATTCATTGTGGAAGTCATTTGTTCACTGGGTAACTTCTTGAGCAAGTTAAGTCAAAATCAGGGCATCTGAGGCCCCCAACCATGGAACCAAAGGGGTATTTTCATCAAATTGAAGTTCTATGATCTTTATTTGATCTTAGAAGAGGTTGGAAGTTCACAAGATTGAAGAATTTTGAGCAATTTGAAAAGTTGCCAAAAATGGAAATGACTTGTAATGGAAACTTTCCATTTTGGGAATGTTTTTCAACCTCCTTTTTCTTGATCAAGAATGCTTCAAATGAAAAATTCTTAGTCATGAAAGTTGTAGATTAGGTTTTTCCCTTTTCAAAAAGTACAAGAACATGTATTGATTCATTATGGAACTCAAGTTATGATCCTTCAAAGTTGGCAAAAATCCTATAATTTTCAAGAATGCACCAATGAGGGATTTTTGCAAAACCACTTGCCAAGGCTTCTAATGACTTCTAATGTGCCCAAATACTTCATAACATGATCAAGCAACTTCAAAAACTCAGAATTGGCCCAAGAATTGGATTATTTCATGCCTTGAATCACAAGATACACCAAAGAGGGTAAATATGCAAAACTCATACAAACCCTAGTTCCATGTGTTCCAGCTCATCAAATCTGATCCATAAGCCTTCCTTGATCTCAGCTGAGGCCAAACATGCCCAAATCCAGCTCTGACCCGTGCCCATACTTGAAGTACACCTAAGCTTGACTTTTTGCAAATCACCCCATACCAATCAAGCAAGGCCAACACCCACTCTCTGACCAATCAAGACATCATATGCAAACCTTATGGAACACAAAACACACAACACATTAGCCTGAAACTCACCCAAGCTCAAGAATACCAAAAATCCCTCAAAACTTCTCTTCTTTGATTCTCCCTGCTCAATCATCAAAACTTCAAACAAACTTCACCAATTATCTCCATAAATCCTCCAGATCATTTCCCAACCATTTCCAAGCCCTAAAACCCCAAGAATCAGAAACACGATTTTGGTGCAGCTGAGGTGCAATCTCTCGAACCAGCTATTGCAAGCTTGTTCTAAGCCTTCCATTCACTCAAGGGAAGCCATTGGAGGTTGATTGCACAAAGAAAGAGGTCAGAAAGCTCCAAAGGTGAAAGCTTAAGCTCAGGTAGCCATCTTCAAACTTTTTTCCAGAAGCTTGTTTTTAAGTTCGTAAATGATTCTACATGTCTCTCTGATCACGATGATGTAATTTGTTTTGAAAATGGTTGAGTTTTGAGGATGTATCGTGCTTCTGAAATTTTTGCCAAGTTTTCCGTTTTGCCTTGATTCATGATTTTGATGAAAAACGAATGAATTTTGTGTGTGGATTCTTGTTCAGTGATGTTTAATGAGTGTTTATGGAGATTTAGGTAGAGTTTCATGGCGTTTTGAGAGAGATAGAGTGAGAGTCTGGTCGGAGAAGATGACCGGAGCAAGCTCCGGTCGCCTGAGAATGCTTAGGGTTTTAATTGGGGTTTAGCAGCCACTTTGAATCTCCACCCTTGGATTTTGTCTTACCGCGCGTGTGGATGGTCAGGATTCAGTCACTTAACCCTAATCCTGATTAATTAAATTAATTAGGATTAATTAATTTAAAAATGTCAGATTGCATCCTGACCCTTCATTTACGCGCGTGGTAAATTCCCACCAAATTTGTTTGAATCGCAGCCACTGGATTTGCATACTTCCCATTTTAATTATTTTTATTACATTTTATTGCATTTCTTTTGTTTAATTTATTTAAAATATCAAAAATCATTTTAAAAATCTCATTTTCTGCATTTTTGCTTTAAATATTTTTCTTTATCCAAAAATAATTTTTAATTTATTTTTTGCATTTAAAAAGTATTTTTAAAACATTTAAATGTTTATTTTAATTAATTAATGGTAATTAATTAATTAAAATAGCATTTAGGTTTCTAAAAATTACCAAAAAAATCATGTTGCATCTTAACACATTTAGAAACATTTTCAAACCCTTCATACAAATTTCATTTTGGTTTTGATCATAACTTGACAATTTTCTTTGAATTTAGGGTTCATAAAATCACATTTTTAAACCCTAACCTTTGAAAAATCTTTTCTGCCTAACCATGAACGATTTGAAGATGGTTCTTTTTTAATTGTTTTACACATATCATGTAGTATCTAGGATATTTTTGGCATGAATTTATCTTTCATTTTCAATTTGATTTGCATTTTTCCTTTTGAAGCACCCAAAAACCCTAGCAAACTTAGAAAAATCATAACTTTCAATAGTTTAAGATTTAGACCTTCTCCTTTGGGGTGTGATATCATATGTGATTAGGGTTTGTTTGAGCTCATTTTCAATTTTTTATCATGTTATATGCTTCTGTTGTTACCATTTTCATCTCATCCTTCCATGTAACCCTAATTTTGCATCTTTACTTGCATCTTACATTGCATTGCGTGAACATATGAACTTGCCATGCCATTCTAAGAATTTGTATGCCATCTTAGACATCTTAAGACAATGCTTGAACATTGCTTGATCATTTATCCATACATTTGCTATGCTTTGCATCCATTTCATTTCATAAACATCCATGTGTTTACATGCTTCCTACATGCTTCATTTGTATTCATTCTCTTGTATGATCACACATATGCATCTTGTATGTCTTTGCGTCATATCATAGCATCATTTGCATCATGTGTATGCTTGTGGTCTTGGTCTTTGCCCTTGCATATTCATTGTTTCATTTCATTTCTTTCCTTGTGCATCTTGTGCTAATTTTTTAGGTTAATGGTAAGTTGTTTGGGAGGTGGATTTGCCTTCACCTCCCATCTCTTCTCATACCTTCATATTGCATCCTTGCTGCATTTTCACTTGTCCTTCAGTGAGCTTTCTCACTTGTGCTTCTCTTCCTTTCTTTCTCTTCTCATCTCATCTCTTTCCTATCTCGCTTCTCCTTGGTGGCTTCCTTGAAGACTTCTTCTCTTAAGCCTCACAAACCCTAGGACTTCCAAGCATGATAACTTTCTAGGACTTATTAGTTTCCCTTTAGTCTTTTCTCTTTGAGTCTTCTTTGTGTCTCTCTTCTCATCCCATCATTAGAGACTAAACCTTTAAGGTTTTAGGACTTTCGAATTAGGGTTATGCATGTATCCTTATCTTAGGATGGAGTGTATAAGTTTAATCCTAAGTGTTAAACCCTTAATTTGTTTAAACCTCTTAATCAATCCACTTAATAATCACTAAGACTTCATCCTGTAACTTGGGCCTTACATTAGGGTTCTATCTCTTCCTTATGGTTAAGAGGGACTAACCCTAGTGTTTAATGGACAAGTCCTCCTCAAGTTGTCTTACAAACCATAAAACACACTTCTAAATCTTACCACCTTTAATTAAAATCCACTTAATAAAGGCTTATTTTGTCATGAATTTAGTCCCTAACCATGGATTTAGTTGAGGAGTGTTCCCCAGCTTAAGTGTTCTCATCTATCATCCTTATCTTAGGATGGTGTAATGAGTTCACTAATCTGTCATTAGAGATTAAACTCATTACTTAACACTAAACAAAAACCCAAAAACATCTAAATAATCACAAGTAGGTTTATGATCTTAATCCTACATCATCATGGTAATTAAGTTGAGTTGCTTATCTCATACTTAAGTAGGCTCATTATCCCTAATCAGGGAGGATATAGTTAGTTTACAACCTTTGATTTAGGCTTAAGCTCATTAACTTATGACAAACTCCAAAAACAATAACAAAACTGAAAACACAAAAACAAACAATAATCGTCTCCTTTGGGATTCTTTTCTCATCACACTCATTCACAAACAAGAACTTGCCTCTCCTGTCTAATGCAAGACAGTTAGCACTCGAGCCAGACGATTCATACACTTGAGCATAAACAAGCAAGCAGTTCACAGTCAATTTATTTTCAGTCTCTTAGAGTCGAACTACAGTGTTCTGACTTCCTCATTGCACGAGAGGATTCGTAAGCACAAACTAACAGTTATCAAACAAAAGTCTCTTTGCCATCCCCCTTCTTCCAGCTTTCTTTTCAAGCCTCAATCCTAAGCAATTCACACCCCTTTTGCACTGACACTTGTATATTTTTTTCCAGCTTTAGCACACAGATAACACATAGACTTACCCCCTTTAAGCACAATCTTTTAAGCGTGGATCCCGTCGAGTACGACGAACAATCTGGGTGCTAATACCTTCCCAGGTTGTAACCAACCCCCTTTCTCAGTTTCTCTGGTTCGCAACCGTCTTATCCATATCTTTCTAGGTTTATGCAGCATTACCTTTCCTTCGGGATAAAAATGCCTAGCTGGCGACTCTATTCATTTTATTTCATCTTCTACTTTCGCCTACCGTTCGCGCTTGTACCAGGATGCAAATATTTGGGAGCGACAGCTTGGCGACTCTGCTGGGGATCTTATCTTGCAACCAGGGCTTCTGGTTATTTTTGTGGGTTTCTCCCAACGCTTGTTTGATTTGTGTTTACGGGGGTGTTATGTGCTACTTGTGCTTATTTATTTATTGCTTTATTTATTTCTTTTTGTACAACTTCATTTATTGCTTTCATTTACAATTTTATGCATTTCATACTGTTTTTGTCATATCATTGGTGCTGGATCTCCTGTCTGCTTTGGTGGGTGGGATTGTTGTGTGATTAAGGTTCCATACCAGGGACCTGAGTGACACATAGGCTAGAGTGGATTCATATTCTTTCCCATTCCATTTCAGTCTGGTGCGGGAATATGAAACACGGTTCAGACATGGGTTTCTTCTTGAGAACTTTGTGCTACGGATTTCCTGTAGTACTAGGGCTATCTGGGAAGCCTGCTAAGTCTGGATGACCTTTTTATGACCTTCAGCATCTGAGGTGAATTAGAGGAGGATCTTTTATGGTTATTGTAAACACTGTACCTCCGAGTTAGAAGTGTTTACACTTCTCATAACTGATCCAAGTCTGAGGATCCTTGTTCTAGAACAATACATGTGAAGGGGTTGGGATGTTTACAGTTTTGCAGGAACCCTTGGCCTCATCATACCTTGTTACTAGATTTGTTAAGGTTGTATTATTTTGGACAGTTCTTGTGAAACCCTGGACTTGTGACTCTTTATTTGAGTCCCCCACCTGGTTACTGGTTTTCTAAGCCCCATCCGAACTTATAAACATACATGGACCCTATCAAGGCAGATAACAGATCCAACACTTGATCACAAAACCTTGCATATCATTCTGCATACATCATTTTGCATTATTTAACATTTTCCTATTTGTTTTACAGGGTATCCACATTGTATCTCTGGTTTGGTTTTGACCTGTTCTGCTGCTCAGACTTCTTCAATTATCTTCTCCAGCACCTTCATCAGTTTGCCTTCAACATCACATACCATTTCTCTGAGCCTACTCTGACAGGAATCAGACAGATCTAGTCTCTCATCACTCCTGATCATGTCCCATTATTCAGGGAACATTATGGAGGCATATTGGACATGATCATGGACCTGGATGCATCCCAGAGGAGCATGATTCACACTTGCTTGCAGTTTTATGATCCTCCTCTCAGATGCTTCACCTTCCCAGATTTCCAGTTGGGACCTTTGATGGAAGAGTTCTCCATGTTGTTGGGTGTCCCTATCAGGAGGGGAATTCCTTTCAACCCTGAGATGGTTTCTCCCAAGAATGAAGATATAGCTAAAGCCTTGCATTTGGAGCCTACCCTCATTGATCAGAGCATGACCACCAAGGCTGGGGTCCCAGGCCTTCACTTGGACTTCTTGATCTCTCAGGCCACCCTGCATGCTGCAGCAGGGAAGTGGGATGTTGTTTGTGCACTTCTAGCCCTCAGCATATATGGAGTTATCTTGTTTACAGACGAGCCAAAGTTTGTAAGAAAGAGTTCTATTCACCTATTCTTATTAAGGAACCCAGTTCCTACCTTGCTTGGAGACTTCTACTATTCAATGCATCAAAGGAATGAGAAGCAAAGGGGAAGATTGGTCAGATGCTGTGCACCCCTCTTCTACTATTGGTTGTTAAGGCACTTGCCGAAGTTAGACACTTTCTTGAATCCTCATCAGCCAAGGAACTGGGCCAAGAGATTGATTTCCCTTACATCAGAAGACATCAGATGGTTCACTCAGAGCACCAAGGGCAAGGATATCATCACCAGCTGTGGGCAATATCCTGATGTGCCTTTAATTGGAGTAAAAGGTTGCATCAACTACAACCCTTTGCTCTTCAAGAGACAGTTAGGGTATGCTTTGGTTCATCCCCCAAGAGGACAAGACTTGACAGAAACCCTCTATTGTGACATCCAGCACAACTCTGCTATTGTCAGACAGGCAGCCTGGGCTTGGGACATTATTCAGACTAAGGGGATAGCTATTCTGGGTAAGTGCAATAACATAGCCTCAGCACAGTATCTTGATTGGTCTCGCACCAGGGGACAAATCACCCGAATGCCATTCACTTTAGAAGATACACCTTGACCATCAGGAGTTTGAGAAACTGAAGGAAAGGAATACTCAGCTCTCTGAAGCTTTGAAGAAGATCCTCACGGAGAGGAATGACAGCCCTCTGGATAATGAAAGGTTAGAGAAGCTCCGGATTGAGCACTTGACCAAGATTGAGAAGACGGATGACTACATCAGAAAGGCTAGACCATGGGAGTTAGTACTGAAGAATGCTTGCAAGGAAGCTAAGACTCAGAATGCCAGATCTGAGCATTACTTAGAGGAGAGTCAAGCTAGGTGGATCAGGATCACTGAGGCTCGTGCACAGGAAGATCAGAGAACCCAGGCTAGGATAAAGCAGCTGCAGGCTAGTGAGAAGAAGAATCAGGCAACTTTGTTAGTAGCACAGAAGGAGATCTCTGAGTTGAAACTCCGAGCGGGGTTAAAGAGGTCAAAGGATCAGGATAAGCACAAGAAGTTGACTAGTGCCATTGCCACCAGGAACCTCCTCATCAGGACCATCACAGAGCACCCAGTAGGTCCAATGACTGAGGCCCTCCTGAAGGAAGTCAGAGAGGATGACTTTGGACTGGATGTTTGATTTCTTTGTATTTGTACTTCCTTTTTTTTGTACTTTTGATTTTGTTATTGTATTTTGAACCAACACGGGAACTTTATTGTAATCAAACTATGTATCTTCACTCTTTTGGAATATATGGTTTGTATTATTTTATGGGCATTATCTCTCTGCAACATCAGCACTTCCTCGAGGTCTGGAAAGGTCAAAACCAAAGAACCAAACCGGATACCCTTGGAAGACAAATAGGCATCTTGCATTGCATACTAACATCATTTATTTGTTTTGTAGGTTTTTGTTTTGTTGTTTCTCACTTTGTTGTGGTTTCAGGAAACATTGCTTGCAGAAGAGTGTTCCCTGTCAATAGAGTGCACTGGTATCCGACAAGAAACAACCTTCCGGGATTACAAATGGATCAAGTTCAGCAAGACTTGACTGAAGTGAGGGCCCAGATGGCCAACGAAAGGACAGAGATGAGGGCCCAAATGAATCAATTTATGACAGTGATGACTGGTTTGGCTCAGAGCCAGGAAAGACTGAGAGAGTTAGTCGAGCGACAAACTCTCGAGGAACACCATCCAGGTACAGGGGGTACCAGTAACAACGATCACGTGCAGCCTCGCACTGATCCACCAGAGTTTAGACCTCATCTGAACCCAGACATCAATGCTATAAGAAACACCCAAGGTAACACTGGAGGGAGGGCCTTGCCGGAAGACCCTCAAGAAGAACAGTTTACTGTGGTTGGGGATGGTGACGAAGTTTAAGATCGTCATTTGGATGAAATTGCAGAGAAGCTAAGGTTTCTTGAATCCCAAAGCTCTCTAGGTTTTGATGTCATGGAAATGGGATTGGTGGAAGGGGTTAGAATTCCTCACAAATTCAAACCCCCTTGTTTTGAAAGATACAATGGCACATCCTGCCCATGTACCCACCTTCAGTCTTTCCTAGGGAGATTGAAAGCCTACACCATGGATGAGAAGCTGTGGATATTTTATTTCGAGGATAGCTTGATAGGGGCATCTCGGGAATGGTACTCCCATTTAACCAGAGCCACTGTGAGGAATTGGAAAGACTTGGCTGAAGCTTTCATCCGTCAATATCAGTATAATCTGGTCATGGCTCCAAACAGAACCCTTCTGATGGGAATGTCACAATCTTCCCGTGAAAGCTTTAGAGAGTATGCCCAAAGGTGGAGGCAGCTAGTTGCTGCTGTTCAACCCCCAATGTCAGAAAGGGAGATGGCAGACATGTTCATGAATACTCTCTAGGGTACCTATATTGACAGATTGGCTGCATTTTCTTCCACCAGCTTTGCGGATGTGGTGATAGCTGGGGAGAGAATTGAGAGCTTACTGAAGATGGGAAAGATCTCTGACAACGGTGCCAGTTCAAGCAGTGCAAGGAAGCCATTTGCTGGGCCCCGTAGATCTGGTGAAACAAATTTTGTACATGTGGGAAGAGGAAGACCCCAATATCTGCCCAGATCTGTTGTTGCCGTCACTATTCTTACTCCACCTCCTCAGTATACTCAACAACCACAACACTTCCCTCAACAACCATAGTTCTCTCAAAAGAGATCCTACAACAACAATAACAAAAATCAACAACAACTCCCTTTTCAACAGCGGCCATCTCAGACCAACAGGGTGATTGACCCTATTCCAATGCCATATGCCACATTACTGCCACAACTCCTACAGCTCAATCTTGTTGAGTTGAGGACATTGGCTCCACCGGATCCTCAGAACCTTACGAGAAACTACGACGTTAACGCTAGGTGTACTTTTCATTCTAATACACCTGGTCACTCCACGGAAAAATGCAGGGCTTTGCATATGAAGGTCCAGGATCTGGTAGATTCAAAGGCCCTGAACTTTGCACCACCTCCCAATGTCATGAAAAATCCTATGCCAAGCCATAATGGGCCAAGGATTAATGCTATAGAGGAAGGCTCATCCATGAATTTGATTGAAGAAATTGCAAGTATTCAGACACCTCTGGAAGAGGTTAAAGCTAAGCTTTTGAAATGCCAAGTGTTTCCAGGTTGTAAGGCCTGTTGTGAATCTTGCAAGATTTCCGAGAACGGGTGCGCAAGCTAGAAGAATAGCATCAATGGTTTGATCAAAGAAGGAATTCTGCAAATAACCATAACAGCTTCTACAACACTAGCAACTCTTTTGTCAGCAACAAATGATTCTTCTACAACTGCAACAACAATTGTTTCTACTGACTCATCAACAATTTCAGCAACCATTTCTTCCATCACTTCAACAAATAACAGTTCCATTTCATCTCCTTCTACAACTTCAACAACCACCAACAACGATGTCTCCACAGTTACTATTTATTATGACCCTACAACGGTCCCGAACTCCAACAACTTTCAACAACAATCTCTACAACAGTTTCAACAACAACCAAGCTTCAATTCATCACCTCCAACGTCCACCAGAAGTCCTGTCACTGTCTTCTATGATTCACAGACAATAACGGTTCCAACTTCTTCCGCAGTAAGCCCAGTCACCATCATGGTGCCCGGGCCAATTCCATATGATAAAGACAATGTTGTACCATGGCATTATGGTGCTGACCTTTACGGAAATGGAGAAAAAGTCCTTCTTGATTCTTCAGTTCCTATTCCCCAAGTGGATAATGTCGGGGGAGGTGGAGGCTTCACCTGAAGCAGACGTCTCTTCGCGTCTCAAGCTCCAAGAACTAGTACTGAGGCAGTGGTTGTTGCCAAAGCCAAAGGAAAAAGTGTAATACCTGAAGAATCTGCACCAAAAGAGACTCATAAATCATCCTTTGATCAGGATGTGGATGAATTTATGAGGATAATTAAAAGAAGTGACTACAAAGTTGTGGACCAGCTCCATAAGACTCCTTCTAAGATCTCTATACTATCCCTGTTGTTGTGTTCTGAAGCCCATCGGGATGCACTACTCAAAGTTTTGCACGCTGCCTACGTGCCAGAAGAGATCACAGTGAATCAGCTTGAAACAGTGGTGTCTAATGTCAATACTAGCCATGGGCTAGGCTTCACCAATGCTGATTTAACAACAGAAGGACATCACCACAACAAGGCTTTGCACATAACCCTGGAGTGCAAAGGAGTTGTTCTCTCTCATGTTCTTGTAGACATTGGGTCCTCACTCAATGTCTTGTCGAAGAAAGCTCTTGTCAAGCTCAAATATGATGGAATAGCTCTCCGGCCAAGCAATCATGTGGTCAGGGCTTTTGATGGCTCCAAGAGGTCTATTCTTGGAGAAGTGGAGCTGCCTGTGATAATCGGTCTACAGGTCTTTCAGACTACTTTCTCTGTGATGGACATACAACCGACCTACAGCTGTTTGTTGGGTCGACCATGGATTCATGCCGCTGGCGCGGTTACGTCGACCCTTCACCAGAAATTGAAATATGAGTGGGAAGGACAAATTATCACCATCTGTGGTAAAGAGGACATCTTTGTTGGCCATCTGGCTACATACAAGTACATTGAGATGGATGGTGAAATCCATGAAACCATGAGCCAGGGGTTCGAGGCTCTGAATGTCAATGAAGCGACGACTGAATTATTTGCTGCATCCCAGGAGGATAGGATGGGTACTTCAATTGTCTCCTATCAGCAAGCCCAGAAGGTTGTTGAAGATGGAAATGCCCAAGGCTGGGGCAAGTTGCTGTCGGTGGAAAAGAAGGAGGACATATTCGGTTTGGGTTACAAACCATTCCGACAAGATCAATCAGAGGCTGCTAAAGAGCCCAAGTTCATCAGTGGGGGGATGCTCAACCCGGATGCTGTTAACAACCTGGAAGACGAGGCGAAAAGCGACCTCAACCTGGAGAGCTGGATACGTCCAAGGATCCCGGGTCACCAAGTCCTTAACTGGTCTTCCCAGGAAATTATAAGGGTTACTCCTGCAGAGTAATTATTATTTCCTGCCTTTTTTAGCATGCATCAAGTCCTGCATCTTACCCAAGGTGTCAGGGCTCATTTTGTATTAGGGCCATATTGTAATTTTGTGCAAATGAATTATCAATGAATATCTGACATCTTTTGCAAACAAGTCTCTTTTTCGCTCACTGTCTTTTCATTTTTTACTTTTGTACAAAACAATAAAATGGCAATGTTTTCAAAATAAATAACTTCATTTTTACACTTTTCTAAACAAGATTAAAATTGATCACTAAAACGAACAAATCTCAAACCTTGCAGAGATTACCCTTCAGATTGCACCGACAACAGCACTGCTATGACCTTGTATGACTTCAACAATCCAATTAATCAAGCTGATGAAGGGGTTGAAGAAGACTATGAGTTACCTGAAGAGTTAGCCAGATTGCTGAGGCAAGAAGAGAAAGTGATTACTCCTCATCAGGAGGAGGTTGAAATAGTTAATCTTGGTACCAAAGAGGATTTGAAAGAAGTGAAGATTGGGGCCGGTCTACAAGCTTCAGTAAAAGAATAGCTTATTGATATGCTTCGAGAATATGTCGACGTCTTTGCTTGGTCCTATCAAGACATGCCAGGTCTAGATACGGATATTGTTATGCACAAGCTGCCATTAAAAGAAGATTGTCCTCTAGTAAAGCGAAAGTTGCGTTGTACTCGCCCAGATATGGCCATGAAGATTAAGGAAGAAGTACAAAAACAGTGGGACACCGGTTTCCTTGCTGTAACTAGTTACCCGCCGTGGGTTGCTAATATTGTACCTGTGCCTAAGAAAGATGGCAAAGTACGGATGTGTGTGGATTACCGGGATCTGAACAGAGCTAGCCCGAAGGATGACTTCCCATTACCTCACATTGATGTATTGGTTGACAACACAGCTCAGTTCTCGGTATTTTCCTTCATGGATGGATTTTTCGGGTATAATCAGATTAGGATGTCACCCGAAGACATGGAGAAGACTACCTTCATCACACATTGGGGCCCATTTTGTTATAAAGTAATGCCATTTGGATTGAAGAACGCCGGTGCAACTTATCAACGGGCTATGGTAATGTTATTCCACGATATGATACACAAAGAAATCGAATGCTACGTGGATGACATGATTGCCAAGTCCCTTACTGAAGAAGATCATCTAGTAAATTTGCTGAAGTTGTTCAAGCGTCTGAGAAGGTATCAGCTGAAGCTAAACCCCAACAAATTCACATTCGGGGTACGGTCCGATAATTTGCTGGGATTTATTGTAAGTGAAAAAGGAATTGAAATTGATCCTGACAAAGTCAAAGCCATTCAGGAGATGCTGGCACCTAGGACTGAAAAAGAAGTTCGGGGGTTCTTAGGTAGATTGAACTACATATCAAGGTTCATATCTCATCTTACTGCAACCTATGAATCCTTGTTCAAGCTGTTAAAAAAAGAACAAATAGTCAGGTGGAACGAAGATTGTCAGAAGGCGTTTGACAAAATCAAGGAGTACCTGCAAGAACCTCCGATTCTCATGCCTCCAGTTGAAGGAAGACCTCTAATAATGTACCTGACAGTATTAGAAGGATCAATGGGATGTGTGCTAGGCCAGCATGACGAGTCTGGTCGAAAAGAGTATGCAATATACTACCTAAGCAAAAAGTTTACCGACTGTGAACAATGTTATTCACTGCTCGAGAAAACTTGTTGTGCTTTAGCGTGGGCTGCTCGCCGACTAAGATAGTATATGCTGACTCACACTACTTTATTGATCTCAAAAATGGACCCCGTCAAGTACATATTTGAGAAGCCAGCACTTACCGGAAGGGTTGCAAGATGGAAAATGATTCTGACAGAGTATGACATTCAGTACACATCTCAAAAGGCCATCAAAGGCAGTGTACTGTATGACTATATAGCTGAGCAACCCATTGATGATTATCAACCAATGAGATTTGACTTCCCCGATGAAGACATCATGTACCTAAAAGCAAAAGATCATGAAGAGCCTGTTCACACTGAAGGGCCTGACCCAGAAGAAGAATGGACAATGATGTTTGATGGGACTGTCAATATGAATGGTCGAGGAGTTGGTGCAGTGCTCATTACACCTAAAGGAGTTCATATGCCTTTCTCGGCAAAACTCACCTTTGCCTGCACTAACAACGAATCAGAATACGAAGCATGTATCATGGGTCTTGAGGAAGTCATCGACCTCAGGATCAAGACATTAACTGTATTCGGAGATTAAGCTTTGGTAATCAATCAAACCAACGGCAAATGGTACACTCACCAGGAGCATCTGATTCCATACTGTGACTATACGAGGAGATTATTGACTTTCTTCACAATAGTCAAACTTGATTACATTCCTCGAGACGAAAATCAGTTTGCAGATGCTTTAGCTACCATTTCCTCTATGATCAAGGTTCAAACTGCCAATTATGTACCTCGGATTTCGGTATCCAGTTTAGACCGACCAGCGTACGTGTTCTCTGTGGACATTGCTAAAGATGACAAGCCTTGGTTCCACGACATCAAAAGCTTCTTGGAGGACCAAACATACCCACCTAGGGCATCATCCAATGATAAGAAGACATTAAGAAGGCTAGTTGGTAGTTTCTTCCTTAATGCTGATGGTTCATTATACAAGCGAAACTTTGATAAGAAAGAAGCAGACTTGCTGATCCACGAGGTGCATGAAGGATCTTTCGGCACCCATGCTGGAGGACATGAAATGGCTAAGAAATTGTTAAGATCAGGTTACTACTGGATCACAATGGATGCAGACTGTTGAGCCTATGCCAGATCTACGCGGATAAAGTGCATGTGCCTCCAAATCCTTTGAATGCGATGTCTTCACCTTGGCCCTTTGCCATGTGGGGCATTGACATGATTGGAAAGATCGAACCGACTGCTTCAAATAGCCACAGATTCATCCTGGTAGCCATTGATTACTTTACCAAGTGGGTCGAAGCAGATTCATATGTGAACGTCACCAGACAAGTGGTTGCCAGATTTCTGAAAAGAGACATCATCTGTCGATATGGAGTTCCCGAGCGAATCATTACTGATAATGGTTCCAATTTGAACAACAAAATGATGGCAGAACTGTGTCAGGACTTCAAAATCCAACATCACAACTCTTCTCCTTACAGGCCAAAGATGAATGGTGTTGTTGAAGCAGCTAACAAAAACATCAAGAAGATTGTGCAGAAGATGGTGGTTACTTACAAAGACTGGCATGAGATGCTACCATTTGCTTTGCACGGGTACCGAACCTCAATCAGAACGTCTACTGGGGCAACGCCTTATCAACTTGTGTATGGTATGGAAGTTGTCCTACCTATTGAAGTTGAGCTACCCTCCTTATGGGTACTAATGGATGTAAATCTGGACGAAGCAGAATGGGTCCGGTCTCGGTACAATCAACTGAATCTGATTGAAGAGAAAAGATTAGCTGCAATTTGTCATGGGCAGTTGTATCAGAAAAGAATGAAGAAAGCCTTCGATTAGAAAGTCAGGCTTCGGGAATACCAAGTGGGAGATCTCGTGTTGAAAAGACTACTTCCTCCTCATACATACCACAAGGGCAAGTGGACTCCAAACTACGATGGTCCGTTCATAGTAAAGAAGGTTTTCTCTGGTGGAGCGCTGATGCTCACTACTATGGATGGTGAAGATTTCTTATCCCATGTGAATTCAGATGCAGTTAAAAAATACTTCGCATAAAGACCCGCTGGAAATAAAAACAGAATGTAAGTCCAGGCAAAAATAGGGCATCCCGGCGAGTCAAAAACAGAATAAAAGACTCGGGCAAAAATAAGGGAAAATTGAAAAAATGTACACCCGCTGAGTTGAAAAGCCGCATTGGACAGCTCAGGAAAAAATGGGTATCCCGGTGGATTGAAAACCCAAAAGGGCGATCCACGCAAAATCAGGGAATAAGCGAACAACTGCACTCTGAATTCTTCTGTATCACTGACAACACGACAAGCTTCGAAAGGATAAAGCATCAGTAAGAGTCAACTTTCTTTAGAAAGCAAGATGAGAAGAACGTCAGGGTCATACAGGTCATAGCAAAGGAAGCCCACTGGAGCGTCATCAACATTGCCAACACTTTTATTTTCTCAATTTATAGCAATCTCCTCATTCCAGGGGATTTGTTTCTTTGATTTTATTTGCCAATTCAGGGCACCCAGATTAATAAAATCAGGATTTTCTGTCACATTTCCTTTTGTACACTTTTGTTTGCAAAATGTCCAATGTTCATAATAAGTACTTGCATAAAACAAATGAGCCATTTTTAATAAATGCTTGCAGGAAATATATTTACTCTCAGGAAAGCCTAACTCCTATGACGGAATCCAGTAAGGGATACCTCGAGATACTTGTGCATTTCTTTTGTCTTAACAGATTGCAGGTATTCAATACGCAACATGGGGCATATCAAGTATCGCATCCCCATCATGCTACTTCCCGAAAGTTACCTCCTCCCCAAGCAGGATCTCCCGAGCAATATCTGAAATGTTTTTCCCCAACAGAGTTGCCAAAGTCTCCAGCACAAGTCTACTCAATGGGAGCATCCCCAGCCAAATCTCCCTGCATTGTTTCCAGCTTCTCCCCAGAAGAGCAATGACTGAAACTCTTACACAACAAAGTGACGAAAGTTTCCTCCTCCCCAGTTAAGTTCTCCTTACGGATAGGTCTATCAACGGTCTATATCCCCAAACAGAGTTATATCTCCTAAAAGATCAACCAACAATCTCTTCCCAAATTGGGGTATCACTTCAAGCAGATCAGCCAGAGATCTTGTCTTCAGAGGGATCTGAATCCCGGAGCGTTTTCTCTTTTGCATAATCATAGCATTCGCATCATAAATCATCGAAATAAGCGTAGCATTCCGTCTAATACGGAGCATTACGGCAAAAATCAAACATTTGCATGATCACGAGCCAGGTTCGAGCCAGTCACCTGCAATTACCATCAGTATTTCATCAGCAATATATATAAAAGCTCACATCTCCTGCAAATAAAAGCCAAAGCGTCCCCTTTGCACTCTCCAACACAAATGCATGTTCATATATACCCTTCTCGACACTCATCCGTGCCATATTATTCCCCGCATATATAAGCCAAAACGTCCCCTTTGCACCCTCAAATACAGATACCTATACATACGCTTTTGACACTCGTCCGTGTCATCCTTCCCCAGCATGGTTGCCAGAAAACTTGTTGCAAACCAAATGTTTGTTTATAACACACTCTTTTGACACTCGTCCGTGTCATCCTTCCCCAGCATGGTTGCCAGAACACTTGTTGCAAACCAAATGTTTGTTTATAACACACTCCTTTCGACACCCGTCCGTGTCATCCTGTCCCCAAGAGTCGCCAGAACACCTTTTACACTCTCACATACAAATATTTGTTCATAACTTATACGTATTCCCTTTTGACACTCGTCTGTGTCGTGCATTCCCCAGCAAATCAAAAACTCGTCTGTGTATTGCTCATACTTCACCAACAAATCTGTACTCGCTTATGCAGAAGTCTTTGATACTCGTTCGTATCTTGTATATATCAATCCTCAATCAGATTCGATACTCGTCCGTGTTCTTTGTTAACCAGTTGGTACTCGTCCGTATCATCATCTCTGAACACACATCAGTGTTTGTTTCTACCGATACTCGTCTGTATCATGGTCCTAAGGATGCTCTTCCACATCTTTAATCTATACACAATGTCAAACACTTATACCTTTTATTTCTTGAGCGTGAACACTCGTTCGTATTTACCATCCTCAGTAAGTCACCAACAAATCAATTTTCTTCTATCCGACATTCGTCCTATGTCGTGATACTTTCGGCAGCCGTCCCCTTCTAGGTGATCGTCCTTCACCTTTGGATGACCGTCCCTCATCCCTTCCCCAATGGAGTCCCCATTAGTGGATCCTTTTTCTATCCGACATTCGTCCTATGTCGTGATAAAGAGAAGTCGTCCCCTGCTAGGTGATCGTCTTTCACCTTTTGATGATCGTCCCTCATCATTTTATCCGATGGCCGTCCCCATTGTTGATCTTGTTATCCGACATTCGTCATATGTCGCGATAAACCCCGAGAGCAGTCGTACCCTGCTAGGTGATCGTCCTTCACCTCTTGATGATCGTCCTTCATCATACTTATCTGATGGCCGTCCCCATCGTCGACCTTTTCTATCCGACATTCGTCTTATGTCGTGATAAAGAGCAGTCGTCCCCTGCTAGGTGATCGTCCTTCACCTTTGATGACCGTCCCTCATCAATATTTCATTTATTCTTTAAACCCGATGGTCGTCCCCGTCGTTGTTTACTTTACTTTCCTTAAACTGATGGCCGTCCCCATCATTGCCTTTACTTTAATCCCCAGATAATCTTATCTCCTTGCCCAATGGCCGTCCCCGTCGCGGTCTCTTTATTTCCCCAACTTGTCAGTCGTCCCCGTCATTGCTTTGCTTACCGTTTTACCCCCAGCAGTCGTCCTTCGCTCGATGGTCGTCCTCCATCGCCCGCATTTGATAATCATGCTATACTACCTTTTACAATTTATATCCCTTTTCTTCTTCTATCCAGGGAGTGCAAATTTTGGACTGTCTTTGGTATTCAACCACAAGTTATCTTGTTTGTTTGTTAAGCCAGGCGTTTACATCCTACACAACTAACTCATGTTTGAATAGGGGCAGCTGTAAACACCCCAAATTTTACCTCACTCATATCAAACCATGGCTTGTGATCTTTCATGTTTGCATAAACATAAGCATACTACCTCATATTGCATATTTGCTTCATCTGCATAGTTCAAGATCATCAGCATCTAGGGTTTGTGATATGAGCAATCCAAGAAGTCCATCTGAGCCATCCCAAAGGCCTCAAAGCTTTTCAAGAGGGTCCATGTGTGTTCTACCATCATATTATGTCCCTCAGAGTTCATGGAAGTCAAGAAATCACAAGAACTGGCAAAGGCATGGAAGCAGAGCTAGGGTTTCACTACATAGATGACCAAAATTAGGGTTTTGGATTCAGAGGCCTCAACTCCAAATTTTTGGGCCATTCTTGTTTCTAATGTTCTTAAGATGTTATAAGGATCGTGTGTACCAAGTTTGATGAAGAAATTCATTGTGGAAGTCATTTGTTCACTGGGTAACTTCTTGAGCAAGTTAAGTCAAAATCAGGGCATCTGAGGCCCCCAACCATGGAACCAAAGGGGTATTTTCATCAAATATAAGTTCTATGATCTTTATTTATTCTTAGAAGAGGTTGGAAGTTCACAAGATTGAAGAATTTTGAGCCATTTGAAAAGTTGCCAAAAATGGAAATGACTTGTAATGGAAACTTTCCATTTTGGGAAAGTGTTTCAACCTCCTTTTTCTTGATCAAGAATGCTTCAAATGAAAAAAATTTGGTCATGAAAGTTGTAGATTAGGTCTTTCCCTTTTCAAAAAGTACAAGAACATGACTTGATTCATTATGGAACTCAAGTTATGATCCTTCAAATTTGGCAAAAATCCTATAATTTTCAAGAATGCACCAAAGAGGGATTTTTGCAAAACCACTTGCCAAGGCTTCTAATGACTTCTAATGTGCCCAAATACTTCATAACATGATCAAGCAACTTCAAAAACTCAGAATTGGCCCAAGAATTGGATCATTTCATGCCTTGAATCACAAGACACACCAAAGAGGGAAAATATGCAAAACTCATACAAACCCTAGTTCCATGTGTTCCAGCTCATCAAATCTGATCCATAAGCCTTCCTTGATCTCAGTTGAGGCCAGACATGCCCAAATCCAGCTATGATCTGTGCCCATACTTGAAGTACACCTAAGCTTGACTTTTTGCAAATCACCCCATACCAATCAAGCAAGGCCACCACACACTCTCTGACCAATCAAGACATCATATGCAAACCTTATGGAACACAAAACACAAAACACATTAGCCTGAAACTCACCCAAGCTCAAGAATACCAAAAATCCCTCAAAACTTCTCTTCTTCGATTCTCCCTGCTCAAGCATCTAAACTTCAAACAAACTTCACCAATCATCTCCATACATCCTCCATATCATTTCCCAACCATTGCCAAGCCCTAAAACCCCAAGAATCAGAAACACAATTTTGGTGCAGCTGAGGTGCAATCTCTCGAACCAGCCATTGCAAGCTTGTTCTAAGCCTTCCATTCACTCAAGGGAATCCATTGGAGGTTGATTGCATAAAGAAAGAGGTCAGAAAGCTCCAAAAGTGAAAGCTTCAGCTCAGGTAGCCATCTTCAAATTTTTTTTCCAGAAGCTTGTTTTCAAGTTCCTAAATGATTCTACATGTCTCTCTGATCATGGTGATGTAATTTGTTTTGAAAATGGTTGAGTTTTGAGGATGTATCGTGCTTCTGAAATTTTTGCCAAGTTTTCTGTTTTGCCTTGATTCATGATTTTGATGAAAAATAAATGAATTTTGTGTGTGGATTCTTGTTCAGTGATGTTTAATGAGTGTTTATGGAGATTTAGGTAGAGTTTCATGGCGTTTTGAGAGAGATAGAGTGAGAGTCTGGCCGGAGAAGACGACCGGAGCAAGCTCCGGTCGCCTGAGAATGCTTAGGGTTTTAATTGGGGTTTAGCAGCAACTTTGAATCTCCACCCTTGGATTTTGTCTTACCGCGCGTGTGGATGGTCAGGATTCACTCACTTAACCCTAATCCTGATTAATTAAATTAATTAGGATTAATTAATTTAAAAATGCCAGATTGCATCCTGACCCTTCATTTACGCGCATGGTCAATTCCCACCAAATTTGTTTGAATCTCAGCCACTGGATTTGCATATTTCCCATTTTAATTATTTTTATTTCATTTTATTGCATTTCTTTTGTTTAATTTATTTAAAATATCAAAAATCATTATAAAAATCTCATTTTCTGCATTTTGGCTTTAAATATTTTTCTTTATCCAAAATTAATTTTTATTTTATTTTTTGCATTTAAAAAGTATTTCTTAAATATTTAAATTTTTATTTTAATTAATTAATGGAAATTAATTAATTAAAATAGAATTTAGGTTTCTAAAAATTACCAAAAAAATCATGTTGCATCTTAACACATTTAGAAACATTTTCAAACCCTTCATACAAATTTCATTTTGGTTTTGATCATAACTTGACAATTTTCTTTGAATTTAGGGTTCATAAAATCACTTTTTTAAACCCTAACCTTTGAAAAATCTTTTCTGCCTAACCATGAAGGGTTGTAAGATGGTTCTTTTTGCATTGTTTTAAACATATCATATAGTATCTAGGATATTTTTGGCATGAATTTATCTTTCATTTTCAATTTGATTTGCATTTTTCCTTTTGAAGCACCCAAAAACCCTAGCAAACTTAGAAAAATCATAACTTTCAATAGGTTAAGAGTTAGACCTTCTCCTTTGGGGTGTGATATCATATGGGATTAGGGTTTGTTTGAGCTCATTTCGAATTTTTTATCATGACATATGCTTCTGTTGTGACCATTTGCATCTCATCCTTCCATGTAACCCTAATTTTGCATCTTTACTTGCATCTTACATTGCATTGCGTGAACATATGAACTTGCCATGCCATTCTAAGAATTTGTATGCCATCTTAGACATCTTAAGACATTTCTTAAACATTTCTTGATCATTTATCCATACATTTGCTATGCTTTGCATCCATTTCATTTCATAAACATCCATGTGTTTACATGCTTCCTACATGCTTCATTTGCATTCATTCTCTTGTATGATGACACATATGCATCTTGTATGTCTTTGCATCATATAATAGCATCATTTGCATCATGTGTATTCTTCTGGTCTTGGTCTTTGCCCTTGCATATGCATTGTTTCATTTTATATCTTTCCTTGTGCATCTTGTGCTAACTTTTCAGGTTAATGGTAAGTTGTTTGGGAGGTGGATTTGCCTTCACCTCCCACCTCTTCTCATACCTTCATATTTCATCCTTGCTGCATTTTTACTTGTCCTTCAGTGAGCTTTCTCACGTGTTCTTCTCTTCCTTTCTTTCTCTTCTCATCTCATCTCATCTCTTTCCTATCTTGCTTCTCCTTGGTGGCTTCCATGAAGACTTCTTCTCTTAAGCCTCACAAACCCTAGGACTTCCAAGCATGATAACTTTCTAGGACTTATTAGTTTCCCTTTAGTCTTTTCTCTTTGAGTCTTCTTTGTGTCTCTCTTCTCATCCCATCATTAGAGACTAAACCTTTAAGGTTTTAGGACTTTGGAATTAGGGTTATGTCTGTATCCTTATCTTAGGATGGAGTGTATAACTTTAATCCTAAGTGTTAAACCCTTAATTTGTTTAAACCTCTTAATCAATCCACTAAATAATCACTAAGACTTCATCTTGTAACTTGGGCCTTACATTAGGGTTCTATCTCTTCCTTATGGTTAAGAGGGACTAACCCTAGTGTTTAATGGACAAGTCCTCCTCAAGTTGTCTTACAAACCATAAAACACACTTCTTAATCTTACCACCTTTAATTAAAATCCACTTAATAAAGGCTTGTTTTGTCATGAATTTAGTCCCTAACCATGGATTTATTTGAGGAGTATTCCCCAGCTTAAGTGTTCTCATCTATCATCCTTATCTTAGGATGGTGTAATGAGTTCACTAATTTGTGATTAGAGATTAAAATCATTCCTTAACACTAAACAAAAACCCAAAAACATCTAAATAATCACAAGTAGGTTTATGATCTTAATCCTACATCATCATGGTAATTAAGTTGAGGTGCTTATCTTATACTTAAGTGGGCTCATTATCCCTAATCAGGGAGGATATAATGAGTTTACAACCTTTGATTTAGGCTTAAGCTCATTAACTTATGACAAACTCCAAAAACAATAACAAAACTGAAAACACAAAAACAAACAATAATCGTCTCCTTCGGGATTCTTTTCTCATCACATTCATTCACAAACGAGAACTTGCTTCTCCCGTCTAATGCAAGACAGTTAGCACTCGAGCCAGACGAGTCATACACTTGAGCATAGACAAGCAAGCAGTTCACAGTCAATTTATATTTAGTCTCTTTGAGTCGAACTATAGTGTTCTGACTTCCTCATTGCACGAGAGGATATGCAGGCATAACCTAACGATTATCGAACAAAAGTCTTTTTGCCATCCCCCCTCTTCCAGTTTTCTTTTCAAGCCTCAATCCTGAGAAATTCACACCCCTTTTGCACTGACACTTGTATATTCTTTTCCAGCTTTTGCACACAGATAGCACATACGCTTACCCCCTTTAAACACATTCTTTTAAGCGTGGATCTCGTCGAGTACGACGGACAGTTTGGGTGCTAATACCTTCCCAGGTTGTAACCAACCCCCTTTCTCAGTTTCTCTGGTTCGTAACCGTCTTATCCATATCTTTCTAGGTTTATGCAGCATTACCTTTCCTTCGGGATAAAAATGCCTAGCTGGCGACTCTATTCATTTCATTTCATCTTCTCCTTTCGCCAATCGTTCGCATTTGTACCGGGATGCAAATCTTTGGGAGCGACAACTACTTCCCAGAAGATATCTTCTCCCCGAGCAGGACCTCCTCGAGCAGTGCCTGACAACCTCTTCCACAACAAAGTGGTCCAAGAACTTTCTTTTCCCCACAAGAGATACCAGATTTCTCTCATCCTCAGCAGATTTGGTGGAATTGGTTCCCTACAGAGTTGCCTCCCCAGAAGAGCATTGCCTGAAATGCACCCCAGCGGAGTTGCTAAAACTTCCTCATCCTATTAGGGAGTCCTCCCTCCGGGCAGATCAATCAGTGATCTCTTCCCCCAACTGGGTTATCCCTCCGAGAAGATCAGCCAGAGATCTTTATCCCCGCAGGATCCGAGTCTCAGATCAGTTCTCTCATTTGCATAATCATAGATTTGCATCATATTTACCAAAATAAGCATAGCATTACGTATAATACGGAGCATTACGGAAAAAATCAAACATCTGCATGATCGTAAGCCAGGTTCGAGCCAATCACTTGCAAATACCATCATTACTTCATCAACAATATACAAAACTCATATCCCCTACAGATAAAGCCAAAACGTCCCCTTTGCACTCTCAGAAAATAGATACCTGTTTATATTTATACATCCTCTTTTCGACACTCGTCTGTGTCATCTTATCCCCCTCGCAGGTCGCCAGAATACCTCTTGCAATCTCAAATACAGATATTTGCTCATAACTTGTACATATTCCTTTTGACACTCGTCTGTGTCTTACACATACTTCACCAACAGATCAACGCTCATACTTATACGGAAATCTTTGATACTCGTCCGTATCTTGTATATATTACCTCCCTGGCAGATTTAACACTCGTCTATGTTCCTGGTTCAATCGATTGACACTCGTCCGTATCATCATCCTTAAACACGCGTCAGCGTTTGTTTCTATCGATAGTCGTCTGTATCATGGTTCTAAGGATGCTCGTCCGCATCCTTAATCTATACACACCATCAAAACACTTATATCTTTTATTTTACAGGTGTAAGCACTCGTCCATGTTTACTATTCCCCAGTGAGTCACCAATAAAACAACTTTCTTCTATCCGACATTCGTCCTATGTCGTGATACTTTCGGCAGCCGTCCCCTGCTAGGTGATCGTCCTTCACCTTTGGATGACCTTCCCTCATCCTTTTCCCCAGTCGAATCTCCATTGTTGGAACCTTCTATCCGACATTCGTCCTATGTCGTGATAAAGAGAAGTCGTCCCCTGCTAGGTGATCGTCCTTCACCTTTTGATGTCCGTCCCTCATCATTTATCCGATGGCCGTCCCCATCATTGATCTTGTTATCTGACATTCGTCCCATGTCGTGATAATCCCCGAGAGCAGTCGTACCTGCTAGGTGATCATCATTCACCTCTTGATGATCATCATTCATCATGCTTATCCGATGGCCGTCCCCATCGTTGATCTTTTCTATCCGGCATTCGTCCTATGTCGTGATATTTTTAGCAGTCGTCCCCTGCTAGGTGATCGTCCTTCACCTCTGATGACCGTCCCTCATCAAATATTTCATTTATTCTTTTACCCGATGGCCGTCCCCGTCGCGGTTTATTTACCCTTTCCAAACCTATTGGTCGTCCTCGTCAGTGCTTTCCTCATTACTTTAATCCTCAGAGAATTTTATTTCCTTACCCCATGGCCGTCCCCATCGTGATCTCTTTATTTCCCCAGCTTGTCGGTCGTCCCCGTCACTGCTTTGCTTACCGACTTTACCCCCAACAGTCGTCCTCTTCTCGATGGTCGTCCTCCATTGCTTTTATTTGATAATCATACTATACTACCTGTTACAATTTATATCCTTTTTCTTCTTATCCCCAGCGAGTGCAAATTTCGGTCTGTCTTTGGTATTCAACCACAAGTTATCTTGTTTGTCTGTTAAGCCAGGCGCTTACATCCTGCACAGCTAACTCATGTTTGAATAGGGGCAGCTGTAAACACCCCAAAATTTCCCTCTCTTTTTATCACACCATGGCTTGTGATCTTTCATTTTTGCATTAGCTTAAGCATACCATCTCATATTGCATATTTGTTTCACTACATAGTTTCATTTCATCTGCATCTAGGGTTTGTGATCTGAGCAATCCCAAGAATCAATCTGAGCCATCCCAATGGTCTTGAAGCTTGCCAAGAGGATACATGTGTGTTCTATGATCATAATGTACTCCCCAAAGTTCATAAAAGTCAAGAGATCACAAAGATTGGCAAAGGCACAGAGGCAGAGCTAGGGTTTTCCTGCACAGATGACCAAAATTAGGGTTTTGGTTTCAGAGGCCTTAATCCCAAATTTTCTGGTCATTCTTGTTTCTAATGGTCTTAATATGTTATAAGGATCATGTGTACCAAGTTTGATGAAGAAATTCATTGTGGAAGTCATCTGATCATTGGGTAACTTCTTGAGCAAGTAAAGTCAAAACCAGGGCATCTGAGGCCCCCAACAAGAGTACCAAAGGGTCATCATCATCATTTTGAGTCTCTATGATCTTTATTTGATCTTATAAGTGGTTGGAAGTTCACAAAGTTGAAGAATTTTGAGCCAAATGTAAACTTGCTATTTTTGGAAATGACTTGTAATGGAAACTTTCCATTTTGGGAAAGATTTTCAACCTATTCTTTCATGACCAAAAAAGCTTCAAATGAAAAATTCTTGGACATGAAAGTTTTAGATTAGGTCTTCCCATTTTCAAAAAGTAATAGAACATGTCTTGATTCATCATAGAACACAAGATATGGCCTTCCAAAGTTGGCAAAAATCCTATAATTTTCAAGTTCATGCCAAAGAGGATTTTTTGCAAATTCAAGTTCCAAGCCATTTCACGACCTATAATTGATTGTTAGACATCATACAAACATAATGTAACACATTTTGATCAATATTGCACCAAAAATCACAAGTTTTCATGCCTTGTTTCTCAAGAAAGTTCAAAGAGGGAAAATTGCAAAATGCTATGAAACTCTTCATCCACTTGTGCCAACTCATGAAATCTGATTCTATGGTTCTCCTTGATGCAAGCTGAGACCAGACACCCAAAAAGCCAGCTCTGCCATGGCCCATACCTCCAAGTACACAAATTTGACTTTTTTGCAAAACTTCCCATACCAATCAAGCTGAGCCACAACAACTCTTCTGACCAATAGAGACTTCACATACATGCCTCATGGACCTCATTTCATATCTTCTTGGAGCCTGAAACACAACACAAGTCAGATTGCACAAAATCCACCAAAATCTTCATCTCTTCGATTCTCTCAACACAAACCACAAACCTCAAAACTCTTTGCACCATTCAATCATACACATCCTCAGGATCACAAAGCAACCCTCACAATGACCTAAAAGCCTCTGAATCAAAAACACGATTTCTCACCTCTCAAAATTGAAACTCACAAAGGAGGCCATTCAAACTTGTTCTAAGCTCCTCATCATCATCAGGGACCTCGTTGGGGTTGGTTTGAACAAAGAAAGAGCCCAGAAAGCTCTTGTGAAAGCTTCATCTCAGGTAACCATGAAGAACATTTTTTCAGAACTCTCATTTTAAGTTCTTAAATGATTCTACATGATGCACTGGTCATCCTGATATGTTTACTTTTGAAAATGGTTAAGAATCAAGCATGTATTGAACTTCTGAAAGTTTTGAATATTTTTCCGTTTTGCTTCGATTCATGATTTTGGTGAAACATAAATGTTATTTGATGCTGGATTCATGCTTAGGGATGTTAGAGGATCATTTCTGGAGCTTTAGAGGGTTTGGGTTAGCCTAGGGAAGAAGTAAGGTTGAGTGGGCTGCCAGAGAAGATGATCGGAGCTAGCTCCGGTCACCTGAAAGTGCTTAGGGTTCTTAATTAGGGTTTAGGGATCAGTTTGAATATGGGCCGTAGGATGTGAGTTTCGCGCGTGGATGAAGGGCTCAGATGCTTCACTTAAAACCCTAATCTTTAATTAATTTAATTAATTAGGTTTTAATTAGAAATTAGCCAGCTTGAATCCTGACCATAGGATTACGCGCCAGCCAACTCCCTCCCTTTTCATTTGAATCTCAACTACTAGATGCGTTTACTTTCCATTTAATTGCTTTTTTATTTCATTTTTCTTTATTTCTTTTGTACATTTTATTAAAAATAGTTAAAAACATCAAACAAATCTCATATTTCGCATTTCTGATTCAAATATTTTTCTCAACCCAAAAATTATTTTTATTTTATTTTTTGCATTAAAAAAGTATTTTTAAAATATTTAAATTTTATTTTTAATTAATTAATTGATTTTAATTAATTAAAAATACATTTATGTTTCTAAAAATCACCAAACGAATCATGAACCATTCCAATACATTTAGAAACATTTTCAAACTCATCATACAAATTTATTTTTAGGTTTGATCATAATTTCACAATTTTCTTTGAATTAGGGTTCTTAAAAATCACATTTTCTTACCCTAACTTGAAAAATTCATTTCTGCCTAAACATGATGGGTTTGAACTTGATTCTTTTTGCATTGTTTCACATATTGCATGTAGTTTCTAGGTTATGTTTCTCATGAATTTATCTTGCATTTTCAATTTGATTTGCATTTTCCTTGAGAATCACCCAAAAAAACCTAGAAAAACTTAGGAAATTCATAACTTTCAATAGGATTAGCTTCTGACCTTCTCCTTTGGGGTTTGACCTTGTATGGGTTTAGGGTTTGTTTGAGCTTGATGTATGCTTCTGTTTTGGTCATTTGCATCTCATACATTCATAAAACCCTAATTTCTCATGTTCATTTGCATTCATCTTTGCATATCATCATCATGTGAACTTGCCATGACATTTCAAGCCTTTGTATGTCATCTTAGACATCTTAGGACATACTTGAACATTTTTTGATCATTTATTCATTCATTTTCTATGTCTTGCATTCATTACATTTCATAAACATCCATGTGTTTCCAAACTTCTAAACATGCTTTCATGGCATCTCATCTTTGTATGAACATTCATATGCATCTTGTATGACTTTGCATCATCTCATATGCCATTTTCATTGCATAATCACTTCTGACTTTGGTCTTTGCATCTCATTTCAATTCATTTCTTTATGCTTTATGTCGTATGCATTCATACTAACATGTTAGGTACCTTTGGTAAGTTATTTGGGAAGTGGGTTTGCCTTCACTTCCCATTTCTTCTTATCTCATTCATATGCATATTTACATGTCTTTTAAGTGAATCAAATTCACTTATGTTCCATCCTTCCTACTTTCTTTCTTTCAAGTTACTTATCTTCTTCAGGAAGTAAGTAACTTGTTCTTCTTTCTCCTTCTCTTTTCATCTGCTTCTTCCATTGGTGGCCTTGAAGATCTTTTCTCTTAAGCCTCATAAACCGTAGGATATCCAAGCATAATAACTTTTAGGGTTGTATATAGTCCCCCTTATACTTTTACCTTTGAGTCTCCTTGAGTCTCTCTTCTCATCTCAATAATCAGAGACTAAACTCTTAAAGTTTTATGACTTTGGAATTAGGGTTATGCCTGCATCCTTCTCTTAGGATGGAATGTATAACTTTAATCCTAAGCGTTAAACCTTTAATTTATTTACACCTCTTAATCAAAACACATTAATAATCACTAAGACTTTATCTTGTAACTTGGGCCTTACATTAGGGTTCTATCTCTTCCTTATGGTTAAGAGGGACTAACCCTAGTGTTTAATGGACAAGTCCCTCTCAAGTTGTCTTACAAACCATAAAATCCACTTCTTAATCTCATCCTTTAATTAAAATCCATTTAATAAAGGTTTTTTATATAATGAATTTAATCCCTAACCATAGATCAAGTTGAGGTATCTTCCTCAGCTTAAGTGTTCTCATCTATCATCCTTCTATTAGGATGGTGTAATGAGTTCACTAATTTGTGATTAAAGATTAAACTCATTACTTAACACTAAACAAAAACCCAAAAAAACATCTAAATAATCACAAGTAGGTTAATGATCTTAATCCTACATCATCATGGTAATTAAGTTGAGATGCTTATCTCATACTTAAGTAGGCTCATTATCCCTAATCAAGGAGGATATAATGAGTTTACAACCTTTGATTTAGGCTTAAGCTCATTAACTTATGCAAAACACCAAAAATAATAACAAAACTGAAAACACAAAAACAAACAATAATCGTCTCCTCTGGGATTCCTTTCTCATCTCACTCATTCACAAACGAGAACTCGCTTCTTCCGTCTAATGCAATACAGTTAGCACCTGGGCCAGACGAGTCATACACTTGAGCATAGACAAGCAAGCAGTTCATAGTCAAAATTTTCCAATCTCTTTGAGTCGAACTACGGTGTTTTGACTTCCTCATTGTACGAGAGGATACGTAGGCATAACTTAACAGTTATCGAACAAAAGTCTCTTTGTCATCCCCCTCTTTCAGCATTCTTTCTAAGCCTCAGTTCCTAAGCAATTCCCCTTTTTGCACTGACACTTGTACATTCTTTCCTTAGCTTTTGCACACAGATAGCACATACACCTACCCCATTTAAAAAACAATCTTGTAAGTGTGGATCCCGTCGAGTAGGACGGACAATCTGGGTGCTAATACCTTCCCAGGTTGTAACCAACCCCCTTTCTCAGTTTCTCTGGTTCGCAATCGTCTTATCCATCTTTTTCCAGGTTTATGCAGCATTACCTTTCCTTCGGGATAAAAATGCCTAGCTGGCGACTCTATTCAATTCACCTTTCACTTTCTCTTTTCGCCGACGGTTCGCGATTGCACCGGGATGAAAATCCGGGGAGCGACACCCATGCTATGAAATGGTCTGCCTTGAGTACCTGCAACCGGATTCCGTCATAGGAGTTAGATTTGTCTAAGAGCAACACATTTCCTGCAAGCATTTATTAAAAATGGCCTATATGTTTTCATGCAAATGTTGTATTATGAACTTTGGACATTTTGCAAACGAAAAAAAATATACAAAACAAAGTGTGACTGAAAATTATGATTTTATTGATTTGTGAGCCCTGAATAGGAAAGTACATTCAAAGAAACGAATCCCCTGAAAGGAGGAGATTGTTGTAAATTGAGAAAATAAAAGTGTTGGCAACGTTTGAAGTTGACTCTTCAGTGAGCTTCCTTTGCTATGACCGGTATGACCTTGACGTTCTTCTTATCTTGCTTTCTGAAGAAGGTTGATTCTGACCGACGTTTTATCCTTTCAAAGCTTGCCATGTTGCGAGTGATACAGACGAATTCAGAATACAGTTGTTCGCTTATTCCCTGATTTTGCGCTGATTGCCCTTTCGGGTTTTCAATCCACCGGGGTACCCATTTTTTCCTGAGATGTCCGGTGTGGCTTTTCAACTCAGCGGGTGTACATTTTTTTTTCAATTTTCCCTTATTTTTGCCCGAGTCTTTTATTCTGCTTTTTTGACTCGCCGGGATGCCCTATTTTTGCATGGACTTACATTCTGTTTTTATGTCCAGCGGGTCATTTATGCGAAGTATTTTTTAACTTCATCTGAATTCACAGGAGATAAGAAATCCTCGCCATCCATAGTAGTGAGCATCAGTGCCCCACCAGAGAAAACTTTCTTTACTATGAATTGACCTTCGTAGTTTGGCGTCCATTTTCCCCTGCAGTCTGTATGAGGAGGAAGAAGTCTTTTCAGAACAAGCTCTCCCACTTGGTATTCCCAAGGTCTGACTTTCTGATTGAAGGCTTTCTTCATTCTTTTCTGATATAGCTGCCCATGACAGAAGGCTGCTAATCTCTTTTCTTCAATCAGACTCAGTTGATTATATCGAGATCGGACCCATTCTGCTTCATCCAGTTTCACATCCATCATTACCCGTAAGGAGGGTAGTTCAACTTCAACAGGTAGGATAACTTCCATACCATACACAAGCTGATAAGGTGTTACCCCAGTAGATGTTATGATAGAGGTTCGATACCCATGCAAGGCAAATGGTAGCATCTCGTGCCAGTCTTTGTAGGTGACTACCATCTTCTGCACAATCTTCTTGATGTTCTTGTTAGCAGCCTCAACAACGCCATTCATCTTCATCCTGTAAGGAGAAGAGTTATGATGTTGAATCTTGAAGTCCCGGCAAAGTTCTGCCATCGTCTTATTGTTCAAATTGGAACCATTATCAGTAATGATTCGCTCGGGAACCCCATATCGACAGATGATATCCCTTTTCAGAAATCGAGCTACCACTTGCCTGGTGACATTTGCATACGAAGCTGCTTCAACCCATTTGGTGAAGTAATCAATGGCTACCAAAATGAATCTGTGACCATTTGAAGCATTCGGTTCAATCTTTCCGATCATATCAATGTCTCACATGGCGAAGGGCCAAGGTGAAGACATTACATTCAAAGGATTCGGAGGCACATGCACTTTATCTGCGTAGATCTGGAACTTGTGGCATTTTCTGGCATAAGCATAAAAGTTTGCATCCATTATGATCTAGTAGTAACCTGATCTTAATAACTTCTTTGCCATTGCATGTCCTCCGGCATTGGTACCGAAAGAACCTTCATGTACTTCGTGCATTAGGAGATCCGCTTCCTTCTTGTCAACACATCTGAGCAAGACCATGTCGAAGTTTCGCTTGTACATAGAACCATCAGTATTGAGGAAGAAACTATCAGCTAGCCTTCTTAACGTCTTCTTATCATTTGATGATGCCCCAGGTGGGTACGTCTGAGTTTCCAAGAAGCACTTGATGTCATGGTACCAAGGCTTGTTAACAGTGACAGTATCCACAGAGAATACATATGCCAGTCGGTTCAGTCGGTCCAATCTCTTCGAATAGTCACGGTAGGGAATCAGATGCTCCTGATGAGTGTACCACTTGCCGTTGGTCTGGTTGATTACCAAAGCCGAATCTCCGAATACATTCAAGGTTTTGATCCTGAGGTCAATGGCTTCCTCAAGACCCATGATACAAGCTTCGTATTCTGCTTCATTGTTAGTGCAGGCAAAGGTGAGCTTGGCTAAGAAAGGCATATGAACTCCTTTGGGTGTGATAAGCACTACACCAACCCCACGACCGTTGCAATTAACTGCCCCGTCAAACATCATAGTCCATGCTTCTTCTAGGTCAAGCCCTTCAGTGTGAATAGGCTCTTCACAATATTTTGCTTTTAAGAACATTATGTCTTCATCAGGGAAGTCAAATCTCATAGGCTGGTAATCATCAATGGGTTTCTCATCCAGATAGTCAGACAATACATTGCCTTTGATGGCTTTTTGAGAGGTGTACTGAATGTCATACTCTGTTATAATCATTTGCCACCTGGAAACCCTTCCGGTAAGTGTTGGCTTCTCAAATATGTATTTGACTGGATCCATCTTTGAGATCAATAAGGTAGTATGAGTCAACATATACTGTATTAGTCGGCGAGCAGCCCACGCTAAAGCACATCAAGTTTTCTCGAGCAGTGAATAACGTTGTTCACAGTCGGTAAACTTTTTGCTTAGGTAGTATATTGCATACTCTTTTCGACCAGACTCGTCATGTTGGCCCAACACACGCCCCATTGACTCTTCTAATACTGTCAGATACATGATTAGAGGTCTTCCTTCAATTGGAGGCATGAGAATTGGAGGTTCTTGCAAATATTCTTTGATCTTGTCAAAAGCTCTCTGACAGTCATCATTCCACCTGAGTGTTTACTCTTTTCTTAACAGCTTGAACAAGGGCTCGCACGTTGCAGTGAAATGAGATATGAACCTCGAAATGTAGTTCAATCTACCTAAGAACCCTCGAATTTCTTCCTCAGTCTTAGGTGCAGGCATTTCCTGAATAGCTTTGACTTTATCGGGATCAACCTCAATTCCTCTTTCACTTACAATAAAACCCAGCAGCTTACCGGAACGTACCCCGAATGTGCATTTGTTGGGGTTCAACCTCAACTGATACTTCCTCAGACGCTTAAACAATTTCAGCAGATTCACCAGATGATCTTCTTCTGTGAGGGACTTGGCAATCATATCATCCACATAGCACTCGATTTCTATATGGATCATATCATGGAATAATGTTACCATAGCCCGTTGATATGTTGCACCAACGTTCTTCAGACCGAACAACATTACCTTGTAACAAAACGTGCCCCAAGGAGTGATGAAAGTTGTCTTCTCCATGTCTTCGGGTGACTTCTTAATCTGATTATATCCCGAAAATCCGTCCATGAAAGAAAATACCGAGAACTGAGCTGTGTTGTCTACCAATACATCAATGTGAGGTAATGGGAAATCATCCTTCAGGCTAGCTCTATTCAGGTCCCGGTAATTCACACACATACGCATCTTGCCATCCTTCTTAGGTACGGGTACAATGTTAGCAACCCACGACGGGTAACTAGTTACAGCAAGAAAACCGGCGTCCCATTGCTTTTGTACTTCCTCTTTAATCTTCATGGCCATGTCCGGGCGAGTACGGCGCAACTTCTGTTTAACTGGCGGACAATCTTCTCTCAATGGAAGCTTGTGCATGACAATGTCTGTATCCAAACCCGACATATCTTGATAAGACCAAGCAAAGACGTCGACATATTCCCGAAGCATACTGAGGAATTGTTCTTTCACTGGAGCTTGCAGACTGGCCCTGATCTTTACCTCTTTCACATCTTCCTTGGTACCAAGATTGATAGTTTCAACCTCCTCCTGATGAAGAGAAATCACTTTTTCCTCTTGTCTCAACAACCTGGCCAACTCTTCAGGAAAATCATAGTCTTCATCAACCCCTTCATCTTCTTGATTAATCGGATTGTCGAAGTCATACAAGGTCATAGAAGTGTTATTGACGGTGCAGTCTGGAGGATTATCTCTGCAAGGGTTGAGATTTGTTCATTTTAGTTATTGATTTTATCTTGTTTAGGAAAAAGTGAATGAAGTTACTTATTTGAGAAAAACATTGTCATTTATTGTTGTGCGAAAATAACAAAAATGAAAGACAGTGAGCGAAAAAAAAGATCATTTGCAAAAATGTCCATTGTTCATTAATCATTCATTTGCACAAAATACAAGTATGGCCCTATTACAAAATGAGTCTTGACACCGTGGGCAAGATGCAGGACTTGATGCATGCTTAAACAGGAAATAATAATTACTCTGTAGAAGTAATCCTTATAATTTCCTGGGAAGACCAGTTGAGGACTTGCTGGCCTGGGATCCTTGGACGAATCCAGCTTTCTAGGTTGAAGTCACTTTCATCCTCGTCTTCTACATTGTTGATTGCATCCGGGGTCAGCATACCCCCACTGATAAACTTGGGAGCTTCAACAGCCTCCTCTTAGACCTGTCGGGATGGTTTTTAACCCAACCCGAACTTGTCTTCCTTGATCTGAACTTGCAGCAGCTTGCCCCAGCCCTGGGCATTCTCGTCTTCAACAACCTCCCGAGCTTGCTTATAAGAGGAGATCAAAGTACCAGACACTTCAGTTGTTGCTTCATTGACATTGAGGGCCTCAAACCCTTGGCTCATTGTCTCATGGATTTCTCCGTCCATCTCAATATACTTGTAAGTAGCTAGATGACTGACGAAGATATCCTCCTCCCCAGAGATTGTGATAACTTGGCCCTCCCATTCGTATTTTAACTTCTGGTGAAGGGTCGACGTTAAAGCACCAGCGGCATGAATCCATGGCCGACCCAACAAACAACTATAGGCAGGCTGAATGTCCATCACGTAGAAGATAGTTTTGAAGATCTGTGGGCCAATCACCACAGGCAGCTCAATTTCCCCAAGAACCGATCTTTTAGAACCGTCAAAGGCTCTCACCACCAGGTTACTTGAACGCAGTGCAAGAGCATCATATTCCATCTTGACCAAGGCTTTCTTTGGAAGAACATTGAATGAGGACCCAGTGTTAACCAAGACATGAGAGAGAACAACACCTTTACACTCCAAGGTGATATGCAAAGCCTTATTATGGTTACAGCCCTCCGTAGTTAGATCAGCATCGTTGAATCCTAGTCCATGACTAGTATTGACATTAGAAACCACCATCTCTAGCTGATTAACCGTAATCTCTTCTGGCACGTAAGCTGCGTGCAGGACTTTGAGAAGTGCATTCATGTGGGCTTCGGAACACATTAGCAGTGATAGAATAGAGATTTTAGAGGGTGTCTGGTGGAGCTGGTCCACAACCTTATAGTCACTCTTCTTGATTATTTTCATGAACTCTTCTACATCCTGGTCAAAGGATGTCTTCTGAGCTTCCTTGGTAATAGGCTCTTCAGGCACCACACTCTTGCACTTAGCCTTGGTAACAGCTTCTGCTTCAGCATTAGTTCTTGGAAATTGTGAGGCAAAGAGACGTCCGCTTCGAGTGATGCCTCCGCCTCCCCCCATATTATCAATCTGTGGTGTAGAAGTGTCAAGAGTGACTTTCTTTCCGTTGCAATATAAATTTGAGCCATAGTGCCAGGCACGGAACTGCTGCTGTCATATGGAACTGGTTCTGGTACTATGATAGTAACTGAACTGATTGTTGCGGAAGAAGGAGTTGAGACAGTCTGAGGTTCATAATAAATTGTGACAGGAGGTCTGACCGGAGATGGTGCTGGTGATGAGGGTTGCTGATGTTGATGGAGATGTTGATGAGAGTTGTTGAAAGAATCTGGAACTTGGATTGTTTCCGGATCATAGTAAATGGTAACTGTGGAAACGTCTTCATTGATGGCTGCTGTTGTTGTAGAAGGATGTGTTGAACTGATATCTGTTGAAGTTGAAGAAGGGATGGTTATTGATGTTGTAGAAGAATCCGTTGGAATGATTGTTGTTGAAGTTGTAGGAGTGATGTTTGTTACATCTGATGGAATGATATGTGCTGGAGTTGTAGGAGGAATGGATGTTGATGTTGTAGGAGCTATGTAGATGTTTAAGAATTGGCAGAATTTTTGACCAAACAAGAAATGTTAAATTCAGTTCAGAATGTCCTATCAGATGTTGGGACATTATCAAACAGAGTATGTGAATTTATTTCAGGATGTCTCATCAGATGTTGGGACATTGTGTGAATAAATTAAGTTCAGTTTTTCAGGATGTCCCAACAGATGTTGAGACATCTCAGACCTGCTACCAGAATTAATTATTGATTAACAGATCAGAGATATTTAAGGAGAACTATCTGGAATTAATTAATGCTGGATAAAAACAGAACAAGGTGCATCTGTAGGGAGTTTTAAATTGAAGATTCAGATTAAAACAGAAGACCTAATGCACCTAGAATATAGGAGGTAACAAACCCTAAATTCAAGGTGACAGTTGCTGCACATTAGGGCTGGATCATTCTACAGAAAGCCCAAAATTCAGATACCTATTTAAACAACAGAAACTCATAGAATTGAGTACGAATTTCAGAAGACCAAATAGGGTGTCTAGTGTTTTAAATAGCAGGTTGTTTTTATGTACCACTTTATGAGCTTTTAAGCAAAAGTGCATTTGTGACTTGATTGAAACTGTTAAGTAAAATCAAGCTGTTATTGTTTGAAGGATGTCTTCAACTTTTGTAAACTTGTAAACTTGATCACTGGGTGATTGAGGGGGAGTGAGTAGGGTACTCTTATCTAAGTGAGTCTTAGGTAGAAATTGCATTGGGTAAGTATTAAGTGATAGATTAAACAGGGTGGTTTAAGTCTAGAATTAATATTACTAATAGTGAATTTCCTCCTGGCTTGGTAGCCTCCAGATGTAGGTGTGGTTATACACTGAACTGGGTTAACAAACTTCTGTGTTGTTTATTTTTCCTGCTGTTTAAAGTTTTGGTTAAATTTGTCAAATGTCCTATTAAGTGTTGGAACATCTCTTAGGACATCTCATTACAGAATTTCAATTGGCATCAGAGCAGGCACCCTGCCTGTTTATACTGGGTGAGATCTAGGGAAAACAAATTCTGTAACATGGACAGAGATATAGGGTCAGTAAATAGACCACCTATACTGGATGGTTCTAATTATGACTACTGGAAGCCAAGAATGATTGCATTCTTAAAGTCACTTGACAACAGGGCATGGAGAGCAGTAAATGTTGGATGGAAACATCCTGTTCAAAACACCAAAGATGGATCAATAGTTCTGAAACCTGAAGAAGAATGGAGTAAAGAGGAAGAAGATTCAGAACTAGGCAACTCAAAAGCCCTAAATGCTTTATTCAATGGCATTGATAGAAATATTTTCAGACTGGTGCATCATTGTGAGCTGGCCAAAGATGTGTGGGATACCCTCAAGACAACTCATGAAGGAACATCAAAAGTAAAAATGTCAAGACTTCAACTTCTCACCACCAAGTTTGAAAACTTGAGAATGAAGGAAGATGAATCAATTCATGAGTTCTACATGAACATCTTGGATATAGCCAATACTTCTGGAGCCTTGGGAGAAAAGATGACTGATGAAAAGCTTGTAAGGAAGATTCTCAGATCTTTGCCAAAAAGATTTGACATGAAAGTCACAGCAATAGAAGAAGCACAAGACATATGCTCCATGAAAGCTGAAGAACTAATTGGTTCTCTTCAAACTTTTGAGATGGGAATGAATGACACACATGCTAAAAAGAACAAAAGCATTGCCTTGGTTTCAAATGCAGATGAAGAAGAAGATGATGAACTAGCAAATGATAAAAGCTTATCAGAAAACCTTGTATTGATTACAAGACAGTTCAAACAGATTCTCAGAGGTATGGAAGGTAAATCAAATTCCTGTGGAAGATTCACAAACTCTTCTGAAAACAAGAGAACCTATGATGCTAACAGAAGATCAAATCTTGCTGAAAAGACCAGTCAAGAAAAAGGAATCAAGTGCCATGAATGTGAAGGATATGGACACATCAAGAAGGAATGTCCTAACTTCTTAAAAAGACAAAAGAAGGGATTATCTGTAATCTGGTCTGATGAAGACTCAGGAGATTCAGAAGAAGAATCAGCTAAGCACATTGCTGCTTTAGCTGGACTGTGTGAATATGACAGTGATTCCAGCTGTGAAGAGCTTACTTATGCAGATCTTGAGCAAGCCTTCAAGGATCTGTACAAGAGAAGTACTGAAGTATGCAGTGAGGTCATAAAGCTAAAGAAGCAGAATGAAGTACTAGAAGAAGAAAAAGCAAGTGATCAAGTAATCATTGATACCTTAAAAAGTGAAGTAACTCTTCTCAATTCTAAGCTGGAACATATGTCCAAATCTGTTAGAATGATGAACAGCAGCTCAAATACACTGGATGCTATTCTCTGCAATAATAAACATTCAGGGGACAAAAGTGGACTGGGATATAACAGAGATGAAGCAAGCTCTAGCAAAACTACTTCAAAAACTATACAGTCAAACAAGATGTCTCAACAGATGCTCCAACATCAGAACACAAAGACAAACATAATGTTCCAACAGATGTCTCAACATTCTGGAAAGAACAAAATGAAGAAAAAATATCAAAGATGGAGATGCCATCACTGTGGAAGATTTGGGCATATCAAACCTCACTGTTATAAGCTACATGGATATCCAAATCAGATGTGTCAGCAACCTTCCAAGCAGAAAGTAGAAGGTACCAAGAAAGTGCTGCATAGAAATCAGCAACCTCCTAAGCAAAAGACAGAAGTAATCAAGACAGTTTGGAGACCAAAAGCTGACATTCAGACTGATCAAAGCCACATACACAAGAACAAGATCAACAATCAAGCTTGGAGATCAGCTGAACAACACTCAGAGCAGAGGCATCAAAAGAAATCTCAACTCATCTGGTCAAAGAAAAGTACTGCATACATAGCACATACATCTTTGAAAGCATCAGCTAAAGAAGACTGGTACTTTGACAGTGGATGCTCAAGACACATGACTGGATTGAAGAATTTGCTAGTAAACTTAAAGTCACATTCATCCAGGTATGTTACCTTTGGAGATGGAGCTAAAGGAGAGATCAAGGGAGTTGGAACCTTGGATTGTCAAGATGTTCCAAGACTAGATGATGTGCTGCTTGTTAAAGGTTTAACTGCTAACCTGATCAGCATAAGTCAATTATGTGATCAAGGATACAGTGTAAACTTTACAAAAACTGAATGTATAGTGACTAACAAAGAACAAGAGGTTGTCATGAAAGGAGCCAGATCTAAAGACAACTGTTACATGTGGGAATCCCAAAATCTCAGTCTCACTTCAACCTGTTCTCTAGCTAAAGAAGAAGAAGTGAAACTGTGGCATCAAAGACTAGGTCATCTTCATTTCAGAGGCATAAAGAAGATCATATCTATGGATGCTGTAAGAGGTATTCCTAAACTGAAGATTGATGATGGCAAAATATGTGGTGAATGTCAAATAGGCAAGCAAACCAAGATGTCCCATCCAAAGCTTCAACATCTGACAACTTCCAAAGTTTTGGAACTTCTACATATGGATCTTATGGGACCTATGCAGGTTGAAAGTCTTGGTGGTAAGAGGTATGCCTATGTTGTGGTTGATGATTTTTCAAGATATACATGGATAAACTTCATCAAAGAAAAGTCAGATGTATTTGATGTATTCAAAGAATTATGTCAAAGATTGCAAAGGGAAAAATCCAGCTGTGTGATCAGAATAAGAAGTGATCATGGAAAAGAATTTGAGAATCAAAAGTTCTTAGATTTCTGCTCTTCAGAAGGAATCAATCATGAGTATTCTTCACCTATCACTCCTCAACAGAATGGGATTGTTGAAAGGAAGAATAGAACCATTCAAGAATCAGCAAGAGCTATGATACATGCTAAAAAGCTACCTCTGTATTTCTGGGCTGAAGCCATGAACACTGCCTGCTATATCCATAACAGAGTTACCTTGAGAAAAGGAACTTTGTCCACAATATATGAAGTCTGGAAGGGCAGAAAACCCACTGTTAAGTATTTTCATGTATTTGGAAGTAAATGCTATATTCTGGCAGATAGGGAGCAAAGGAGAAAAATGGATCCTAAAAGTGATGAAGGAATTTTCCTTGGATACTCTATAAACAGCAGAGCATATAGAGTATTTAACTACAGAACAAATGTTATCATGGAGTCCATAAATGTGATAATTGATGATGCTCCTACAGATGTCCCAGAAGATGTTGGAACATCTGCTGATATCAAGGTTGAAGCTGAAGAAAAGAATGATCAATATAACTTCACTCAAAATGATACAAGGTCAGAAGATTCAAGCAAACCTCCCTCCATCAGAATACAGAAGGATCATCCCAAAGATTTAATAATTGGTGATCCCAACAGAGGTGTGAGCACTAGATCAAGAGAAGTGATTTCAGGTTCTTGTTTTGTTTCCAAAATAGAACCTAAAAATGTCAAGGAAGCTCTCACTGATGAATACTGGATTTGTGCTATGCAAGAGGAATTAGGTCAATTCACAAGGAATGAAGTGTGGAATCTTGTACCTAGACCTGATGACATAAATGTGATTGGTACAAAATGGGTGTATAAGAACAAGTCAAATGAACAAGGAATTGTTACAAAGAACAAAGCTAGACTTGTGGCTCAAGGATACACTCAAATTGAAGGAGTAGACTTTGATGAAACCTTTGCACCAGTAGCAAGGCTTGAATCAATAAGACTACTGTTGGGAATTGCTTGTATCTTAAAGTTCAAGCTATTTCAAATGGATGTGAAAAGTGCCTTTCTTAATGGTTATCTTAATGAGGAGGTATATGTAGAACAGCCTAAAGGATTTGTTGATCCAGGCTGTCCAAATCATGTATACAAACTCAAGAAAGCACTTTATGGTCTGAAGCAAGCTCCAAGGGCATGGTATGAAAGACTTACCACATTTCTTATCAAGCAAGGATACAGAAAAGGTGGGATTGATAAAACCCTGTTTGTTAAAGATGAAGAAGGTAATGTCATGATTGCACAAATATATGTGGATGACATTGTGTTTGGTGGGATGTCTGATAAGATGGTCAAACATTTTGTCAAGCAGATGGAAGCTGAATTTGAAATGAGTCTAGTAGGTGAATTAACCTATTTTCTTGGTCTGCAAGTTAAGCAAATGGAAGACTCAATGTTCATCTCACAAAGCAAGTACTCCAAGAACATAGTGAAGAAATTTGGAATGGAAAATGCTTCTCATAAAAGAACTCCTGCTCCTACACATTTAAAGCTGACTAAAGATGAGAAGGGTGAGAATGTAGATCATAGTTTATATAGAAGCATGATTGGGAGCTTGTTATACTTGACTGCTAGCAGACCAGACATTGCATTTGCAGTAGGAGTTTGTGCAAGATATCAAGCTGATCCAAAAGTCAGTCATCTCAATCAAGTCAAGAGAATCCTTAAATATGTTAATGGTACTTGTGACTATGGCATAATGTACTTTCATGGTTGCAAACCTATTCTCACTGGCTTCTGTGATGCTGATTGGGCAGGAAGTGCTGATGACAGAAAAAGCACTTCAGGAGGATGCTTCTTTCTAGGAAACAATCTGATTTCTTGGTTCAGTAAGAAACAGAATTGTGTATCTTTATCTACAGCTGAAGCTGAATACATAGCAGCAGGTAGCAGTTGTTCTCAGTTGGTTTGGATGAAGCAGATGCTCACTGAGTACAATGTCCCACAGGATGTCATGACATTGTACTGTGACAACTTAAGTGCAATCAACATATCAAAGAATCCCATTCAACATAACAGGACAAAGCATATTGATATCAGACATCATTTCATCAGAGATCTTGTAGAAGAGAAGGTGATTTCATTGGAGCATGTTGCTACAGATCTGCAATTAGCTGATATCTTTACCAAAGCATTGGATGCTACACAATTTGAGAGCTTAAGGGGCAAACTTGGAATCTGTGTATGTGATATCTAGCAGTTAGTGAGATGTGCCAACATGTCATATGACATTGCATGGCATAAGTTCCAGATGGCGAAGCTAGTCTGGACTAGATCCTTGGGAATTTCATTCCTAATCATTTGGACTGTAACGGCTACTTATTTAGTAATTCCTTATAAGCAGCTATCAAGAGTCTCATCACATCATCACAAGCGAATCACATTAACTAGTAATCCTTCAGAAATCTTAAACCCTAAAGCTGCACATTCATCTTCCTCAACAATGTCTCAAAACCCTAAAACAGCTGAAGAAGTTCTCAACCAGGAAGACGTGGTTCATGCCACTCCTATTTCTATGGTGCCAATGCAATCAACACCATTAGACGAGCTCAGGGGAAATGCCTCTCACACTAAGAAGGCAAGAACACCAAAAAGAGGTAAAGATCAAATCAGAAGCAAAGCTAAAGAAATTCCTTCACATGTTAAATACTCCAAATATGTTGATGATTCCATCAAGGAGATTGTCAACCAAGTTTTCTCTGAACAAAGAGTAGTGAAAGGCATCTCTGTTCCCTTGAACACCATTCCTGCTCCCCAAGAAGAACCTGCTCAAGATACAAAGAACACTGCTGCAGAACAAGATGTCCCAACTGATGTTGGAACATATGCAGATGAGAAAGTAAACTCATCTGATGCTGATACTGAACAGACTGAGGACAAGAAAGAGGTCTCAAGTGAAAGTGATAAAGAAGTTTCTATGGAACAGGCTAAAGACTCAAATGAAGATCAATCTTCTACTGATCAACAAGCTGAAGAAGAGACTGCTCAATCTCCTCCAGTGGTCAACCTGGAGCAGGACTCTGATGCAGAAATCATAGCATCTGTCAAACCCAGCATAGCCAAAAGACTCAGGTCCAGGAAGGGTAAGATGCAAGCTGAAGCAGCAATTCCTGAAAAGAAGAAAGCCTCTCCAAAGAAAGGGAAAGCTAAAGCCTCTTTTGGGCCATCAAAACAATGGAGTAAAGTTCAAACTCAGAAAAGAAAGGCTGTCACACCATCAGATTCAGATGTTGAATCAGATGTTCCAACATCTCCTCCCAAGAAGAGACTAGCAACATCCAGAGCTTCAACTGCTGTACCAGAAGCTCCCTTGGACAACATATCATTTCACCATGTCTCTAGTGTGAACAGGTGGAAGTATGTGTACCAAAGAAGGGTTGCCCTGGAAAGAGAACTGAGCAGCAATGCACTTGAGTGCACAGAACTGATTGATCTCATCTCTGCTGCAGGACTATTCAGAACAGTCTCAGACCTCTCTCCCTGCTATGAACTTCTTGTCAAAGAGTTCATTGTGAATCTTCAGGAGGATTGCTCAAATGGTAAGTCTTCTGAGTTTAGAAAAGTTTTTGTTAGAGGTAAATGTGTACAGTTTTCTCCTCAAATCATCAATGAGTATTTAGGAAGAGAAACAGATGGACCCAATGAACTAGGGAAAACAGATAATCAAATCTGTAAGGTGATCACTGCAAATCAGGTCAAAGCTTGGCCTGTGAAGGGAAAGCTCTCTGTGAGCATGCTTACTAGAAAGTATGCCATGCTTAACAGGATTGGAACTGCAAACTGGGTGCCTACCAACCACACTTCATCAATCTCAACTGGTTTGGCCAGATTCATCTTTGCCGTGGGGACTCAAACCAAGATGGATTATGGAGAATATATTTTTGATCAGACTATGAAGCATGCCATCTCTACTGCAACAAAGCTACCAATAGCTTTTCCATCATTGCTGTGTGGTATTGTTCTAAGTCAATACCCTGGAATTTTAACTGAGAAGGACATTGTCTGCAAGAGAGAGAGCCCCCTGGCTTTTCACTACAAATTATTTCTCAGTCACCATGCTGCAGATGTTGAAACACCTGCTGGGACATCTGCTGGTCCCTCCTCTGCTAAGAATCCAATCTCCAAGAAAGAATTAATTGCTGAGCTAAAGTGCACCTGCAAAGAGCTTGAAGCTAGAAAGAAGAAGCTGGAAGAAATAATTAAGAGGTTGGAAAGTGAAGAAGACCAGAAAGCTGCCTCTAATGCAAACAATGCCTCTGATGAAGCAAGTGAAGCTGAAACTGAAGTGGAGGAAGAAACTGAGAGTGATGATTCTGAGTGATCTGTGTATGTGAGGCATTTGTAATGACAGCAATGATTAGTAATTCTGAATAATAGTTCTTTGGCCCCTAATTTTGTGCCTACCAAGGGGGAGAACAACATCAAATCATCAAATGTATTTGCTGTTTAAATGAATGAAAGATCTGTTTGTTTCTGTCTGAACTGAATCAGTGTGTATTTCTGTTGCAACAAGACTGGACACATATTTGTTTGAGGGGGAGTAATCTCAAATAAGAATCAACAGAAAAGTTATGATATACTCTGATAAAAAGAACTTCTGCTGCACTCTGAAAACCAGAAAAGATGTTAGCCAAAAATTAGCCAAAGGGGGAGTTTGTAGATGTTTAAGAATTGGCAGAATTTTTGACCAAACAAGAAATGTTAAATTCAGTTCAGAATGTCCTATCAGATGTTGGGACATTATCAAACAGAGTATGTGAATTTATTTCAGGATGTCTCATCAGATGTTGGGACATTGTGTGAATAAATTAAGTTCAGTTTTTCAGGATGTCCCAACAGATGTTGAGACATCTCAGACCTGCTACCAGAATTAATTATTGATTAACAGATCAGAGATATTTAAGGAGAACTATCTGGAATTAATTAATGCTGGATAAAAACAGAACAAGGCGCATCTGTAGGGAGTTTTAAATTGAAGATTCAGATTAAAACAGAAGACCTAATGCACCTAGAATATAGGAGGTAACAAACCCTAAATTCAAGGTGACAGTTGCTGCACATTAGGGCTGGATCATTCTACAGAAAGCCCAAAATTCAGATACCTATTTAAACAACAGAAACTCATAGAATTGAGTACGAATTTCAGAAGACCAAATAGGGTGTCTAGTGTTTTAAATAGCAGGTTGTTTTTATGTACCACTTTATGAGCTTTTAAGCAAAAGTGCATTTGTGACTTGATTGAAACTGTTAAGTAAAATCAAGCTGTTATTGTTTGAAGGATGTCTTCAACTTTTGTAAACTTGTAAACTTGATCACTGGGTGATTGAGGGGGAGTGAGTAGGGTACTCTTATCTAAGTGAGTCTTAGGTAGAAATTGCATTGGGTAAGTATTAAGTGATAGATTAAACAGGGTGGTTTAAGTCTAGAATTAATATTACTAATAGTGAATTTCCTCCTGGCTTGGTAGCCTCCAGATGTAGGTGTGGTTATACACTGAACTGGGTTAACAAACTTCTGTGTTGTTTATTTTTCCTGCTGTTTAAAGTTTTGGTTAAATTTGTCAAATGTCCTATTAAGTGTTGGAACATCTCTTAGGACATCTCATTACAGAATTTCAAGCTATAACTGTTGAAGTGATCTGTAAAGTGCCTTCTTTGATAAGATTGTTGATACCGGTTTTCAAACTTGCACAACCGTTGATAGAAGTCTTGCAAGCTTCGCAGCGGGCCTCACAACCCGGGAACACTTGGCACTTTAAAAGCCGGGCTTTAACCTCAGCCAAAGGTGTTTGATTACTTGCAACACTGTCAATTAGGTTCACTGGTTGATCCTCCTCAATGGCATTTATCCTAGGCCCACCAAGGCTAGGCATTGGATTCTTGGTAACACTTGGAGGGGGTGCAAAGTTTAGAGCTTTGGAATCAACTAAATCTTGAACTTTCATGTGCAAAGCTCTACACTTCTCTGTTGTATGGCTAGGTGCATTGGAGTGGAATGCACATCTGGCATTAACATCGTAGTTTCTTGGGAGATTCTGGGGATCTGGTGGGGCCAGAGTCCTCAATTCGATCAGATTGAGCTTTAATAATTGTGGGAGTAAGGCAGCATAGGGCATCAGAATGGGATCGATAACCCTGTTGATTTGTGAAGTCCTTTGTTGAAATGGACGATGTTGCTGATTATTATTGTTGTAAGATCTCTGTTGAGGGAATTGTTGTTGCTGTGGGAAGTGTTGTGGTTGTGGAGGATACTATTGTTGAGGTGATAGAGCTGGAATGGTGACAACAACTACTGATCTTGGCATGTATTGAGGCCTACCTCTGCCCATGTGTACTGAGTTGGTCTCACCTATCCTGTGAGGTCCCGAGAAAGGTTTCCTGGCATTGCTGGAACTGTCACCGTTGTCTGAAATTTTACCCATCTTCAAAAGACTCTCAATTCTCTCTCCAGCTATAACTACATCCACAAAGCTGGTGGACGAGAAAGCAACAAGTCTTACAATGTAAGTTCTTTGCAATGTGTTCATAAACATGTTAGCCATTTCTCTCTCAGACATCGGAGGATGGACAGCAGCAGCAAGTTGTCTCCATCTTTGGGCATACTCCCTGAAGCTTTCTCTTGAAGATTGAGACATACCCATCAAGAGGGTCCTGTTGGGAGCCATGTCCAAGTTATATTGATACTGGCGTCTGAAAGCTTCGGCCAAATCCTTCCAGTTTCTGATTGTTGCTCTGGACAGGTGAGAATACCATTCACGGGATGCCCCGGTCAGACTGTCTTCAAAGTAGAACATCCATAACTTTTCGTCCATGGTATAAGCTTTCAGTCTCCCCAGAAAGTACTGCAGGTGAGTACGTGGACAAGAGGTACCATTATACTTCTCAAAGCAAGGAGGCTTGAATTTGTGAGGAATCCTGACCCCCTCAACTAAACCCATGTTCATTACATCAAATCCCAAAGAGTTTTGGGACTCCAAAGATCTCAGTTTCTCCGCTATTTCGTCTAGACAACGATCATAGGCTTCATCCCCAGCACCAATTACTGTAAATTGTTCCTCTTGAGGGTCCTCTTGCAAGGCACGACCTCTAGTGTTTCCTTGGGTATTTTTGATAGCATTGACTTCAGGATTGAGGTGAGGCCCAAACTCTGGCAGATCTGTTCCTGGTTGCCCGTGATCATTGTTACTAGTACCTCCTGCACCTGGATGATTCTCTTCTGGAGTTTGTCACTCGACTAACTATCTTAATCGTTTTTGGCTTTGGGCCAACCCAGTCATTACTGCCATGAACTGGTTCATTTGAGCCCTCATCTCAGTTCTCTCATTAGCCATCAGAGTTCTTATGTCAGTGTCGCTCCCACCAAATGACACCCGGTCAGAAGGGGTACAAACGCGAACGGTCGGCGAAAGAGAAGAAAAGAATAGAGTCGCCAGCTAGGCATTTTTATCCCGGAGGAAAGGTAATGCTGCATAAACCTGAGAAAAGATGGATAAGACGGTCGCGAACCAGAGAAACTGAGAAAGGGGGTTGGTTACAACCTGGGAAGGTATTAGCACCCAGATTGTCTGTCGTACTCGACGGGATCCACGCTTAAAAGATTTGTGTTTAAAGGGGGAGTGTCAGTGCTTAGTCTGTGTATCAAAACTGGAAAAGAATGCAAGTGTCAGTGCAAAAGAAGTGTGAAGTGAGATAAAAGAGTGTCAGTGTAAGAAAAGAGTATGAAGCTCAAGACTGTGAGGCTTAAAGGATAATGCTGGAAGAGGGGGGAAATATACAGAGACTTTTGTTCGATAACCGTTAAGTTATGCCTACGTATCCTTTTGTGCAATGAGGAAGTCAGAACACCGTAGTTCGACTCAAAGAGACTGAAAGATAAATTGACTTGTGAACTGCTTGCTTGTCTATGCTCAAGTGTATGACCTGTCTGGCTCAGGTGCAAACTGTCTTGCATTAGACGGAAGAAGCGAGTTCTCATTTGTGAGTGAGGATGATGAGAAAAGAATCCCGGAGGAGACAATTATTGTTTGTTTTTGAGTTTTCAGTCTTTTATTTCTTTTGGAGTTTGTCATAAGAAAATGAGCTTAAGCCTAAACCAAGAGTTAGTAAACTCATCACATCTTCCATCTGATAAGGGGTAATGATAATACTTTAAGTATGAAGTAAGCACCTCACACTTAATCACCATGGTGTAGGATTAAGATCATTAACCTACTTGCATTTATTTAGATGTTTTTGGAGTTTATGTTTAGTGTTAAGTAATGAGTTTAAGCCATAATCAAGGATTTAATGGACCCATTACACCATCCTAATAGAAGGATAATAGATGAGAACATTTAAGCTGAGGAAGGCTCCTCAACTTAATCCATGATTAGGGATTAACCTCATGACAAAACAAAGCCTTTATTAAAATAGATTTTAGTTAATGGTAAGATTAAGAAGTGAATTTTATGGTTTGTAAGACAACTTGAGGGGGACTTGTCCATTAACACTAGGGTTAGTCCTTCTTAACCATTTAAGGAAGAAATAGAACCCTAATGTAAGGCCCAAGTTACAAGCTTAATGTCTTAGTGATTATTAGATGGATTGATTAAAGGATTTAAACACATTAAGGGTTTAACACTTAGGATTAAAGTTATACACTCCATCCTAATAGAAGGATACAGGCATAATCCCTAATCACAAAGCCTTAAAGCCTTAGGGGTTTAGTCCTTGATTAAGAGATGATAAAAGAAGACGCAAAGATGACACAAAGGTAAAACTAAAGGGGGAACTAATCAAACCCTAATTGTTAACATGCTTGGGTATTCCTAGGGTTTGTGAGGCTTGCAAGAAGATCTTCAAGGAAAAGCCACCAAGGAAGAAGAAAGATGAAAGGAGGAAGCAGCAAGAAGCAAGACAACTTGCTTCACTTATGAAGACAAGTTACTTGAAGAAAGGAGGTGAGGAGGGAACATGAATGAGCAAGCTCACTCTAATTCACAAATAAAATTCAGCAATGATGCATAAAAGAGATGAGAAGAGATTATGAGAAGTGAAGGCAAATTCACTTCTCAAACACTTACCACCTGAAAAGTTAGCAACAAGGAATGAAGTGAAATGAAATGAGATGAGATGCAAGGATGCCAACCAAAAAATCAGAAGCATATCATGAGGCAAAAGATGCTATGGGATGGTATGAAAACATGTCATGTGATGTGGATGATTATACAAACAAGGAGGATGCAAATGTAACATGTAAGAACCATGAAAGTTCATGAAAACTTATGAAATGCAATGGATGCATAACATGGAAAATGGATGATGCAATGATCAAACATGATTTCAATGTGTCCTAGGATGTCTTATATGTCATGTGGATGCACAAAATGTTATGGCAAGTTCATGTATGCAAGCATATAAAGAATGAAGGCAAATGAAGGCAAAAATTAGGGTTTATGCACAAGATACAAAGTAAAATTCAAAATCAGAAGCAAATGACAAGATAAAATATTGAAAATGGGATCAAAGGTACCCTAAACCTATACAAGTTCACTTCCCAAAGGGGAATACCTAACTCTTAACCCTAAAGAAGTTATGATTTTCCCAAGTTTGCTAGGGTTTTAGGATACCTCTCAATGATAAATGCAAAACAAATTGAAAATGAAGAATAGATTCATGCCAATTTATCCTAGAAACTAAATGACAAGAGGAATACAATGCAAAAAGGACCATCATCAAACTCTTCATGGTTAGACAGAAAGGATTTTTCTAAGTTAGGGCAAAAGTATTGATTTTTTAGAACCTTAAATCCAAAGAAAAATGTCAAAATAAGTCAAGAACCAAAAAGAAATTTGTGTGAAGGGTTTGATAATGTCTCTAAATGTATCAAGATGCAATATGAATTTTTTGGTGATTTTTAGAAACTTAAATGGTATTTTAATTAATTAATTCTCATTAGTTAATTAAAATAAACATTTAAATATTTTAAAAATATGAAATTTATGCAAAAAATAAAATAAAAATTATTTTCAGAATGAGAAAAATATTTGAAAGGGAGATGCAAAAGATAAAAAAAAAATTTAAAGTGTTTTGCTATTTTTAATAAAATGTACAAAGAAATGCAATTAAAATGAAATTAAAATGTGAATTAATGGAAGTATGTTGATCCAGTGGCCCAGATTCAAATGGAAAAGGGAGGGAATTGACTTCGCGCGCTATCCAAGGGCCAGAATTCAAACTACGCTAATTACACAATTAAGCCCTAATCTGAACCCTAATCACTTTCAGGTGACCGGAACAGTGTTCCGGTCATCTTCTCTGGCTATCCCCTCATGCTATCTCTCTCAATACGCAACCCTAAGCCCTTAAACTCTCTAGAAATGATCCTCATCCCATTCTAAACAAGAATCAGCCATCAAACAGGATTTATTTCACATGATCAGAGAGATTCAAAGCAAAATGGAAAATTTCTCAGAAATTTCAGAAGCTTCATACATGCTTAAAACTAAATCATTTTCAAAACCAAAAGGTGCAGTGTGATCAGTGAAGCAAGGAGAACAATCTAAGAACTTAAGAAATCATTTCTGGAAAAAATGTTCTTGATGATACCTGAACTGAAGCTTTCGAAAATGGCACTGGCTGGCTGCTTCTTTGCTTCAAATCAGCTCTAATGATCCTCCTGAAGAGTTTGTGATGCTTGGTTGGAGTTTATATGGGCTCTAAAGGAAGTTGGCAGAAGTTCAGTTCAAGCAATGTCAAAATCGTGTTTTTGATTCAGGGTGTTTTAGGGGAAAATGAAGGGTGGGAAATGATCAGCAATGGATATGGAGTTGAATGGTGGAATTTGTTTTGAGGTTTGATGGCTGAGCTATGAATTTCGAAGGCTTTTGCATAAGAGGGAGCTTTTGGGATTGCTGAGTTCTTGGAGGTTTTTGCCTGTGTTATGTTATGGAATGGCTTGCTTTTGGTACACATATCATGCTGGGATAGGTCAGAGGGTGGGTGGTGGCCTATGTTGATTGGTATGGGCAAGTTGCAAAAATGTCAACATGACTTGTACTTGAGGTATGGGCAAGAACACAGCTGGCCCTTGGGCATGTCCATGCGCAGCTGACTTCATGGAGGTCCACAAATCAATTCTTGAGGCAATTCAGCAAGAGAGAAGAAAGTTATGGGGTATTTTGCAATTATGTGATGTTTTGGCCCTTTTAGGAAATCTTGATGTTCAAGGCATGAAACTTGGGATTTCTTTATGCAATTCTGAATTATAGGTCATGTGTGATGTTTGTGCAATGTTTAGAAGTCAAATTGAGGTCACAAAATGCTTTGGCAAGTGTTTTTGCAAACTTCCCTCTTTGGTGCATAAGTGAAATTTTGTGATTTTTCCCAACTTTGCAAGGCCATAACTTGAGTTCTATGATGAATTAGATCAAGTTCTTGTACATTTTGAAAAGGGAATGATCCAATCTATAACTTTCATGAACAAGAAATTTTCATTTGAAGCATTTTTGAATCAAACAGAGGAGGTTGAAAAACTTTCCCAAAATGGCAAATTTGCATTACAAGTCACTTTCCCAAAATGACAACTTTGCAAATGGCTTGAAATTCTTCAATTTTGTGAACTTCTAAACTTTTCTAAGATCAAATAAAGATCACATACACTCAAAATGATGGAGAAGACCCTTTGGTTGGATGATTGGGGGCCTCAGATGCCCTGATTTTACACTGACTTGTTCAAGAAGTCATATATTGATCAGATGCCTTCCCCATTGAATTTCCTCATGAAAATTGGTGTGCATGATCCTTACATCATATAGAGACCAATAGAAACAAGAATGACCAAAAAATTTGGAGTTATGGCCTCTGAAACCAAAACCCTAATTTTAGGTCATCTGTGCAGTTAAGCTTGACTCTGCTTCCATACCTTCCTCAGTTCTTGTGATTCTTTGACTTCCTTGATCTTGGGAGGATATAATATGATGCTTGAACATACATGGACCCTCTTGAGATGATTGAAGACCTTTGGAGTGGCTCAGATAGCTCAGGGATTGCTCAGATCACAAACCCTAGATGCAGATAACTTTGAAACCATGCAGTGAAGCAAAAATACAATGTGAGATGCTATGATTGAACTTATGCAAATGAAAATATCACAAGCCATGGTGAAATGAGTGAGGGAAAATTTAGGGTGTTTACAGCTGCCCCTATTCAAACATGAGTTAGCTGTGCAGGATGTAAGCAGTGGCTTAACAGGCAAACAAGATAACTTGTGGTTGAATACCAAAGACAATCCAAAATTTGCACTCACTGAATGAAGAAGAAAAGGGATATAGATTGTAAAAGGAAGTAAAGTATGATTATAAAGTGCGGGCGACGGAGGACGACCGTCGAGCAGAGGACGACTGCTGGGGATAAAGCAATGATGGGGACGGCCGACATGCCGGGGGTATGAAGGGATTATGACGGGGACGACCATCAAGTAAAGGAACAAAACTATCTGGGGATTAAAGGTAAAGTAAATGATGGGGACGACCATCAGGTTGAAGAAATAAATGATGAGGGACGGTCATCAGAGGTGAAGGACGATCACCTAGCGGGGGACGGCTACTCTGTTGGGGAGAAAGATGAGGGATGGTATTCTAAGGTGAAGGACGATCACTTGGTAAGGTACGGTTGCCGAAAATATCACGACATAGGACGAATGCCGGATAGAAAGAGTCGACGATGGGGCGGCCATCGGATAAGCATGATGAAGGACGATCATCAAGAGGTGAAGGACGATCACCTAGCAGGGTACGGCTGCTCTCGGGGTTTATCATGACATAAGATGAATGTCAGATAACAAGATAAACGATGGGGACGACCATCAGATAAGAGCGATGAAGGACGATCATCAGAAGGGTGAAGGACGATCACCGGGCAGGGGACGGCTGCTAAAATATCACGACATAGGACGAATGTCGGATAGAAAAGGATTCCAATAATGGAGACTCCGTTGGGGAAACGATGAAGGACGATCATGAAAAAGGTGAAGGACGATCACCTGGCAGGGTACGGCTACCGGAAGTATCATTACATAGGATGAATGTCAGATAGAAAGGAAATTTTGCCAAGAATTTGCTGGGAGCCCTTCTGGGGAATAGTAGATACAGACGAGTGTCTACATTCAATGCAAGAAAGGTACAAGCGTTTTGACTCTGTGTATAAATTAAAGATGCGGACGAGCATCCTTAGGACCATGATACGGACGAATATCGGTAGAAACAAATGTTGTCGCATGTTCAGAGATGATGATACGGACGAGTATCAACTGGTTAACAAAGAACACGGACAAATGTCGACTATGAGGGGAAATAGGTGCGCACGAGATACGGACGAGTATCTGTTATGAGTAAAAAGTATGATTGAGACACAGGCGAGTGTTCAACTTACTGGGGATAGGATGATATGAACGAGTATCTCAAAGGGAGGTGTACAAGTTATAAGAAAAATTCCGAAGATCTGACGGGATAGGATGACACGGACGGGTGTCGGAAGAGGTGTATTATAAACAAGTGTTTAGGCAACTGTGCTAGGGATAGGTGACACGGACGAGTTCCAGGAGAGTGTATTAATATGTTTTTGTGAGTGCAAAGGGGACGCTTTGGCTTTCTGATGGGGATACGACACAGACGAGTGTCGAGGATTATCTGTAATGTATAAGTATCTGTTTGTGGAAAGGGTTCCGGCGACTTTCTGGGGAAAGATGACACGGACGAGTGCCAGAAGGAGCATGTATCTGTATCTGGGAATTGCAAAGAAAATGCTTTGGAATTCTGTCGGGAATTTTAAGAGGTGTCTTGTATATTGTTGATGGGATGTCCATATTCACAGGTGACTATTTCAAAACATGGCTTGTGATTATGCCATATGTTTTATTTTTGCCGTAATGCTCCGTATTAAACGGAATGCTACACTTTGGGGGAAAATATGATGCGAATTCTATGATTATGCAAAAGATACCGATCCGGGATTCGGATCCCGTTGCTGCGAAGATCTCTGGCTGACTTGCTTGTAGTGATATCCCAGATGGGGATAAGATCATTGGTAGATCTGCTAAGATGTATGACTTCTTGGGGATACAGGTCACTGATAGACCTATCTTTGATGATGAGTGGCCCAGCTGGGGTTGAGGAAGCTTTCGTCATCTTGTTGTGAGATCCTCAGACATTGCTCTTTTGGATAGAGACTGAAACTCTGCGGGGAGGTGGTTCCCTATCTTTGCACTTGGCTGGGGAGGAACGATCACTGAACGACCTTCCTAGAGGTTTCTGTGAGGATCCTTCTGAGGATAAGGAGACCTGCGATCCTGTTATGACAAAGAAAACATACAAACACCTCAAGGTGCCTCTTACTGGATTCCTTCATAGGAATTTAGACACTCCCAGGAGCAAACATATTTCCCGCTAGCATGTAATTTAGAAAAGACGCATCTGTATTTATGCGATCATTATATTTAAAGACATCGGACATTTTTGCAAATAAAGATAAAAATGTACGAGGCAAAATGTGACTGAAGATCTGATTTTATTAATTTGGGGTGCCCTGAATTGGCAAGTACAGTCAAAGAAACAAATCCCCTAAAATGAGGAGATTGTTACAAATTGAGAAAAGTAAAGTGCTAGCAATGTTGATGACGCTTCAGTGCGCTTCCCCTTTGCTATGACTCGTATGACATTGACGTCCTTCTCATCTCTCTTCTGAAGAAGGTTGGTTCTGACCGATGCTTTAACCTTTCAAAGTTTGCCACGTTGTGAGTGATACAGACGAATTCAGAATGCAGTTGTTCGCTTATTCCCTTATTTTGCGTGGATCGCCCTTTCAGGTTTTCAAACCATCGGGATACCCATATTTGCCTGAGCTGTCCAATGCGGCTTTTCAACTCAGCGGGTGTACATCTTTTTATTTATTTTCCCTTATTTTTGCCCGAGTCTTTTATTCTGTTTTTGACTCGTCGGGATGCCCTATTTTTGCCTGGACTTATATTCTGTTTTTATGTCCAGCGGGTCATTTTATGCGAAGTATTTTTTAACTGCATCTGAATTCATAGGGGACAGGAAGTCTTCACCATCCATAGTACTGAGCACCAGTGCTCCGCCAGAGAAAACTTTCTTTACTATGAATGGACCATCATAATTCGGAGTCCACTTGCCCCTGTGGTCTGTGTGAGGAGGGAGAAGTGTTTTCAGCACAAGATCTCCTACTTGGTATTCCCGAAGCCTGACTTTCTGATCGAAGGCTTTCTTCATCCTTTTCTGGTATAACTGCCCATGACAGATTGCAGCTAATCTCCTTTCTTCGAGCAGATTCAGTTGTTCGTACTGGGATCGGATCCATTCTGCTTCGTTCAGCTTAACATCCATCAATACCCGAAAGGAGGGTAATTCAACTTCAACAGGTAAAACTGCCTCCATACCATACACAAGCTGATACGGTGTTGCCCCAGTGGATGTTCTGATTGACGTGCGGTACCCATGCAAGGCAAATGGTAGCATTTCATGCTAGTCTTTGTATGTGACCACCATCTTCTGCACAATCTTCTTGATATTCTTGTTAGCTGCCTCAACAGCGCCATTCATCTTTGGCCTGTAAGGAGAAGAATTATGGTGTTGGATCTTGAAGTCCCAACACAGTTCTGCCATCATTTTGTTATTCAAGTTGGAACCATTATCAGTAATGATTCGCTCGGGTACTCCATACCGACAGATGATGTCTCTCTTCAGGAATCGGGCTACCACTTGCCTGGTGACATTTGCATATGAAGCTGCTTCAACCCACTTGGTAAAATAGTCAATGGCTACCAGGATGAATCTGTGGCCATTTGAAGCAGTCGGTTCGATCTTGACTATCATGTCAATGCCCCATATGGCAAAGGGCCAAGGTGAAGACATTACATTTAAAGGATTTGGAGGCACATGCACCTTATCTGCATAAATTTGGCATTTATGGCACTTCCTGGCGTAAGCAAAACAGTCTGCATCCATTGTGATCAAATAGTAGCCTGATCTTAACAACTTTTTAGCCATTGCATGCCCTCCCGCATGGGTACCAAAAGATCCTTCATGCACCTCGTGCATTAACAAGTTTTCTTCTGCCTTATCAACACACCTGAGAAGTACCATATCGAAGTTCCTCTTGTACAAAGATCCATCAGTATTCAGGAAGAAACTACCAGCTAGCCTTCTTAATGTCTTCTTATCATTGGATGATGCCCCAGGTGGGTATGTTTGGTCCTCCAAAAAGCATTTGATGTCATGGAACCAAGGCTTATCATCTTTAGCAAGGTCTGCAGAGAATACGTATGCTGGTCTATCAAGTCTGGATACTGAAATCCGAGGTACAAAGTTGGCAGCTTGAACTTTGATCATGGATGAAATGGTAGCCAGAGCATCTGTAAACTGATTTTCATCTCGAGGGATATACTCAAGCTTGACTGTAGCGAAGAAAGTCAGTAATCTCCTCGTATAATCCCGGTAAGGTATCCGATGCTCCTGGTGAGTATGCCATTTGCCGTTGGTTTGATTGATTACCAGAGCTGAATCTCCGAATACAGTTAAAGTCTTAATCCTGAGGTCAATGTCTTCCATAAGACCCATAATGCAAGCTTTGTATTCAGCTTCATTGTTAGTGCAGTTAAAGGTAAGTTTTGTCGAGAAAGGCATGTGAACTCCCTTAGGTGTAATGAGTACTGCGCCAACACCATGACCATTCATATTAATGGCCCCATCAAACATCATAGTCCATTCTTCTTCTGGGTCAGGCCCTTCAGTGTGAATAGGCTCTTCATGATCTTTTGCTTTTATGAACATGATATCTTCATCAGGGAAGTCAAATCTCATAGGCTGGTAATCATCAATGGGTTGCTCAGCAAGATAATCAGACAACACACTACCCTTGATGGCTTTTTGAGATGTGTATTGAATGTCATATTCTTTGAGGATCATTTTCCATCTTGCAACCCGTCCGGTAAGTGCTGGCTTCTCAAATATGTACTTAACTGGGTCCATCTTTGAGATCAATAAGGTAGTGTGGGTCAACATATACTGCCTTAGTCGGCGAGCAGCCTACGCTAAAGCATAACAAGTTTTCTCGAGGAGTGAATAACGTTGTTCACAGTCGGTAAACTTTTTGCTTAGGTAGTATATTGCATACTCTTTTCGACTAGACTCGTCATGCTGGCCCAGCACACACCCCATTGACTCTTCTAATATTGTCAAGTACATTATTAGAGGTCTTCCTTCAACTGGAGGCATAAGGATTGGAGGCTCCTGTAAGTATTCCTTGATTTTGTCAAAAGCCCTCTGGCAGTCTTCATTCCACCTGATCGTTTGTTCCTTTCTTAACAACTTGAACAAAGGTTCACAGGTTGCAGTGAGATGAGATATGAACCTTGAAATGTAGTTAATTCTACCTAAGAACCCTCGAACTTCTTTCTCAGTCTTAGGTGCAGGAATCTCTTGAATGGCTTTGACTTTGTCAGGGTCAACTTCAATCCCTTTCTCGCTTACAATAAATCCCAGCAACTTACCGGATCTCACCCCGAATGTGCATTTGTTGGGGTTTAGCTTCAATTGGTACTTCCTCAGACGCTTGAATAGCTTCAACAGATTCACCAGGTGATCTTCTTCTGTGAGGGACTTGGCAATCATGTCATCCACATAACATTCAATTTCTTTGTGAATCATGTCATGGAATAATGTTACCATAGCCCGTTGATAAGTGGCGCCAGCATTCTTCAGTCCGAATGGCATTACCTTATAACAGAATGTGCCCCAGGGTGTGATGAAAGTTGTCTTCTCCATGTCTTCAGGTGACATCTTGATCTGATTATATCCTGAAAATCCATCCATGAAGGAGAACACCGAGAACTGAGCCGTATTGTCGACCAATACATCAATGTGAGGTAAAGGGAAGTCATCTTTCGGGCTGGCTCTGTTCAGGTCCCGGTAATCCACACACATCCTCACCTTTCCATCCTTCTTAGGCACAGGTACAATGTTAGCAACCCATGGAGGATAGCTAGTCACAGCAAGGAAACCGGCGTCCCACTGTTTTTGTACCTCTTCTTTTATCTTCATTTCCATATCTGGGAGAGTACGGCGCAACTTCTGTTTTACTGGAGGACAGTCTTCTTTCAGAGGCAGCTTGTGCATAACAATGTCGGTATTCAGACCCAGCATGTCCTGATAAGACCAAGTGAAAACATCCACATACTCCCGAAGCATGTCAATAAGTTGTTCTTTCACTGAATCTTGCAGACGGGCCCCGATCTTAACTTCTTTCAGGTCTTCTTCTGTACCAAGATTAACCGTTTCAACCTCCTTCTGATGAGGGGTGATAACCTTCTCCTCTTGTCTCAACAACCTGGCTAGCTCTTCAGGTAGCTCATAATCTTCTTCAACCCCTTCATCAGCTTGATTAATCAGATTGTCAAAGTCATACGAAGTCATAGCAGTGTTGTTGTCGGTGCAGTCTGGAGGGCACTCTCTGCAAGGGTTTAGATTTGTTCATTTTAGTGATCAGTTTTATCTTGTTTAGGAAAAGTGAAAATGAAGTTATTATTTTGAAAAACATTGCCATTTTATTTTTGTACAAAAAATAAAGAATGAAAAACATTGAGCGGAAAGGAAAAAGACTCATTTGCAAAAGATGTCCTGATATTCATTAATTGATCTTTGCACAAAATACAAGATGGCCCGATTACAAAATGAGCCCTGACATCTTGGGCAAGATGCAGGACTTGATGCATGCTTTAAAAACAGGAAATAATAATTACTCTGTGGGAGTAACTCTTATAATTTCCTGGGAAGACCAGTTTGAGGCATGGTTCCCCGGGATCCTTGGACATATCCAGCTTTCCAGGTTGTGCTCGTCTTCTGACTCATCTTCCAAACTATTCACAGCATCCGGGGTGAGCATTCCCCCGCTGACAAACTTGGACTCCTTTGCAGCCTCTGGTTGATCTTGTCGAGTTGGTTTCTAACCCAACCTGAATCGGTCCTCTTTCTTCTCCACGGGCAGCAGCTTGCCCCAGCCTTGGGCGGTACCTTCCTCAACAACCTTCCGGGCTTGTTGATATGACGTGATGGAGGTCCCAAGCACAACAGATGTTTCATTAATATTAAGGGCCTCAAACCCTTGACTCATGGTTTCATGGATCTCCCCATCCATTTCAATGTATTTGAAAGTAGTCAGCTGGCTAACAAAAATATCCTCTTCCCCACAAATGGTAATGACTTGGCCCTCCCACTCGAATTTTAACTTCTGGTGAAGGGTTGACGTCACGGCGCCAGCGGCGTGTATCCATGGTCTACCCAATAGACAGCTGTAGGCAGGCTGTATATCCATCACAAAGAAGGTCGTTTTGAAAACTTGTGGGCCAATCATTATAGGCAACCCTATCTCTCCCAGAACTGATCTCTTAGAACCGTCGAAGGCTCTCACTACCAAGTTGCTTGGGCGTATTGCCAATCCATCATGCTCCAGCTTCACAAGGGCTTTCTTGGGCAGCACATTGAGGGATGACCCTGTGTCTACCAGTACGTGAGAAAGGACTGCACCCTTACACTCCAAGGTAATGTGCAAAGCCTTGTTGTGATTGTGACCTTCCACTATCAAATCAGTGTTGGTAAATCCTAGCCCATGACTAGCGTTGACATTCCCAACCACAACCTCTAACTGGTTGACAGTAATCTCCTCTGGCACATAAGCTGCATGCAGGACCTTTAATAGTGCGTTCCGATGAGCCTCGGAGCACATTAGCAATGATAGTATGGAGATTTTGGAAGGTGTTTGGTGAAGCTGGTCCACCACCTTGTAATCACTCTTCTTGATGATTCTCATGAATTCATCAACCTCTTGATCAAAAGGAGTCTTCAAAGCTTCTCTAGCAACCGGTTCTTCTTGCACCATGCTCTTCCCTTTTGCCTTAGCAGCAGCTTCTGCTTCAGCAATGGGTCTTGGTACTTGCGAGGCAAAGAGACGTCCGCTTCTAGTGAAGCCTCCGCCTCCCCCCATATTGTCTATCTGAGGTGAAGAAGTTGATGACTCTAAAGTGATTTTCTGCCCCTCGCAGTATAGATCTGAGCCATAATGCCAAGGGATGGCATTACTGCTTTCGTAAGGAACTGGCCCATGCATTGTGATAGTAATTGGACCGATAGCAGCTGCAGAGGGGACCATAATGGTGTGTGGATCATAATATATGGTAACCGGAGTTCTGACAGGAGTAGTAATTTATTGTGAGTTGTTGGAAGGAACATTTGCGGGATCGTTGTATATCGTAACCGTTGAGACGCTTTCATTAATTGTTGCTGATGTTGTAGAAGGTGTTGAAGTTGTAGCAGGAACTGATGGAATAATGGGTGTTGTCGTTGTAGAAGGAATGGTGACTGAACTTGTATCCGTTGATGTGATTGATTGGGCAGTTGTTGGAGTTGTAGTAGAATCTGTTGGAACAATGGTTGCTGACGTTGTAGGAGTATCTGTGATTGTTGATGAAGGAATTGTTGGAGTTGTAGTTGTTGTTGTCGTAATCAGAAGAATACCATCCTTAATAAGACCATCTATGCCGTTTCTCAGTCTCTCACATCCATTAACAGCAATGTTGCAATATCCACAGCCGAGCTCACATCCGGGGAACACTTGGTATTCTAACAGCTGGGCTTTGATTTCAACCAAGGGTGTTCGTATTTGTGCAACACTATTGACTAATGTGGATGGTTTGCCCTCCTCAATAGCATTAATCCTTGGCCCGTTGTGACTAGGCATTGGATTTCTTGTAACATTTGGAGGGGGCGCAAAATTGAGAGCTTTTGAGTCCACCAGATCTTGGACTTTCATCTGTAGGGCCCTGCACTTTTCAGTATTATGCCCCGGTGCGTTTGAGTAGAATGCACACTTGGCATTTGCATCATAGTTCTTTGGCATATTGAGAGGATTTGGAGGTGCCAATGTCCTTAACTCAACTAGGTTGAGCTTCAGGAGTTGCGGCAACAGTGCAGCATACGGCATTGGAATTGGATCAATCACCCTGTTTGCTTGTGATGGCCTTTGTTGGAAAGGACGCTGCTGTTGATTACTGTTGTTGTTGTAGGTTCTCTGTTGCAGAAAGTGAGATTGTTGTTGATACTGTGGCTGTGGTTGTTGAGGGTATGATGGTTGTTGTGGAACCGGAGCTGGAATGGTAACAGCTGCTACTGACCGGTGAGCATATTGAGGCCTGCCCTGGCTTACATGAATAGAATTAGTTTCACCTGCCCTTCGGGGTCCTGCAAATGGTTTTCTTGGATTGTTGGAAGAACTAGCACCACTGTCGGAGATCTTACCCATCTTTAAGAGACTTTCGATTCTCTCACCAGCTATGACTACGTCAGCAAAACTGGTAGAGGAGAAAGCAGCCAGCCTATCAATATAAGCCCCTTGCAATGTATTCATAAACATGTCAGCCATCTCCCTCTCTGACATGGGTGGTTGGACAGCAGCAGCAAGCTGTCTCCATCTTTGAGCATACTCCCGGAAGCTCTCTCTAGAAGATTGATACATTCTCATTAGGAGGGTCCTATTGGGAGCCATGTCCAGGTTGTATTGATACTGACGGATGAAAGCCTCGGCCAAATCCTTCCAACATCTTATGGTGGCTCTAGACAAATGCGAATACCATTCTCTCGAAGCCCCAGTCAGACTGTCCTCAAAGTAGAACATCCACAACTTTTCATCCATAGTATAATCTTTGAGCCTTCCCAGGAAAGACTGCAGGTGAGTGCGTGGACAGGAAGTACCATTGTATTTTTCAAAGCATGGGGGTTTGAATTTGTGGGGAATTCTCACCCCATCCACTAATCCCATGTCCATCACATCGAAGCCCAAAGAATTCTGAGATTCCAAAGATCTTAACTTTTCAGCAAGCTCATCCAACCTCCTGTCATATACTTCATCTCCAGCCCCTATGACAGTGAACTGTTCTTCCTGGGGATCCTCTTGCAGGATTCTGCCCCCAGTAGTGTTACCTTGAACATTCCTCGGGATGTTAACCTCTGGATCCAGATGAGGTCCATATACTGGTGGGTCAATACGAGGCTGGCCCCGTTCATTGTTGCTAGTTCCTCCTGTTCCGAGATGAGGCTCCTCAGGAGTTTGTCTTTCTACCAGCTCTCTTAACCTTTCTTGACTTTGGGCTAAGCCATTCATCACTGCCATAAACTGAGACATTTGATTTCTCATCTCTACTCTCTCATTGGCCATCTGATTTCTAACCTCAGACAGGTCCTGCTGTACTTGTTCCATTTGAATCCCGGGAAGGTTGTTACGAGTTGGGTACCGGTGCGCGCGGTTGACAGGGAACACTCGGCGACGAGCAATGTTTCCTGAAGTCACAACAAAGTTAGAAACAAATAATAACAAAACCTACAAAACAAAAACAAAGTTAGTATGCAATGCAGTATGCTTATTTGTTTTCCAAGGTATCCGGTTTGGTTCTTGGTTTTGACCTTTCCAGACCTCGAGGAAGATGCTTGATGTTGTTGAGAGAAAGCCCGAATGAAAACAAACTAGAATATATTACAAATGGTGAACAATACATAGTTTGTTTTACAATATATGCCCATTGAGGGTTAGAATACAACAAAAGAGAAAAAGTACATCAAATGGAAACAAACAACAAGCAAAAAGTCAAACATCCAGTCCAAACTCATCTTCTTTGACCTCCTTCAGGAGTGCCTCAGTCACTGGACCAGCTGGGTGCTCTGTAATGGTCCTAATGAGGAGGTTCCTGGTAGCAATAGCAGTGGTCAGCTTCTTATATCTGTCCTGGTCTTTTGATCTTTTCAATCCTGCTTTGAGCTTCAACTCTGATATCTCTTTCTGTGCAGTCAACAGAGCTTCTTGTTGTTTCTTCTCCTTGGCCTCTAGCTGTTCAATCTTGGCTTGAGTCTTCTGGTCTTCTTGTATACGGGCTTCGGTGATCCTGACCCACCTAGCCTGACTCTCTTGCAGATAATGCTCAGCCCTAGCTTTTTGAATCTTAGCCTCCTTGCAGGCATTCTTCAATATCTGTTCCCCAGCTCTTGCTTTCCTTATGTAGTCCTCTGTCTTCTCAATTTCGGCAAGATGCTCCACCCTGAGCTTCTCCAATCTCTTAATGTCCAGACGACCATCACTTCTTTCCCAAAGGGTCTTCTTCAAGGCTTGAGACAAATTCTCATTCCTTTCCTTCAATTTTTCAAACTCCTCCAGGATAATTGTTGCTGCGGGCTGTACTGTGGATGGTCCAGGCATGTCTTCCGAGGTGAAAGGCATCCTGGTAATCTGAGCTCTAGTACAGGACCAGTCTAAATACTGAGCTGAAGCAACATTGTTACATCTTCCAAGAATAGCTATCCCTTTTGTCTGGATGTTGTCCCAAGCCCAGGATGCTTGCCTGACAATAGCTGAATTAGGTTGCACTTCACAATATAAGGTCTCAGCTAAATCCTTTCCTCTGGGAGGGTGAACCAAGGCATAGCCCAATTGTCTCTTAAACAGTAAGGGGTTGTAATTGATGCAACCCTTAACTCCTATCAGAGGCACATTTGGGTATTGTCCACAGCTGATGATGATGTCTTTGCCTTTGGTGCTCTGGGTGCACCATCTAATATCATCTGAAGTCAAAGCAATGAGCCTCTTGGCCCAATTCTTCTGCTGATGTGGGTTCAAGAAGGCATCTGACTTAGGCAGGTGTCTAAGCAGCCAGGTGTAAAACAAAGGAGCACAGCATCTTACCAACTTTCCCCTTTGTTTCTCATTCCTCTGATGAATGGAATAGTAAAAGTCTCCCAGCAATGTGGGTACTGGGTTCTTCAAAAGAAACAAATGGATGGCATTTTTGCTGACAAATGTGGGCTCATCTGCAAACAGTATATCCCCATATATGCTGAGGGCTAACAGTGCACAGACTGCCCTCCACTCTCCCAATGAAGCCTTCAGGATGGCCTGAGAAATCAAGAAGTCCAAATGCAAACCAGGAATTCCAGCTTTTGTTGTCATACTCTGTTCAATCAGGGCAGGCTCCAAGTACAGTGCCCTTGCTATTTCTTCATTTCTGGGAGCAGTCATCTCTGGGTTGAAGGGGATCCCTCCTCTGACAGGAAATCCAATCAGCAAAGAAAATTCTTCCAGCATAGGTCCTAACTGAAAGTCTGGGAAGGTAAAACATCTCAATGGAGGATCATAAAACTGCAAGAATGTGTGGATCATGCTTCTCTGAGAAGGGTCAAGGTCCATAACCATATCCAGGATACCTCCATAGTGCTCTCTAAACAATGGGATGTGATCAGGTGTGATGAGTGACTGGACTTGTCTGATACCAGTCAACACAGGCTCAAAAAAGTGGTAGGATATGTTGCTCTTCCTGGGAGTAGCCATGAGTGCTGATGAAGAAGCTGAAGATGAGTGATGATGAAGATCACAGACTAAGACTGGAGATAAGTCTCTGATAGACTGATGCTGGAAGAGACTCACTAACAGACTGATGCTGGTGAGGATGGAGATAACTGAAGCAAATAACTGATGAAGACAGCTGAAGCAGAGGTCTATGCAGAAGAAGGGGTCAAAACCAAAACCAAGATAATGAGGTGGATAACCTGAAAAGCAAATAAACAAATGTTAAATGATGCAATATGATAAATGCAAATGATATGCAAAGGTTTGTGATCTAGCTAGATCTGATTATCTGTCCTGATATATAAGGCCCATGTATGTTCAAAAGTCCGGATGGAGGCTTAGAAAACCAGTAACCAAGGTGGGGGACTCAAATAAAGAGTCACATGTCCAGGGTTAATCACATGAACTGTCCAAAGTGAAGTATTATTACATAAATACAGTAACAGGGTATGATGTGGCCATGGGTTCCTACAAACCTGTAATCAACCCAGCCCCCTCACAGGTAATGTTCTAGAACAAAGATCCTCAGACTTGGATCAGTTATGAGAAGTGTAAACACTTCTAACCCGGAGGTACAATGTTTACAATAACCATAAAAGATCCTCCTCTAATTCACCTCAGCTTCTGAAGGTCATAATAAAAGGTCATCCAGACTTAGCAGGCTTCCCATATAACCCTAGCACTACAGGAAATCTATAGCACAGAGTTCTCTTGAAGAAACCCACATCTGAACCGTGTTTCATATTCCCGCACCAGACCGAGATGGAATGGGAAAGAACATGAACCACTCTAGACTAGGTGTCCCTCAGGTCCCAGGTATAGGACCTTAAACTCTCAATGGAACCCCACCCACCAAAACAACAATCCAGATCCAGCAATGACAGTATGACAGTATGCATAAGACTGTAAATGAAAGCAATAATGTTGTACATAAAGCAGTAAATAAAGCAAAATAAATAACACACATAGCACATAACACCCCAGTAAACACAAATCAAACAAGCGCTAGGAGGAACCCACAAAAAGAACCAGAAGCCCTGGTTGCAATATAAAGGATCCCCATCAGAGTCGCCAAGCTGTCGCTCCCACCAAATGACACCCGGTCAGAAGGAGTACAGACGCGAACGGTCGGCGAAAGAGAAGAAAAGAATAGAGTTGCCAGCTAGGTATTTTTATCCCGAAGGAAAGGTAATGCTGCATAAACCTAAGAAAAGATGGATAAGACGGTCGCGAACCAGAGAAACTGAGAAAGGGGGTTGGTTACAACCTGGGAAGGTATTAGCACCCAGATTGTCTGTCGTACTCAACGGGATCCACGCTTAAAAGATTTGTGTTTAAAGGGGGAGTGTCAGTGCTTAGTCTGTGTATCAAAACTGGAAAAGAATGCAAGTGTCAGTGCAAAAGAAGTGTGAAGTGAGATAAAAGAGTGTCAGTGTAAGAAAAGAGTATGAAGCTCAAGACTATGAGGCTTAAAGGATAATGCTGGAAGAGGGGGGGAATATACAGAGACTTTTGTTCGATAACCGTTAAGTTATGCCTACGTATCCTCTTGTGCAATGAGGAAGTCAGAACACCGTAGTTCGACTCATAGAGACTGAAAGATAAATTGACTTGTGAACTGCTTGCTTTTCTATGCTCCAGTGTATGACCTGTCTGACTTAGGTGCAAACTGTCTTGCATTAGACGGAAGAAGCGAGTTCTCGTTTGTGAGCGAGGATGATGAGAAAAGAATCCCGGAGGAGACGATTATTGTTTGTTTTTGAGTTTTCAGTCTTTTATTGCTTTTGGAGTTTGTCATAAGAAAATGAGCTTAAGCCTAAACAAAGAGTTAGTAAACTCATCACATCTTCCCTCTGATTAGGGGTAATGAGAATACTTTAAGTATGAAGTAAGCACCTCACACTTAATCACCATGATGTAGGATTAAGATCATTAACCTACTTGCATTTATTTAGATGTTTTTGGAGTTTATGTTTAGTGTTAAG